>VZRM01004853.1:30343-240784 GCA_013397955.1 Grantiella picta
GGGGGAGCGCTGCCCCAGTTTTTCTACACTGCAGCAAATGCCACTATTTAACCCTCCTTATCTAACTTTTATGAAACTAAACTTATGTACACAGTCACAATTATTAATGAAATATGAAATAATACAGGCCTCAATACATCAGTTCTTGGCTCAAGCAAAAAGTTTACCTCTACTGGAATTTCATCTTCAGAACCACAAAATTCAAATACATGACCATTCACATTAATCTTAGATTTCCTCCAAAATCAACTGAAATCACTCAACAATTTCACCTTAGGTTCTAACATTCAACACACTGGCCAAACACAGCCAAACAAACTGAGACAGGAGAGCCTTTCACAGTTTTCATTTCTCTACTCCATCTTAATGCACTTCCAATCTATAAATGTTTATGGAGATAAGCAGAGATAACCTAACACAGACTACAGACAGAATTTCACACTGCTCTAACATTATTTGGAGAGCTTTGGGGTTAGAAAAGGGCAAAGACAGGAGCATCTCATCACTGTGAGTCAGTCCTTCCCAATGTCCCAACTCAGAGTCCTCTGTGTTTCCATCACAGTTCAGAGCATGGGTTAAAATGCAGTAGTTCCTCCTCTGTATCTGACAGAAGTTGTCTAATCTGTTGTGAATAATCTTCCAAATACTAATATGCTCTTGTTTCTATAAGATATAATCTACATGTAGTTGGAAGACTAGAAATATCACTAAAACTGTGTTTTATGTGATGAAAGTGCTGTATTTTCTGCAGTTAATACTGCAGGTTCCCCATTTTGGGATTATTTTTAAGAGTGGTGCTAATTTTGAAAGCTGTTACAGAGCTGAAAAGCAAAATGTGTGGCATATAAGCACCCCTCACATAGTTTACCAGCTGGTCCACTCCTCTTACTGTCTCTCACATCTTCACTATCTTATGACAGGTTTGGGCAGGGGTAAGCAATCATCTGGGATCATAAAACAGGAGCAGAGCTCTGGAGATGTCTTGCAGGGCTCAGTTAGATGTGGTCAGCTATGGTGGTATCAGAGAGGTGGGGCTCTCCTGAGGCCTTGTGCACCAGAAGCTTCCAGAAACGCACCTTATCACAGTAGTATTTGATCCAGAAGACCACTGATGGGGTAAGGCTGTGGTGCTTTGTGTTTGAAGGATGTTTGATGTCTGTGCTGGCTGCCTTTGCAATCCTGCAGACAGCTGTAGATGATGGGGAATAGTCACACATAGCTACTAACGAGAAGCTGGGGTATGGATTTTTGCACGTTGCTTACATGTAGATTACAATAGGGAAAGGGGAAGAGGACCGGGGGTTAGTTTGGAAATATGGATTTAGTAAAAGATAGGGATGGCTTTCTGACTCAGGAAAATGTAGATGTTGCATAGTCTGAAGACTGGGACACAATATGTCTCTTAGCAAGATCTTTGCTATCTTGAATACAGTTTTATAGTTGGAAATTTAGCCTCTTCAGCTTTGGAGTGTAATGGGAATTCTTCCTAGAAAATAACAGATATGACACTTTTTTCAAACAAATACATTGCTCTGATAGTTTATTTTTTTTACTAACATTTGTCTCTGTACTCAGCCAGGCAGATGAGTAACCGATCATTTTATTTGCACCATACAGCAAATAAACATAACAGCACCCTTATGTTAGCTTTCCTTATCTGTGATTGCCACTTTTTTCTTTAATTGAGATTTTCAGGTTTTTAGAAGAATCTGTGCATGTCAAATATTTCAATAACCAAAGCTATTTCAGTTTACTGTATGTACTGTAATAAGTAGATTGAATACAACAAAGGCACTAGAAGGAAAATACTGAGAGAGGAACACAAAATATTGGATTAAAGCAGTGGGAGGATAAGACTGCAAAACTTCCTGCTGGTACTGAAGAAATAAAAAATGAGTACGCTGCACTGACCTCCATCACTGTATGTGCACAGCTGAGGAAGAAAAATATATGTTCTTGTTTCATTCACCCACCTAGGGGAGTCGGATTTATTACACATCATAAAGAGCTTGACAGGCTTGTTGCATTATTACCATGTGCACAATTTTATTGATTACTTCCGAGAGCTGTTGAATCACCATTTGAACAAGACATGAGCCTGTATCACATAAAAGGCAAATAATGGAGGTGCTGACAGATAGTGTTATTGTGCCCTGTGCATTTCATGACTTCTTTAAGGACACTGGCAAGCCCCAGTGTTTATTATTTGTTTACAAGAACACAACTATTACCACTGTATCATTCAAGATATCCAGGTTTTATCTCCAGACAGCATTGAGGTCAAAAGGGAAACCAAAGTTCTAAATTTGGTTATATATCTCAGCAAGTGTACCAGGGCTTGGTTGCCATATTGTGGATGAAAAGAATATGCAGGGCTCTTAAGTTAGCTTATTATAACAGACAAGAAGTTTATGAGACCAGCAACAGCTAGTTGAAGTTTCAGTTTGGCTCACAATACTGTATTAACCACAATGGTTTCTTATCTTTCTTCAATAAATATTTGAGACTAAGTAAGATGAAAAGAAAAGGGAAATACCCAATTAAAATATGCTGGGGAAAAAAGTCTTATCTTCCAGATAGCTATAGTTTAGCTAAGGGAGATAAAGCATCAATACAAACCTTAAAGTATTAATTCTTTTTTCCAGATCAACCTTGAAAATTTGGGTAAAGAATATCTACTGTTACTAAGATTACAAGTAAATTTCTCAATACTAAAGGCAGGGTAAGTTCAGAGAAGTACTGAAGTGAGAAACTATAAGAAATTGTATGGAATATGAAGGACCTGAAGGAGAAACAACTGTCAGGAATCTCGGCACTATTATCTCCTCTCAACAGAAAACTTTTTAAATGGAGGAAAGTATTGTTCACCTAAATGCAAAGTGCAAAGGAAGAAGTGCTAGGCTTAAAATGTAGAAGCCAAAATAGAAGAAACATCACATCTAGCTAGTAAACAAGACATAAAAATAGAAATCCCAAATGTGTTTTTTTTTTCCCCCCAAGAATTCATAAGAATATAAAGTTAGACATAGTCTGGAAAATTCTTTTGCAACCTTGACTGTCTGTTTTCTTCCAAGGGAACCTAAGTACTTTGCATCAAGCTTTCTTTCATGCATAGTGGCTCATTTATTCCAGAAAAATGAAACTTCTATTATTTGGTAACATTTTTGTTTCTCAGTATTGGCTGCATTTCACTGTACAGCACCATCTGGCCCTATGAAAACTTTCAGTGCAGTAAGCAGAGCCAAACGCTGGACTGTACCATGGGTATTAGTGTTGGGCAGTTTCCAGCTGGCCTGTAACTCTCAAAGTTTCTCTGAAGTCTAAGAAATCATACCATTTAGGTGGTGGACATACACTTGATTTTATATACCAGTTATCTGGAGAGGTTGCACAGCTGTATGCCAGTCCCGTTAAATGTGAAATCCTGGGGGGTACATTGCACTTTGCAGAAGCACTTGTAAAAGGTGTAAGCACTGAAATGCAGATAAAACCTTAGCTACTTATATCAGCCTTTCTTCTGGCCTTTAATGAGCTTTTTCTGGGATCTTTCAATATTTACAATGTATATGTACATTTAGGTACATTGATATTAGGAATTCTGTATGAACTAATCACATATCAACTACCATCTGATACTTTTGAAGTTGCTCACAAATATTCATGTAAGTTTTGCCAATTAGAGGAGTTTTTCATTAGAGCTATGTAAAATAATAATTTTTCATGTTTTAACAAATCTGTCTCCTAAACAAAATTTGTTGCCCAACTATCATAAGGACTCACTTTTATAATAATTTTACAGATAATCAAATTTTCATAAAAATGCTAAAATTTATAATTTTTCTATCTAAGGAGTAAAATTCAGGTAAAACCAATTGAAAAGAATTTAATTTGCACAAAAATAAAAATAAAATAAAATTTAAAAAATCAGATTGCTTACCACAACAGAAGGAGGAATGATATGGTATTAAAGTAATAGAATTCCATTATAAGCAATGCAATTGCAGCCCTTGGCTAATCACACACAGAGATTATCTAATGACTTAATGCACAGAGAGACACAATATAGTTTTAGCACATGTAGAATCTTCCTGTCTGACCTGAAACAAGTTAGGCAAGTTCTCTGCAACAGATGAGCACATAAAAAATGAGGACAGTAGTCCTTTTCTGTCTTCAAGGACTACTGTGAGAAATGAAGAGGAAATGGCCTGCTGCTAGACAAATTACTGTAGCATTGTACCTTTGTAACAGATATTATAATATCTTTTACAGTAGAGCCAAGAGACAACTCAGGTTAAGCTTGCTGATGAAATCCTGAATAATTTACAAATACAGATGTCTAAAGAAAGATATATTGCATTTGCTGTGAGTTTATGATAAATAAGGAAGGTTATGGACTTCCTCCTTTCAACTTTTTTTAAACATTAGAAGGATAGGTAATATATATCTTTTGTGTATGGTCACTGTATAAAAATATCACTTACATGTGACTTTAACCTGTTCAACTCCAGCTAAGAGTATCTGAAATCTGCTATAGGTCTTTTCTGTTGTTTTCACTGTCTTTTGTCCACCAAAATCCAGCTGAACTATTATCTTCCTCTTCTATGTCATATCACACCAGTGTTCTCCTCATTCTTTTTAAAACCACATAACTGAAAAATTGTCTATTTTTTTGTATTTACCAGCAAGCTTTGGATCAAAAGGCAGAATCAGTGCAGATTGCAGATTACAGCCAGACCTCCAGAAGACTACAACCCTGAACAAGAAACTGCTGAAGTTCATTTGGGAATCTGAACTCTAAGGTTCAAACTTTATTTGATAATTATTAGAGAAAAACAGAAAAATGAGACACCACTAATATCTCACCTATAGTAGTGACTGGATGGCTCCAAAATTCCAGATCCTGCAAAGCATCGAGTACTCTTAATTCACAGTAGGAGCAATAAGTTTTGCAATCGCTTGGCCTTTTGCAAGAATATTCTCTTTTTAAAGCTAATAAATATTATACAATTTTTATTTTTTTAGTGAACCATAAACATACACATGTTTAAAATTTTAAGTCTACTTATACAGCAGCTTAAAAATGTATTTAGCATTTATATAATTTTATTTTTGCTGTATCTTTTTAAAATGCAGTTTTTAGTCATTATGTTTATTGTAAGTTGACAGAATAACCACAAAAATTATCTTTCTGAAAGAGTGAAATACCATCATAACACAACTTAGTAACAGGCTTGTAGAACTACTGCAAGAAATCGAAATGTATTACATCACTTTGGCTTATTGTAGTTTCTAAAGAGTGCACAAGAAAGGATAAACTGTGACGTGCTCACCATATGTATATCCAATAGTAAGTGGGATTTCTGATGCCTTGACAGTAATTTTATCTCATGTTTAACTAAATTGAAAAAGAGGATGTTGCTTACCTTTGTCTCAATTTGTTTGGTGTCTAGATTTTGAAAAAGTAGCTTTACTCTTGTTTTCCCATCATCTGAAGAGCCTTTGAGCTGAGAGAATTTAAACCTCCACAGCACATTCTAAAGAAAAAGAAATTTGATTAAGGAGTCTGTTACATGTTTTTACCTAGAACTATAGAATAATGACCAATGTTTGTATACTAAAATAAAGCACTATGGCAGTAATGCAGTGCATGATAACAGGCTCTTGGCAGAGCAATTAAAATTAACATTTATGTACCCTTTGTGAAAGCAAAAGATGCAAAATTCATATTCACTAATTAAGCTATTTAGAAATTCTCTGAAATATAAATGTTTCAGTTGCCTACATAATATAAAGAAGGCTATAGCTTAATTCCATAAAGATCCATGAGGATATTTGTATCAGTTTCAGTATGAACACAATTCCATGCCATATCTTCATCTTTCATATTTCAACTGGATCATTTGCATAACACAGATAATTGTGACTTACACAGACATTGCAAAGCTGAGCTTACTGATATGTGAAATGTGGTTTGAAATTCTGAAGATATAGAAATGCAAAAATATTATTATTGAATGTAGTCTCAGAAACCACAAAAATGTGTATTACATTACATAATGGTTTGTAAAATAGATAAGAATTCTAGGCTTCTTGGTCTCCCACAGGTTTATGCATGGCATCTTACTATTGCTGGCAAATTCTAGATTGACAGATATGCTTTAATATTTATGGAGACCCTTTGTAAAAACAAAAATTGGGAAATTATTTTTGAAATCGAGATAATTTTCTGTATTTATCTGAATGTTTTCTATTGATTACCTGAAAATGTGTAATTAAAAAAAAAAGGCAACAACTTGCACTCACTGACTTCCTGCTGATGTTTCCTTTAGTGACTATAATCTTAATAAAAATTCTCTGCACATGTTGAAATGTGGTTCAGTCCCTTGACACTGCTGAGGAAACACAATTTCAATACTTGAAAGGTTATTTCAAAAGCACACATGGAAAAAAGTTTGCTGTGTTTCATTTTCTAGAATGACTCTTCTCAAAATATTTTTTCTAAGTATTCCAGTTCTACCAGTGGTCTTCAGAACCCTACTCACAGTTTAAAATGGAATGCCCTAGAAATAGAAAACTATCTCCTTGTTCCCTGCAGACATAAATGTCACCGACCTCTTAGAGAGATATAACAGAAGAAGAAAAACTGAACCATGCTACAGCACTGTGATGGTGCTTAAACTTTGCATTCATGAACAGATTTTAACTAGGTCCAGAGGGCCTAATTAGATCACCTGAAAAGTGTTCAAAGCTTAAATGAGTTTGGCTCTGAACAGGATAGATTAATGTTTGCTATGTAATATAGCTTTTAAGGTGGAGATGAAAAAAGAACTTAGGAACAATTAAGTAATAATAGGCATTGCTAGAGTCATCATCTCTCTCAACAGTTGACTCAGAATGAGAAAGAAGAGAAGTGTGTAGTGCTGGAAGGTGGAAGGAAATGCACACTTTGGGATTCCTTTATATTGGATGAGTGGCTGGAGGCACAGGATGAGGAAGATGAACCAACCAAGCCAACCAAGCCAAAAAGAATCTCTACAATGAGATATAAAGCAGCTGCAGGCTACAGAAATATCTCAGTGATGGGCCCAAAATGATAAAAAGCTGAATGAGTTAAGCCCATCATGACCCTGGAACAGAACATGCAGGAAAAGAAACTGTTCTAGAAAAGTTCTCTGAAAGACGTGTTTTTTCTGCTGGAGAGTGAGAATATGGCAGAGATACAACCCAGCAGACACCGTGGTCAGTGAAGAAGGGGAAAGGTGCTGTTCCTGAAGAACTGCACAAGGTGGGAAGGACCCACACCACAGCAGTTCCTGAAGAGCTGCAGCCCATGGTAAGGGCTCATGTTGGATTCTGGAGCACTGTCTCCTGTAGGTGGGACTCCATGCTGGAGCAGGAGAAGAGTGTGAGGAGTTCACCCCTTGAGGAGGAAGGAGTGGCAGAGACAACATGATGAACTGACCACAGCCCCCATTCCCAACCTGCCTGTGCTGCCAGTGGGGAGGAGATACAATTGGGAAGGAGGTAGGGGTGCGGGGAAGGTGTTTTAAGATTTGGTTTTTATTTCTCATTAGCATACTGTGTTTTGATTGGCAATAAATTACACTAATTTGCCCAAGTGGAGTCTGTTCTGCCCATGATGGTCACTGGTGAGTGATCTTTCCCTGCCTTAATCTTGACCCATAAGCTTTTAGTCGTACTTCCTCTCATTTACCCAGCTCAGGAGGAAGCCAAGGTCAACCCACCACACTCCAAAGCAAAAATTCTTATGCTTTTTATTTCAGAATTTGTAATAAGAAGGCCCTTTTAAGATTGTTTTTCAAAGTGTAAAAAATAATGGTTTTCAATGATACATGAGCTGGTTGCCCAAAATCTGAGATCCAGATTTAGAGTCACAGAGCAGACAGGGGACTGGCTTTTATTTTAATAATCTTCTTTGAACACCTGCTGTGGTATAAGAGCATTCTTGGCATCAATAGAAAACTTTAATTTTTTCATTAACATGAAGAAAAAATAGATTTTTCAGTAAAATTGCTATGTCCCTAATGATCTGTTAATTGCTTGATCACTTTAAGAATCTTTCTTGTATTGCTAAGAAATATTCTGAAATAGTTATGCATATGGGAAAACACAGTAAACTTCAGGTGACAATCATGGGAAGAAAGATGAACTGCAGAAGTCACCCATTACTGCCTCACTCAGGCTTGAGGATGCAGAGAACATCTCCATCTCTTACACAGATGAAAAATAAATATACTTGGGCTCTCCATAATTTTTACCATTTAGCAATGGAATCAGGCTATCTGATGATATTCTGTATTTCTCTTTGGGTAAGCAAAAAAGATCCATCTAAATCTTCCTCCTCATCAATACTGAAGGTGGGCACTGTGACACAAAGTCCTATTAATAGAATCAGTTTATAATTTTAAAGGTGGGAGTACATGCGATCAGTCTTCACATTTAAAAGAAACCTTTTCTACAGGCTAGAGAGATTACTTCCTACAGTTTATTTGTGGGTACATGCAAAATATGTACAATTGTGCAAGAAACAGGACTCCAGAATGCAGTACCTGCATTCTGTTTCCTGAAGTGTTTCCTGAAATTTTATACTGCTTTGGGGAATAGCACACTTAATCCAATTAGTCTAAATTTTCATGCAATCTTGGTCATTATTTCTCTGCACACAGATTTCAATATACTTGTGCATTTTGGCCCCAAATTCACAAAATGCCAACATGCAAAAATTAGGTCCTGCATCAGCATTTCAAAATGCAGTGTGTTCCCTCTTTACTCAGAATGACTGAGTGAATTTTTAAAATATATTTGAGAAGACAGACTTTCTACTGCAGGGTTCTATTAATGCAGAAATATGTATATATGTTTGCTTCTACTGTCAAACAAATGTTAAAATCCACTTAGAATAATTTACATTAAAGTAAAATTCAATTACATAGAAGATAATAGCATTATAGACAGGGCTTGGAAGTTGACATGTATCATTAACCATTCACTGTAGGCACTTCCTATATAGCCACTGTTTTGAAAGAGAAGTAAATAAAATCTTTTAGATTCTGACTTTGAAAAACATTTGCCCTTATTCTGTTTATTTTAGACATGACCTAAATTTCTTATGATGGAAGAATAATTAATCTTATTTTATATCTGTAGCTTCAAAACAAATAGAATCAGGTGACATTTCATTTTTTTCATGACTTGTAATCTTTTACAAATCTTGAAGTTTCTTCATTATAACAAAGTTCTCTGCTAAATATAACCTTCCTTTACTTTTTATTACTTGAAAAGGAAGCTACTTTTCTTATATCTTTCTCCAAAATGTATCTTTACATGCCATACAGCTATAATTGCCTATTTTAAGTCTCAAACTGACTACATTTCAGTAGGGCTAAAGAAACAAATAGTACAGTGCATTTGAGGAATAAATACTGGACATAAACATGAAGAAAATGCAAGAAATTATAACTTCTATAAGTGTAAAACAACATTGAGTCATGTTTTCCTTTTCTTTGACTCTTACCTTTGTTTTACTGTCAAAACAGGTAAATCCTAGTGCAAAGTCGACTGTGAAACACAGGGCATCCCCTTGCCAACTGCACATATATGTTTTAGACTGAAAAAAAAGGTAAGATTTTTGAGAGGACAACCATCACTGTAATTTATCATATTAAAATAATATTTTATGCAGGTGGTTTCGGGTGGGAAGACACTCAACTGACAGCACTGGTACTGCTATATATTACTATGTTTGAAAATTGTCAAAAACCTCTGGCTGTGAATCAGTATCACATCTGTCAGCTAGACATTAAATGGACGTCTTTTATATTTCAAGTTACTCTTCTACAAAATAAATATGTTCTTGAAAACCAATCCTTGGTGACTTCTGATATCACTTCCAGCAAATGCGCAGGCAACAGTGCCTAAATGTTCAGTTATTGCAATCTAATTATGAAAAAGCATTTTGTCTGCTTGACCTCTCCATCTGATTTAAACTTTGTAGGGAGTCTTCCTATTTTACAACATTTTTTAATTTGGGTCTGGTGACATGACAACACAGCACTTAATGTTATCAAATGTAATTTAATAGTTAAGACCTAATAGCTCTCATGTCTTAGTTAGCACTGATCCTTGGTAGACATTGCTATATATACACCAATTCCATGATAACCTTTCAGATTAGAAAGGAAAAAAATCTGTTCTATCAACAAAACTTAGAAGTTCTATTTAAACTTCTGAATCAGCTTTACAATAAAAAATCAATTAACTCTTTCCAGGCATTTTTAAAGCTCCCTAATTTAGGTATATGACAAATTCTGAAAAGATATGAACAAGATTTTCTGTAACATGAAACAGTCCAATGACATTCACCATTGACAGACAGTTAATAGAAAAAAGCCCACTGCCTTCAGCATGACTAGAGATCAGATCCTGTCTCCAGGCTTTCCTTGCCTCACCAGACATTTATAAGACTATACTCTTGTGCCTTACAAAATTTTGATTTTTCTGTTTCTTCCAAGGAAGCATTACTTCACTCTCATCCTTATATCATAAACCTCAATGTTGCCTCATTCTTAGATATTTGTTTACACAAAAGTTTTGTATCGGCATCGTTTCTTTTAATTAAAAACTTTTAAACACAAGATTGCCCTAGAGGAGACTGAAAGCACTAATAAACTTCCTTAACCTGGAAACGATAATTTTAATTGTTTTTTAAAGATTTTTTAGTATAATCTAAAACTTCTTCATAATCATAAAGGTTTCCTTACTCCAGTATTAATAAAAATACTTATACTAAAATAAGCATTTCTGAGTTACAGATACGATATTTTATAAAGGATTTTGAAAGGGCTAGAAGTGATATCAATTCATAAGTGCAGATTAGTATTATAATAATCTCCAAAATAATGGAGATGTATAATATTTCTGAATAAATTAATTTGCTCATTGGTGTTCAAAGATCTTATTATTTGGCATTTAAAAAGATTTCAGTGATTGATTTTCAATTAGAATGACATTTACATATCCTTACATTTTAATCAGTAATTATAAGGTGGCATTAAGCACCAGTCATAACTTATTCCCCATTATTTTCCAATTAAAAAGGTTATACTAGCTGAGTTCTGACTCAGCAAAGCAATTTTTAAAATGTATAAAGTTAGATTCCCTTAATGGGTAAGCATCTAACTGCTCAGCCACAAATAGTGAATACTAAGATGAAACGTGCACAAATAACAATCTTGGAGTACTTTACAATATTAGGAAATAATAGAACTTGTTTGGAAATGATTCACAAATACTAGAGACAAACAGAATATGCTCCATTTCCACTGTTATAAACATTACACATAGATATGTGTTTTATACTAAGAAAACACACTTGCAGTATTTTCTTTACAACAGAATTAGTTTGCATTTTGACATATAAATTAAAAAGCCTGCTTATGGCATCTCCTCAGTGACTTTGAACATGTTCTCAGAAAGCTCTGTGGTAAGGAGCCCCATCTCTACTCATTAACACTAGGACGAAGCTTCATTCCTTTCCATTTTTGCCTTTGGAATAAGCTCATAAACTTGCAATTGTGATCAGCCTTGGCTAGCTACAACAATTGTTTACATGGAAATTTAACATCAGAAGTCTAGGTTCAGCTGTCTTTAAGTGAATTTTGCAAAAAAAGAAAAAAAGTCACAGTTTAAACAACAGAGAGAATAGGCCTCATACTGCACCAGTTAAGAAAATTATAATATACGATGTAGTTCAATCATTTAATGTTTTCTGAGCAATGTAATGATCCACAGAATATTGTATTTGCAATAAAAGACAATCATAAAACTGTTACCTGTGTAACTGTTCAGGTATCAGTATCTCAATGCATATACTTTAAGTCATGAAAAGATCATTAAGTTGATAATATCACTGTTCAAATAGCATAAGAACAGTGTTTTTGACTCATTTATGAAAGAATTCCTCAGACAGACCTCCTGTCACTGATCAGAAGCATAACGTTTGTCTATCTCTGGCACTGGCATCTGTCCTCCAAGACCCTGAGAGGGCTTAATAGTTACAATGCGTACACATATACACTCACTCTCTTTCCCATAAACAGAGATTTCCCAGAAATAATTGTTTTGAACTGTTTGGTGGTCAAGAAAAAACTTGGCGTACCACTTTGTGCCATGGTCTGGTTAACAAGGTCGTGATCAGTCTGGTTGGACTTGATGATCTCAGAGGTTTTTCATCAGTTTTTACAAAAGAGCAAGGACAAGGCACAGTTTGGTTCAGTACTTTAAAACAAAGACTGATGTAGGATTGTGTCTAACACTAAGAGAGGTTACAAATATGATCAATGACAGGCCAATTAATTCCAAAACCAGCAATTATAATTATGAGTCACCATGACTCTCCCTCAGGGGAGGGAATGTCTTTGTAAACAGATCAGCTAACACAACAAGAAGGCCTTTGAACTTGGTTTATGGGTGTTAGGTACCCAAAATGGTAAAACTGGAAAAGAATACATGGGAAAAGACAAGAGAGACTTTCTTATTTCCACTCAGAGAGGAGAGCACGAATATACCTCAGATATCTGTGGGGGACAAAGCCTGAGGGACAAACAGAAAGAAGGATGACTTCATGTGTAGTCACCAGCCTGTGACGAGGCTGAAGCACAAGGACTGGATGGGCAGCAACACCACTGTAGCCCAGACACAAATGTCGTGGGAAGGGAAGGCAAGGATAAAGAGGAACCCTCCTCTTCTTCAGTTTCCCTCTGTGTAGGGCCCTTGTCCACACTAAGCTGCAGTGTGATGGCAGGAGGAAGTGAGCAGGTTCCCCAGATCAGAGAGAGGCCTTCTGATTTCTCCACACACACGAGAATCTCCCATGTAGGCTAAAGACATAAGTTTGTTTGGTTTCTACTGGGACTGGGCGGTCCAAATGCTTCTAAATAAATCATGACACGCAACGCTATCTATGCAAAACTAGACTTTTGCAATAGACTTCTGTGGTTACTGCAATATTAGTTTATTGCAATGCTTTAGCTGGAGGGCTTAAATTTGTCCAAGCTCTGCTACAGGCATCCAATGTAATATCTCTGGATTCTTTTTCTAAGACATAGAGTCCTTAATGTTACTCTAATGTGAGATTGTATTCTGCCAAGAAATAGGGGTTCAACCTACTTACGTTTCTCAGCAAAATTCTGTAAAATTACAATTAATAACAATAATGGCCAGTTGAGATACCACATTCTGAGATCATCAACAAAGATTCTGGATGAAATATTCAGTTAAACATAATTTTTTAAGAATCAGGGCACCAACCTTATGTCAGTACTCCTTTTCCTAAGTTTTCATAGCAAATAAGCTTTTTAAAGATCAAGTGAGATTTGCTCATCTAAGTGTAACACAGAAAAATTATGTGATGTATATTTGTTTTAAAAGATATTGCTTTTACACGTCTAGTGGTGTTGTTCATAATGTCTTGTCAGATTCACAGTTTCAAAAATTCAGCTGATGATTGGCTACATTGCAGTTAATTATTGGCTTGCATGAAGAAAACCCTCATTTTCCTTTAACTGCAGCACTGATTTGCAATATATTCATTAATTTTGGACTCAGCTATGTTCTGTTGAGCAGGAATTTTAGTGGTTTTAATCAGCCAAAATACAGAAATAATACCTATCCTCTAGTATAAGTGAATGCAAATTGGGCATGCACATGATTTTGCATGTTTATTTTCCAAAAAGCAATTGGAAAGTTGGCAATATCATTACACTTTCCTGCTTGAACTACACATTTTCCCTGCTATGCCATTAACTACTTTACAGATATAGACATACATTTGCTCTAAGATGGGCTGTAAAGGCTTTTTTACACGTAAATGGGAACACAGATATTATTTGTCACTATACGCATGATATAGAATTTAACACACACTTTCTAAAAAAAAATTATAACCAGACAGCAAAGCATTTAGGAACGAGCCATATCCATATCCATACAGTACACATATTGCATACTGTGTTCATTTATTCACTGTAAGTCAAAATATGTGCTAAGCCTCTGTGTGGGAATAATATGCCATCAATATAAAATTTTATTGAATATTTGAATTTTCTTAAAACAAGTATTTACATTAAAATAAAATTATGTTATTATTTCAGAAAATATATTTTTGGAGTACAAGAATCCAGCACTGACAATTTGAACTGACAAAATTTTAGCTTCCTCCAAATATCACTTCTACTAGTTTATTTTTATTTCTGAGACCAAATTCTTCTCCGTGTTACATTTAATTATTTTTTCAATTTTTTTATGTCTGTGTCAGTAAAAACTGGGAGGAATTTTGTAGGTCTTGTCAGAGGAACTCAAAAGCCTGAAACAGGGAAGGACCTAAATGATGTCTTCTTCTGCATTAGAAATAAAACTGCACACCAGCATTTGAGATACAGTGACAGGGAGTGAAAAAATAAACCAACAGCAGATGGTTTGGAACACAGATTCGTGCATTAAGACTTTATACAGAAGCTTTTTACAAGCTAGTAAATCATACAGAAGTGACATGGGTAAGGTGTCTTAATGCATCCAATGCATTTACGAAACACAGAATTTGGTAAAAGCCTTAATATGGGACCAGATATGTTAAAAAAAAAGTCTTTCTGAAAATTCCACTTCTAGCATTAAAAAAAACCAAGTAGGATGTGAAAATGAAGATAAGAGCAACCAGAGTTATTATGGTTGTTCTGAAAAATATCTATCAGCCCACATACAGAGAGAGTACTAGGAAGCAAAATTAAACCCCTTAATTCTGAACACAGCCTGCAAAACCTTCAAGAGTCTTTTCACATAGAATTACTTGTGCTAAACAGAAGTGCTTTTTAAACTCTTAGAAACTGCAAAACTGTTGAATTAAAAATACATATGCTTTGGCTTTCTCATATTTAAAAAAGTGTTATTTAAGTGTAAAATATTTTACATATCATCTTTTTTTTAAAGCAAAACTTTCAGAACATGTTTATAAAGTACACTGAAAACATTGTCACTCTGAACCCACATTATATATGAGAAAATGAAACAACAATGAAATCCCTCATCCATCAAAAGCACAAGAGTTTTCAGAAATTTCATCTAGAACAGACTCCCAAAGCTCAGGTGTATTCCTGTTCTAGATATTGGTAAAAAAAGGACCAGTAAAATAATTTCAGTGAGAACAATCAAGTGAATACCATCTTTACTTCATTTTCCCATACCATTAAGGAATTTGTCATGTCACAATTAAAAGGTTACAGAACTTTGATAATTATGGATAGATACAAATAAAATCACTTCATTGAAACAAACCAGATCTAATTAAAAATCTTGTACATTCCTTCAAGATCTGCTGTTGCTGCAGACAAAGGAATTACATCTTAATGTCCCAAAATTACTCTTTTTTTACATACTTTGCTGGTATAAGTATAAAAAGTGCATTCTCTTATAAAAGATGGTACTGTAATCTGATGATTTAAGAAGATGTTATAGTTGTTTTTTTAAACATTGAAGCACATTTGTGGTTCAGCACATATGTATGCAGGAGACACTCTGGCACTAAAAGTAAGATTTTTCAAAGAACTCAAATAATGGCTCATTATATTTTCACTGAATTTCAAAAAAAACTATTTATTTCACTAGAAGTTGGACTAGCTCAGCACTTTAGAAAATAATACCTACATTTAATAAATCCACATTTTAAATGCTAACTTTCTCAGGATACTGTTAGGCTTGAAACTTTTGCCTTTCGGTCATGTATTGAAATAACTATCTGATTTATTTATAATTTTTAATTTGTAATGCTCATGATGTTGTAGCAACTAACTGCAAAAATGGTTTGCTTAGTAGAGCTCTCATTGGACAGACTGTCTTTTCAGAAACTTTCAACATCACTGAGATTGGGCATTAAACTACAATTCAGATACTAGGATTACATGCACACGTGGGATGAAGTGAATTTTACTCTGCAGGGAATTGTGTTCCTATAGGAAGACTGAGGTGAACTTGTAGGTTCAGTTATTCCTTGGCAAGACAGATAATGTAGCGGTAGATTCCTACTCTTGGCCATGGCATTCTCTCTATAATATAAACCTATGGCTAAAGTAAATCTGACAGAGGTAAAATTACTTGCCATCCCCTCTGCTGAAAAGGCAGACTGTGGTTTAAATTGGTTGTAGCAAAAGGCAGTGAGAAAAATGGAGGCAGCAGGACAAAATCTAAGGGCAGCAGCTTAGAAATGGTTATCTTCTAGCAGGGAAAATTCAAATTGTGTTCTTTAGCCTTGGCTTATGTCAGAAGACATTGTGCTTCCTCATCTCTGTGTCTGAGCAATGGCTTCATGGTTTTGCAGCAACTCCTTTTACCACAAAGAAAAGCAAGAATCAACGGTGACTTGAATGTTGAGAGTTTCCTACCTATAGATTGTCCTAAGCATATTTTCACATACCTGAGGCAGATTATCAGTGGCAATCACAGTAACCAAGCTGACACTGCTTGTTTAAGTCGAACCAGTAGAACTCTACTGGCTTACTTCAGCAAAGACAATGACTTAATTTTGATACAGTTTGTTATTACATAATAATAAACAATTTTTTTCCCCCTCTGGCAATCTACAAATTCTGGAATTTACAGTTGAAAAGGGAATTTAATCAGAAATATCATCAAGAGACATTCCTGAGTACAAAATTCAGTTCTGAATCAATGATGCTTTCACTGAGATTTTGTTTTCCTGCCTGATTCTTATAAATCATGGGTGGAGAATAATAGGGAATACCAACCTTTAAAAACATAAAATGCAGCATAAAAATTCTAAGGTAATATTACTCTATAAATTTGAAATTCATTGACAGGACATTCTTGACAGTAAATTCCTGACAGATTTAAAAGAATCACAGAATGGTTTGGGTTGGAAGGGTTGCAAAATGAGCCCACCCACCATGGGCAGGGACAACTTCCACTAGACCAGTCTGCTCAGAGCCTCATCCAACCTGGCCTTGAATACCTCCAGGGATGCAGCATCCACAGCTTCTCTGGGCAACCTGCTCCAGTGCCTCATCACCCTCTCAGTATAGAATTTATTTCTAACATGTAATCTAAACCTGCACTATATAAATTTAAAGCCATTCCCACTTGTTCTATCACTATGTATTCTTTAAAAAGTCCCTCACCAGCTCTCTTGTAGTTTCTTCCTCATTCAAATATATGAGTTCCTCTGGAAAATAATAACAAAACTAGATTCGCATGACATAATTTTTATATAAATATTTGGATTTATAAATAAATATACATAATATATATTATAGAAAATTATTTAGATTTAATCTTTCAATATAAATAAGTGCAATTTTAAGTATATCTTCTATTTTTAGAAACAAGGGTTAAAATTTGATTCTAATCATGTTTAAAATACAGAATAATAGAAACAATTTTGAGTTCAGTAGCCTTGTAAATTGGTTCATTCTCTTGTTTTTAAAAAAATTCCAGTAGATGCATTGCTTGGTTTTCATCTGTTATGTGAATTGTTGAATTAACAATAATTATTGAAATATATTTACAATTAATCTGTATGGCTCTCAGAACCTTTCTTCGTGTTGGAGAATGGTGTAGTTTTTACATCAATGTGGAAATGAATTATAATCTAATACCATTTCTAAAGGTGACCAGTTTAATTGGAATTGTAATAAGCTTTCTGTGCGTAATGAAAACAATCTAAAACTTAATTGTGTAATTAAACAGAGTGCTTCTTGTAACAAACTAGTGAGTATCTTTCAATGACGCTACAAATCTAACCTAATCTAAATGCTATTTAATATCTCACCTGAATGTAAGGAGGATATTTCCTTTGCTTAAATGTTTGTCTCAGAAATTAGTTCTGAAATTAGCATATAGTGCCATTTCCACTCTTGAAGGGACTCCTATGTATACCTCTGTTTCATACATGCTTTGCAATCATCACAGAATAAAAAAATAAGATAGTATTGCCAACTGTATTTAATATTTTTGCAATTTCCATATGCCATTTGCAGCTCACAATGCTTACACTGTGATCAACCAATCATGTTTTACGCAATTTCTCAGTTCACCATGAAGAATTAACAGAATCATAAACCAGAAATGACAATTACTTCCTATTAAGATTGCCTAATTTCTGCTAGGTTTTGTTCATTTAAGTGGACTTCTTTTCCTCAGTCTCCAAGGGTGATTTAGGCTACTATTTCTACAGCACCATTTAATTCCCAAAGATGCCGAGAAAAAACAAGTGTGTTTGTTTTGGCAGCAGAGTTACTGAGACAGCCAAAGTTCTGAGCATCTCAATTCATAATGCCACTCAACAATGACTAGAACACACATTTTGTGTAATGTTGCAGGAAGGAGACACAGGAACTTAACTTCTTGTAGGTTGCCTGGATTTAAATATCACAAACCCTTCAGTTTTCTTTAAATCCAAAATCATCAACTGAACTAGTACCTGTCATGCTAAAGAAATAGTTTCAGATGGGGCTAAGTGCACACTTCCATGCAGCTTGGCCCCCATACAGTGGGAATGCAAGGAATACATATCCCTGACCAGAACACACAACTATTTTCATACTTAGTGGCTTGTTGAACACTCAACTTCAAGCAAATATAAAGGTATTTTGCTAAAATATGCATTAAAGTTCAGTTTCAAAAAAATTGTTTAGAAGCCATTTGAACACTCCATCTGGCTCCTAACTTGGAAATCATGAGAAATTTATAGTTATCTCTAAAGGACAAAGAATAAATGCCCAAATAAAAAAAATAATTTTGGGTCTTTCTGGAGCTGCTCAAGATATGGGAGCTATTTATCCATTTAATTTGGTGAAAACACGAATTGTTAAAATGTCAGTGCAATTTTGTGCAGTTCTTTCTTTTTGATCTTTAATAATTATGTGATATTAAATCACATACTTGCCATAGAAGCAAGTATGTGATTTAAAATATAACCATTGCTTTTCATGTTATAACCCAATTATTGCTTGTGACTGGTTAATAAGTAGCACATATGCATACAGTCACTATTACACATATTTTATACAACACATTCAACTGAATGCTGTTAAAGGGAAATTATAAGAAAAAATATTGGTTTCCTTGAAAGGTTATTGAGGTCAGTTGGAAAGATCTTATGCACTTCTGTTTGTTTTGAATTAGTTGCAGTAAATGCTTTCAGAGGATTTTTAATAGAGATATGCATCTAAAATTAAGTAACAGTCAAGAATAAACAGCAAGCAGGTGTTGTAATGAGGAGGTTGCACAGATTGTTTCCTGAGCTGCACGGGAAGGATGGGAGGAAAAGCATTACATGGACAAGTTTTATAAAGAAAACTTTAAACTTATAAATCTTCACTAGAAAAACAACAGGTGAATATCAACACCTGTCAACGGTATTATGAAAGGATTTGTAGAATAAACAATGCATGCTTCATGGAAAGCAACTTCATCTTTCTCAGATGAAAATATTATGAATAGGTTAGAAATTAATTAAAGCTGATGAACTTGCAAAAGCTGTGACAAGACATTACAAGGAAATTAAGAAGATGATAGGACAGAGGATATCAAAAACTAGCCAGGACCAGACACTTAATCAGAGATACTCCATCAAACAAAAAGCAAAAGACATATAAAGCTGAGGAAAGGTTATTGAGTAAACCACTTCTTCAAAGAAGTTACATGATTTTTTGTTTGTTTGTTTGGTTGGTTTTAATCATCAGTAACATGATTGCAGATTCCTTACGTATTTCATACATATCAGCCTGAAGAACACACAGTGTATAGGGGGAAATGTTAAAGTGGAACAGGAAAATGATGAAGTAATCATACTGTAAGCTATGTCACTCTCATCTCTGTCATCTTTTTTAAGCGTGGAAGACAAGCTCACAGATAAAAACAGTGACAGCCTGGAATAAATAATATGTAAAAGGAATTGTTGCTTACAAAACAAAACAAAATTATTAACTGAACTTACCTATTATTTAATTTTTAGTAGCACAATATTTGTAGGAAGAAAATTTTAAGTTTCAGGTGGGAATCCTACAGAAACAAAGCTCCAGGTCTGCATGCACAATTATTCCCAACAATTGCTTTTACATTTATCCAGGAGCAGACATAATCTGTCTGAAAGCAATTCTAAGTCACAATGATTCTGAGTCATATATTCAGCATCAAGAATCTTACAATAGAGAATGGTTTGGTGTTAACTCTTAGGAAAATAAAGAAATGTTAAAAATGCATAGAAAAATATAAAACACCCTCAGAATATGGAATTCATGTTAATTTATAAAGAAGGAAAACATAGGATAATTGCATTGTACATTTATGTTCATTATAAAATGCTTTGGATTTCCAATAGTGTTAAGTGAAATAATTTGCAACATTCATTAATCTTCATTTTGTTTTGCTTTCTTTACTTTTTTTTTATTTAATTTGTAATGTATATTGTTCACATGAGGACCCTGTATCATTCCAGGAACATGAAAAACATGAATTTTACTGCTAACATTTCTCTATACATTCATATCCCTGACTCGAACAAATATTTATTATAAATTTATTTTAAGGGTTTATTTGTCTATCAATGTCAGTCATTGAATCACAGAACAAAATGGAAATAAGTTAACTAGAAGTACTTACCTTTAAGCACAGAAAATAACCTGGCAACAAAACTTCTTGATTATTCTAATAGAATTGAATGGGATCCAGCCTATTATAATTTTTGGAGTAATTAAACAATTTTTTTTGTCCAAGCAATGCAAATTATTTCAATATAATAGGTTATTCAACTGTATGAGAATTGGAAGAACTTGCAGCATCTTCATCAAAGCTGGAAATACGAAGGGAAAACTTTCTTTTGTGTTAGAATTGCTAGTGAGGAGAATACGTGGCTGTGTCTCATCACTACATACCCATTGCAGCTACTTTAGAGACACTGTGGTAGATGATTTTCCCCCTGCATGTTTTTTTTTCAGTCTCCTGAGAGTTCTTTCATTTGTAAAGCAGATTTCTCTCCTCTGTCCTCTGCCGTCCATGGAAAAAAGCTTACATGTGTAAGATTTCAAGATGACAAAACCGTTGGTCCAATTTTTCTAGAGCTGACAGTGAAATGTATTACTGTCACTGTTTCCTCTGTCCACTATCAGATAGTATTCCAATATTCTCCTCCATCCTCCTGTTGAGCAGAACCAATCCAAATCATCCCTTTGAGATGTTTCTGCATTAATTTAATAATCATATCCAAGACTCAGAAGAGTCAATATAATTTCCGATGGAAAATACAGTCTGAGGTAAGGGAAGAATATTGATTAGGAAATTTGAAAAAGACAACATTGAAAAAAAGTGAAATAAAATCCTGTAATACTGACAAGACCAACCTGAAGGGTCAAATAATTAGTAAGAACTCTGGAAAACATGCTAGCCTCTTATTTTTAAAGATTTTCTACCCTGTAAAAAACTTGGGGAAAAAAAAACAGAAGAAAAATTAATTAATCTGAGCATCATTTATTCATCTTGCATTGTTTAGAACGTTCCAGGTGAGACAAACGTTCTTGCTGGGATTAGTGCGAGAACATTTAACTTCAAGATATGATTGAGGGGATTTCATTGCCTATCTTCCACCTTTGCAATGCTGACTTTTATTACCAGCTTCATGGAAATAACTTCTATTGCATTTTTATTGCTCCCATCTATCCAAGTTATGCCATCGGCATCTACAATAGTTTACCTAGGAAAAAAATACATATATTTCTAGCACATGTATTTAACATACGTTTGCTTGCGATCATTGTCTGTAAATAGATTAATTTCACTGGGGCCACTGAATTTCACAATTTCTTGGTAAACTTCTTTTTGTAAGCATCTGCAGCTTGAAATAGGGCTTTAAGATAGTTGAAAGGAGAACAATGTTGTGAGGGGAGTTTCTTCCTGCTTTATCGCATTTTTTCTGTCATTTATTGCTGCTACCATTTTCAGAAGAAATGTATAAAAAGAAAATAACACAACATGGGCAGATAAAATTCAAAAGGACCAGTGCACCTTAACAATTCTTTTCATAAACTGTGTAAGGAGAGAATCTCCTCAGAAATACAGCTCTTATTGTAGAAACACCAAATACAAAGGCTATGTACAGGATAAGGTTAACAAAAACTCACAGGCAAGATCCTAACTACACTCAACAGTAAACAGGAGCAAGCCACATTTAAATAAGAATGGCTTAAATGGCACAATGCATCCAACACGTGCTATAAATCTTACCCACTCGTTTATGAATAAAAAATAATTTCCAAAATTCACCAAAAGAAAGAACTTTTATGGACTAACATACCAGTGACAACCTTGAATTTTCTGGATACTGAAATGCAAGTTCTTTTTCTATGACTTGAAATAATCTATGCAATATTAAGTTGCACCTCATTCATGCTGCTCTTGACACCATTCTGAAAAGGAAGGCATTTATGGAAGGAAGAAAGAAAACAGTACAGTCAAAAGTCTTTTCACTGCTGGAGTGACAACAGCATTCTGCATTCTACTAACATAGTGGTTTACAGTGAATTTGAATGCATCCAACTGTGTAAGAGAAAATTAAGATATAAGAAACATGTATAGAGACTTAAGCACTACAATTGGGATTTTATTTGAATGTATCTCTTGAAGGTTTCAGAGAGGTTAAACCACAGCTGCAAGAAATTAAATGTCTTTTGTGTGAAATGAGCCTAGATGACTGTTTGATTCAAATGACAAAAGTTCATCCCACAAGCAAAGAATCATTCCTTAATTTTAAGATTGTTAGGATGTGAAAGAAAATCAAGTTTTGAGATTTAACAAAAAACATTCTGAAATCTAATCAGATAAAAAGTCAGCTAATCTCCACCCTTGTTATACTTAATATTATGTTATCTGCTTTTCATATGGATAATAAATACGATTGTTCAATTGTATCACAATTCCTTGAAGAGTTTATGTGAGAAAATACTTTATGCATACTCAATATGCATTATTAATCCCTCCCTGATGTCCAACAATTTCTCAGGAAGAATCAATTTTTTCCTGAAGAACTGCATTCCTTCTCAAAAGTGCAGGAGTAAGAACATCACTGTTGCAAAATCTTTTTTTGTTCCTTCAGTCTGAAGAGACAAATGGAAGGGTTCTAAGCAAGTACCTTGTTAGAACCTAGAAACCTGGTTAGAATCCCTGGGATCTGAAAATTTAGACGAGGTGATTCAACACCTGTGATAGGACTCCTGCTCCTTGCAAGTTGTGTTAGTACAATGCTGTGATCCAGTGTTCTCACTAGTCCAAACATTTTTAGGAAGTCCACAGGTCACTGCAAAGCTGAGCATACCAAATCAAATTTGCATTTGTGCTAACCGGTGTAAATACATTTTTAAATGGAGAAGACCTATATTCTCAATCCATACCACTCGTCTAGTTCACTTGAGAGTATGGATCTAGATTTACTAGCTAGTGGAAAGTGATAATCTACTGTTTAATTTTGACAATTTAGGACTATTGCAAACTTCTTTTTACTTGTATGCTGTCTTCAAACTTTTCCTTGTTAACAAGGACAATCTCAATTCACAATTAACAATATAAGAGCAATACAGTTCTTATTTGAAAACAGGACAATTATGTAAAACACAACATATTTACCTTATGTGAGAGGAAAATCAGCTTTCTGGAGGAAAATGTTCATGTTGGACTAAATAAACTCCAGAGAATTTCCCAGTGGTAAAATGTATTAATTTCCAGTTTTTTATAATCAAGGTGACACTGACTGTTATTACATAGTCATTGACAGAAAAATATTGATGTGATGATGAAGCTTTCAGAAGTCTTCAGTGTATTAAATGTACTCAGACCCTTTGTCACAGAGGACATCGATCTTATGCAATTATTAAACATACAAACAACCTAAACTCTTGTTACACTTAGTTTAACACAGTTAAACTTACAGATTAAACAATTTGAATTATACACTACTTACCCCTGTTCTTTGAACTTCCAAGAAAATTGCTCTTTGAAATGATTTCTCCCACACTGCCAGTTCACTGCCCAGCTCTACGTTGAAATAATGACTCTTGCCATGTCCAACCATAACACTGAAACAATACGGCCTCTGGTCTTCAAGATCGAAGTCCTGGTGAATACCTAAATACAAGTTTGCTTGTAGCCAGCAATCATCAGCAAGCCAGAGCTGAAAGACACGTTTCAGTATGTGATTCTTCATCTGGCAAAAGAGTTGAAGCAACACTGTCTTCTGTAAGTGATGGTACTTTGATATACTATGGCATTATGTCAACAATTACCTTGAAGAAATGTTCTAGGAGTTAAATAATTATGTCAAAGACAACTTCTCTACTTGTTTCTTATTTGCTTTACCCTCTATCATGTGATCCAAGCTACTACTGCAGTTTCAAAATAGTTAAAATTACGTAAGTAATACACATATAACTTAAAATGAGTTTGCACCAATACATTGTTTACAGCAAAAAATAAGGAAACCCCCAAATTGTTTAAATACATTCCAGGAGCTGCGTACCAGCTCTACAGTAGACTATAATTACTCCATTCTAATTGGGTTCCAACATGCTAAACCCCAAGGAATGCAGTAATTTATCAAGCACCCCAGAGCTAATTCTGGAAATGACAACATAAGCATGTTCTCTGATAGCTGTCAATGCTGTTCTGTAACTACAAAGAGACTCAAGCAAGCTCCTGCTGTCACCTTCGAGATAAAGAAGAGAAACTTCACATTAAACTTTCATAATAAAAAATATACCTGTAGTAGAATGTTTTGTAAGTGTAACAAATTAATACAAGAAACTTCCCTAATATTTCAAGACTTCATTGATTAACATTAATATAGAGGGAAAGAAAACTAAATTAAATAGCTAATACTTACATACCTAAGTACTTTCACAGTTTGAATTTCCAAATTAAACATGTTTTTAAGTTCTATTTATCAGATAGAGCCCTTCCCTATCTCCATTTCTCTATGATACCATGAGGCAGAAAAGACTGAAAGAAGAAAATAATTAGCAATGATTCATGGTGTGTGTTGGGAGCAGCACATATTGCCACCAGAGTACACAGCATCATGTTGTCAAAATTGGCCCTGCAGCTACCTGAGACTTGATGAAGCTTGAAGTTATTTTGCAACACTCCTTTGCACTGTTAAAAGGAAGTTGAAAAAAATTCCTGCATATATTCTGCTATTCAGCAGCTATGGAATTGTAGGCATTACATAATGCTTCAAGACTCAGTGCTGCATGTCGTGGCTTGTAGACTAATATATTAGTATTTTTTTTTATTTGTATGTGAAAATACCAGGCAATTAAAAAAAAAAAAATCTCTTTAAGACCAGTGACTTTTAAAAATGTACAGGATTACAGTAAGTTTGAATTATGAGGCAAGCTATAGGAATGAACATGAGTGATATAAGACATTACATTTTAAATCATCCAGTTGTTACCACCAAACGTCCACAAACATGCAAGTGCACGTTATATATATGACTTTTAATTCACATATTTGTATATACTTGCTTTTCTATGCAAATGTGTGTTTTTATGTATGTATACATACACACAAATCTGAAATATATTAAACATTCTGTTTTAAAATTTAAATTTCATATTGGATTCTTATTTTCCGTGTTTAACTCTTGGGTCATAATAAATATAGATGAGAAGCTTACAATTAGGTATGAAACAAGAGCACCTCTCCTTAAAATCCATGTTTCAGGAGAAGGTACAATAACACACTCTACCACAGTACAGTGCACTAGTATTAACCAGCTTCTGAACGTCCTTAAGAACACCCTCCCCAAACAGCAGCTTTTACAACATAACTCTATCATATGTAATGCAGAAACCTTAATCTCTTACAATTTCTCCCTATCTTTTTGGATTTTCTCACTTTGCCTCACTGTCCTTTATACCAAAGAATCATCAGAATAGAGGTTAAAGAGTTCAGTTTGAGCTTTTGCACTTTAGCTAACGTATTCATGAAGACTGGCAATTAAGCATTCATTTATTAAAATGTCAAGAACATTAAGGAATTGAATCTTGGGTAGTTTATTTCCCCACTTCTTTTTCCTGATGAAAAAGTACCGCAGAAGTTGCTTTAAGGACAGACTATCCTTTAAATTACCATAATATTGAAGGAAGTACTGAGTTTCAGCAGTAACATTTAAAGGAGAAAAAAACAAAACCAAAGCCCAAGCCACAGGAAAATCTTCTCAAAAGGCTTAATATGTATATATTTCATTGGTACCTGATTTATTTATGAAGCAAAAGTAAAATTATAAAAATTATTAAGGAGACCAAATAAATGATGTGACAGAACATCTGCTTTTTTTTTTTTTTTTGGTGTCTCAGTGATGGGCAGGACCCGAATTTGCCCATGTGTTCCCAGCTGGAGAGATGGTCACACTAAAATAATGCCATATGGCTCTGCTCCTGTGCCTTGCATTCTGGAGCTGAGCTCTAGTCCTGAACTCCTGGACTGCTGATTTCCTGGCACGGCAGTGCCACAACCCTTCCTTCCCTGAATAACTGTTGCACCAGAAAAAAACCCACAAATAAAACCTAAACAACATAAAAACCCCCAGAAACCCCAAACAAAACCAAACCAACCAAACAAAAAAGTATTCCACCAATGCCATACCAAAATACTTAAGCATACAAAAAACTTAAGCACTTTTAGTTCAGTCCAGGATCTGTTACAGGTAAGAGAGCAAAAACCTGCCTTTTCCACAACATCAGTGCATTGTCAAAGGAGAAACAGCAGAGCAGGACAGCAGCTGGTGAGAACTAAAAATGAGCTTTAATTTTTCAGTGAAACACTATTTTATCTGAAAAGACAGTTTTTTTTTTCTGAAAATGTTTTTACTCTCCTAGACAAATAGGCTCTCATCTAGTTGCCTTATCTCACCTGCAAAGCAGTTTTTGTTTACCCGTTGGAGAGCAAAATTAATGTATCTGGCAATTTATTAGAAAATATATTCTATAAGTCAATTATTTGAACAAAGTGCTAAGATTTTTCTCTGAATTTATGATTGGGACAAGCTAGACAGAAAACACAACTCTGTGTAGCTGGGAGAAGGAAATTAATTCTATAGGACACAAATCCAACATGTTGCCCTTTGTAAAGCAAAACCCACTATAATACTTGATACATCAATCCATATGATAAGTCAAGTACATAATTTTATATTTTTAATTACTGAAATTAAGTAAAAGTCTCTTTCTATGGATCAAGACTTACAGCAAGAGCATTTTGAACGTTTGCTTGAAAATCTGACCCCCCTAAGAAAAACCCAGTATCATCATGCTTAGCAGTGCTTCATACAACCAGCTGTAATACTGAAAACAGATGAGCTATTTGAATGTTAGCTACTCCTAGTTAAGATTAACTTGAGCTTATCATCAAGAGGTAAAGGTAAACTTTCTTTACTAAATAATATCATTGGAACTGTTGGGAAACCTACCTTGTGAATTTTAAATAGAACCTCACAGAGGTTATAGATTTTTTCAGCTCGTACCCAGTCTAGTGTGCTTACCTATAATATTAGAAAAAAAAATATCATCAACACATTTTTTATTCAAAAATCATGTTCAGATGAAAAATCTAAAAAGGTTTCATCCATCATTATTGTACTGGATGCTTTAAATACAGGCACATCACTACATTTAATATGCAACATTTAGAAAAGACTGTCAAATAGCATTAAATTTTTATGTAAACAGGAATTAAAAGGTGATAAATATTTTCATTCGTTTTTTCCCAGTGTGATGGAAACCTCTTTGTAATCTCTGTGGTTAGTTACATAAGCATATTTATTTCTCAAGATGCTAACACAGAGAACTGAGTCTCAAACACAGAGTCATTCAGCTTCACGTCTCAATCGTGAAAAATTATAATCAACAGATCAAGATGTATTCCTAAATTCAGTTTTGAGTTTACAGGCACTAGGGTGTCAATAACTCAAAAAAGCTGAAAAGGGCTATGTGACTGCAATATTTGAAATTAAGAATAATATCAACTGTGTGCTTAATAGTATGAAACCACCTTTTTTTGTTTTCTTTTGATTTCGTTACTTAATCCGTTAACATGACAGGCTGTTAAAATTTGACAGCAAGAATGATGTTTGAAGTTTTTACCAAATTATACTTCATGATATATTGTGCTAATCTGTTTTCTTTTAAAAACAGAACCTAGTTTATGTAGTTCAAGAAAGAAACAGGAAATTTCCTTATATACAGGAAAAATTCAAGGGGAATACATATTATTTTTGCCTATATATTTTAGAGCAAAATCCTAGCTTTTGGGGAATGCACAGGAATGGCTGCATAGATATATAAAGGATTTGACTAAGTTGTAGCTCTGAGGCTTTTGTCATACGGAAATAAGTGTTTTGGTAACTGTGATAGAACTTGAATACTCTAAAATTCTAGAGCTGACACAGTTTTGTCCTATTCCCACCCCTCACCCAAAACGAAAAAAGCAGAAAAAAATAAATTAAAACTATTTACATAAAGAAAAACTTGTTTGTCCAAAATCTGGCTTATGTGGATGAAACTTAACTAGGAAAAAGACTATCAAATTCAATAACAAATTATTTTTCTCTTTGTTCACAATAGCACACAGCCTGCCTTTAAAAAAAAACAGTATTTCTCCTAATAATTTGCATGGAGATCAACATGTTTTGGTTCTTTTAAAATTTATCTTAATGTTTAATTTTCAAGTCTTTTTAAATTCTAAGCTGTTAAACAGAATTGTAATAACATGATGAGAATCCAAACCACTTCAACACTTACAGGCATCTGATGGGATTTTATTGGTTATTAAATGTTACTTCAGAGTCCTTAGAGGAGTTATGGGAAATTGGTGTTAGTTTCTTTCTAATCTTAACAATCTGAATTAATTCTTAATAATCTAGTCTTCTCCCCATTCCACTTAGGTTTAGATTAGTTTTGTTGAGATGATTAAATCTAGATATCATGAATGACCTACTGAAATGGGACTGAAGAACTCTAGAAGAGGAAGCTCTAGGACCACATCTTTTCAGTATTTAGAGGGACTCACATTCTAGGATTCTCCATTTCACAGTTTTGTATCTTAACAATTAAATGGCAAACTTGAATACAAAACATCCACTAGAATACGTAAAAACACGTGCCATACTTTCTTTTATTATGAGCAATGTCTCATAAATTAAAGCTCAAAATGTTACATGCAGCTAATTTTAAAATTACATAATAAAAGTACATAGTATTACTTAAAAGAAACTTTTCCAAATTTAAATCTAATGTTAGCTGGTTTAGAAAATAAATGTAAAGAAATTTTAGGTATTAACTCGCCTCCCCATGACTTCATAAAAGGTAGCAATTTTTAAACCCATACATTTCTCTTTTTTAGTCTTCCATTTCTATTTTTCTTCTTGTAAGCTCCATTCAATATTTTACTTGAGTTTTGCTTTTAACTATTGTACAAATAAGAAATAATATAAGTTTTGAAACAGCTGAAACAGAGGAATTCTAAAGCTGATTCAAAAAGAAATATACATTTAAATATGCACAGAGTAAGTACTGCAGGTATTTGCTCATCTCATTTCCAGAGAAATATTTTGTACTTTGATGGCTGTTTTGAAAACAAAATAATCAGTAATACATGTTTTGCATTACTGTTGATCCTCCAAAGGGATATTCCTGCTTCTTGCAAAATAAAGTTTCAAGTGGAATGGGGATTAGTTCATTGTTTGGTCTTGAATTTCTCAAATGGAAAGATTCTTTTCCATCTCAGTCAACAGCAGGAGAATCATTTATTGCTCTAAGTGGCTAGACATAAAAGCATAAGCAACAATTCATCTGCTGTTTATGAAACCGACTTTAGTGATATGGGCTATGACATGAAAGCTGTTGGGATATGAATGGACTTTCTTCTGCTCATATAATTTGTTTTGATTCCTGAAGATTAATTTTAACTGTTGGGGCTCTTTGCACTATTAATGATGGACAATAGTGACACTGCCATGCCATTAAAGTCATTCTGAATACTTCAGACTTCTTCCTATTATCCTGTGCATATCTTTCATCCTTTGATGCTTTCCAACCTCATACAACTTTTTCAGCAGACACAGGTAGTGATGGAGACAACTGCTGGCACCTGTATAAGCCAAGGTTTTATTTCACTGTGCATGTCAGAAAAAGGCTACCCCACTTACAGAGTGAAACAGTCTGAGTATCGCTGTGTGCAAGGTGCTCAGAACACAAATGACATGTTGAGAGGAATTTTAAGGAGGCAAAAGAAACATATTACAAAGGACTACTAGAATCTAAAGAGATAGCAGACATTATTTATAGTTTTATCAGAACTGTCATAGTATGTCTAAGTGTAAAATTGTATTGTTATAGACTGCTTTTCTTTAATAAAAACCCCAAAAATAATCACATACTCCTGGTCAAGGAGAAAAGCTGGAAATAATCAGAAAAGTTAATGAAAATTGCAATATCCTTCATGTGATTTAAAGAATGTTCCAGTTTATTGCAGGTTATCCATCATCACACATTTAATAACTGGGTAATAAGTAACTAAGATAAATGAGATACTGAAGTATGTTTCTTAGGCAATGAAATAGTTTTTCTCATCATTTCCCTTTGGAATTGTTTCTGCAGGTATTCTATACATTGCAATTTCTTGGGATTATTTTAGCATGACAGTTTTATTATTTTTTACGAAGCACTTGACATAATGTTTCAAATAGATATCTTCAGAACAGATGACAATGAGAAATACTTGCATTCATATCAATTTAGTTTTGAAAGTGTCAAAAATAGTGTCAAAATACATGAGCGTTTCAATTATCATCAGTAAGCTTCTAATTTAATTTGTGTTTGTCTAATATGAATTTACAACCAACAGGAGATGAATGTTGTTATTTTCATTATTGTAGACCAGCTCCTTAGCTACCCCAATGCAGTATGTATTGATTACTTGGTTCTGTAGACATTTAGCTGTATTAATCTTTTCAGCAACAATAAGACATATGTAAACTCACAGATAACACTGAGCTGATCAAAAAGATAAAGCAAAACAAAACAAAAAAAAACCCTGAGTTACAAAAAAATAGGAATCTGAAGCTACAATTTTAAGTCTACAATGAGAGACTGAAATAGGTGTGTAGAGTTACAAAAGTCCCAAGTGTTGCAGAAGTACTTTTTACTTCAGCATGTGTTTCTGCAATTTCCTCATGGTTTAAAAACAGGTGTTACAGTGGAGCCCTGAAAATAAACAAACTAGTGAAATCTAGCTTTACATAGTTAGACCAGGTGATCTCAACATCAGTTCACAATCATATTCCAAATATATTTACCTTTAAGTGTGTGTGTTAATCACTGACTTTATCTTAAGATATTATGATTTAAAATAGAGAGAAAACAATAAAGTTAAATTCATTTTGACACACAACATGCAATAAACAATTAACTCACAAAGTCACTCACTAGAAGAGAATTCTGCAATATTAAAATAGGCATAAAACACTTTCATGCCTGCTCAGAGATCATCACTAAATAAATATGGAGTGAATGTAAAAGAGAATTATACTTTAAAACTCACTAAAATCAAATTAACACAGCATACTCTTTGACTTTCTCTGAACACTGAATCTGATTCTAGAAGTCTCCAGAGCCCCCCAAAATATTAAAAACATTTGAATAAATTTAAAGAGTGAAACTTAAGGGAAAAAAGATCAAATTATCTATAATATTTATTACTGAAATATAGCAAATGCTGCATTATCTGAGAATTATGCAGAAGCATTCAATCTGCTTAGAAGTACTAAAAAGGTCAAAGGAGAAGATGAAATATTTTAGTTTAGGTGCAATTCATTTCATTGGTCTCTTCACTCCTTAATGGAAAAAAATAAAGAATAATTACAAAAAATATTATAAGATATTAAAAATTAAAACAAGAAATCAAGACCTGTTACAGAGATAACTCTGATACAGCATTATAAGAAGTCTAAAGATGCCCCAAACTACTCAAACTGGATGGTACAAAACATACACTACAAGACAGTCAGATCCTAGCAAATCCTATAACAACATAAATACAGACTTGTGTGTAGAATTGGAAAGTTCACCAAAAGTGTTCATGGTCAAGTCTACGCCCTACAACTTATTGCCACCTCTCTCTTAATATGTTACATTGACATCCTGTAAATCATCAGAAGAAGTATTTAGGACTCACATGGCAGCATTAAAAACACTGCTTGTGTTAATTACTTCATGCAAGCTTCTCTATACTGTCTATCAAAGGTTGAATTCTTCTGTTACTTTCACATTATTCTTGTATTTATTCTTTCCTTAAAATTATAAGCACCACATGCAGTGATTGTCTAGCTGCCTTCATGTTAAATCACTTCAGTGTTATTTATTCAATGACATTGAAAAAGATATTTTTGCAATTAAGGTTTACACAGTAGAGCTAAGGACATGCCTACTTGAAGACTTCAATGTAAAAACCATAATGAACGATAAGGAAGACATAAAAAATGAAACAGCACAAGTGTCCCCACATTTAGCCCACATTCCACAGAAACAAAACATTCATTTTTCTTCTGGAAATTTTCAAAGACATAAAAGATAGTTTGATTTTGAATGAAAATTTTCAATACTTTTTCCTCAATTTCTTCTCGGATATGAATTCAGAACTTTTCCAATATCTGAAAACCAACAGGAATTTTAGAGATGCTTTTAGCATGTAATAAAATATTCCCTGTATATTAAAATTGACAAGAATAATTTCTTTTTGTTCAATGGTGTTTTCCAGACATGCGGATTTCAGAAATGGGTCACACTTCTAATGTAGCAATCTGTAAATGAAATCCGTAAATTTCCTAAATACAGTCAGATAAGCCACTTCAGGGATGCAGAAAGACCATTCTCTGTTAATCACACCATTCTTAATATTTTCCGACAATTTCCTTTATTTCTCATAGATAACTGTTTTCCATTCTTATGAAAGTTTACAGTTGTATTTACATTCATGTCATCTTTTACACACAATGAAATAGAAAAAGAGTGGAAATTGTACTAGATCCTTTTACAAGCAGTTGTAAAGTTATGGATAAAGGTAAGTGTAAAACTTCTAGGTCATCTGCTCTGTGCACGCTACATTGATACACTGATATTTTATTGATATTGCTGCATTGATTCAGGATACAAACAGCAGTAACAACATTTCTGAAATAAAATGTTAAACTTGTATCTTCTAATGATCAAGAAAGCTGAAACATCTGAATTTTTGTGACTGAACAATCCTTTTTTTTTCTCTTCCCACTTAAAATAGTAAAAAACCCAAACCTAAGTAGGAGCAATGGTAAGAGCAGTATCATCAACTATCTCTAAAAACAGTGAAAGAGCTCTATGCACAATTTTGTGTGGAGACCTGTGTTTGCAGCTACAGAGCTGGGACACATGACACAGAACCAGTGCCATGGGAGCTCCCCAGGGTTTGTCAGGGGAGGGTCCTTGCCAGCCAAGTCCCAACTCCTGGCCCTGTAGTGAGCTGACCCTGTCACATAGCTAAACACTCACAGAGCCTCTCACTAACTCCCCATACCCCTGCCGTGGGATGGGAGAGACAATAGGGAAAGCAAAATTAAGAAAATGCATGGGGCAAGAAGAGGACAGTTCGACAAGTGATGGAAAGTGGAAGAAATCAATTAATGCAATGGCAATCACACACTGCTCACCCCAAGCAGACCATTGCCCAGACAGCCTACAAGCAATGGCTACTTTTGAAGACCAATCCCCATTTTTTATTGCTGAGCATGTTTCATGGTACGTGAAAGCCCTTTTGGTCTGTTTAAATCAGGTGTCCTGGCGTGTCCCCTGCAGCCTGCCCCAGCCCCAGGCTGTTTGCTGTCTGAGCAGTGGGAACAGAAAGGCTGCCCCAGCCCTGCTCAGCATCAGCCCAAACACAGGGGTGTTAGCACTGCTTTAGCCCCAAGTAAGAGCCCCCTGCCACACAGGCGGCTATGAAGAAGTGACCTTGTCCTGGATTAATGATAAAACTCACTCTCCTCCGAGAGCGAAGGGCTGTGACACCCCCTCCCCCACCCACAACAGAATTTCTTAGATGGAAGTGAAGAAAAAACTATTTATTTAACAAAACCACGCAAAGTGCCCTGCAAGGCACAGGGGAAGGGGAAATCCAAGGGAAAAAATAAAATAGTTATTAAACCTGATTGAAAAAAAAAGTCTTTTTCCTCCGATGTAGCCTCTCCCCTCCTCACCCCCCGTTGGGGGCTGGGTGGAGCTCCCCACGAGCTCTGCAGTTCTCTGGCTCCCTTGGATCTTGGGGTGACAAAGCAGATCGAAGAAAAAAGAGTCCAAACGAAGAAAAAACAAGAAAATGGAAAAAAAAAGGAAAAAAAAAACGAACTGGAACAGAGTCCACTCCGACAGCCGTCCAGCACGCGCAGTCTCTGCTGAGCGAAGAATCCTCCCCCGTGCCAGGCTTGGGGAAAAAGTTTTTCAAAACAACCCGCGTTTCTCTCTGCAGCTGAACGTAGTTAAAGTGACAGGACCACATTTTTTTTTTTTGGGCATATAAACCAACGATAGGGGATAATGGATTATCATAACATCACTCCAGGACAGACCTCCATCCCAGCCGGGCCCAGTACATGCCCCAGCCAGGAGCAGGGCAGCCATGGGAATATTAAATATTACCATGGGGCAGTTAAATATTACCACGGGGTAGTTAAATATTACCACGTGGTAAGTATGGGTAATTTGAACAGTTTAAAATGGGTCTAACAGTTTAAAATCCTACAGCTCATTTCCATTTCATCCTTTTAAATCAATTTTTAGAAAAGTATTAACTAAGTTACCTGCTGTGAAATAGAATTCTTGTTATGAGGTATATAAATTATCAAAGCAAGATTTGTTCAGACTGTACACTTAGCAGTGGATTCTCTTTAACACTTCAATTCCTTGCTTGTGTGAAAAATCCACAAGTATCTCCCAATAGTATGGATGGTTTATTTAATGACACTTCTTGTCTTTCAGAAAGCAGAGTAGCTGTCAACTCGTTAAATCTACAAAATACCTTAGAATAAATAAAGTAAGAACTATTAGGCCTAACCAACCAAAATAAAACCTGACCTTGACAACTTCAAAAAGCAAAACACTGACTTCCCATTAGGAATTCTTTAAACCATCCAGATACAGTAAGCTTTCCAGAGGACCTAAGCATCTACGGCTTATTGAAATTCAGTGGCATCTGTGGCTTAAACTTACATTGAAATCTTAGCTGACAACTTCACTTGATAAAGGAAAACAAACCCAGACATAACAAACAGGTTTCCATTTACAATTAAACTGCCAGAAAAATATTAATTTTTTTACCGGTGGAGTGCTGAAAATGTAGAAGGATGAACCCTTCAGGGCCAGAAACTTGAATCTGTAGAGCTGAGATGAATCAGTTCCTTCAAGTCTCTCGTTTACCCATCCCATATGTATGACCTATAAAAGAAAATAATTGAAAATTAAAGCACTGTTTTTCAGTGGATCAAAGGAGTGGTTTTAGTAGAATGGGTTGCATCGTCTACTTCACATCTGCCTTCCAACCACTGCCACATTCTTGAAGCATACAGTATCATGCCAGTGTGTCAGAAGTCCTTGAAGAAAGTTAAACTTATAGTGCAGGTAGACTGAATCTTATCTGAAATAAACCCTGTTTTAAGAACCACTTATGCAGGTCAAAGTAGACTCTCACTTGAGCCAGCAGAAAACCTGCATGTACCAAAGTAGTTCAGCAGTTTATAAAAACCATAATATGTTATCTATAGCAGTGTCAAAACTTGGACATACTGACATTGCTATTACATGTAACTCTAAAGAAATAACTCTGAATGGATCACTAGATTTATCTGAAAGTGAATAGCTTTCTCCACGCTCATGTTTGCAACTGTTAACAAAGTCTTTGTCATACTTGTCTTTCAGAGTTTATATACTTTTTTCATATACGCTTTATCTCATTTATGTTTTCAAACAATTAGATATCAAATTCAGTGGTTACACAATTTCAGCAGTCTTACAATGCATGCCTTTATTTTCCAGATAAATTAATGCTAAGAAAAAATGAAATAAATAAAACTGCATGCTACATTTTTGAGGTAAATGCAAATTTATGAAGGAATGCCATAAATAATAATGCCATAGTGTGGTAGCATAATATCATGAATGTAGTTAGTGAAAGATAACAAAGCAAAAAACATTCTAGGCTCCATTTTACATACATTAAGAGGAATATATTGCTCTTGAAACAGGTACTTGAATCTAGAGAGAGTCACCAATCTGAATGTACAAGTATTGCTGAGCAACTTGCTCATTTTCAGCTAAGGCTAGTCTAACTGACAGTAATGAGTTACACAGGGCAGAAATGCCAAAGCACTAGCTAATTGTACAGATGAATGCTCATACTTATGAAAACCTCACACATTGTTTTCTAATGTTGGCATTTAATCTATCAATTACATCTTTTGTCAATCAATTTATCAATAAGTGAATAGTAAATCAGTATGTCGAGCCAGGCAATCCTTATCCATACTGTTCTACTAAGCTCCAGCATTAACATTTTAAGGACATCTAAGAAACAACACAAAAAATACAGTAGCCCTTCCAGTTCTTGATTTGCTATTCTGTAAATTTAATAATTCCCACCAAAACATTGTTTCTACAGTAGTCAGCAAAAGTGTAGAAACAAGATGTTCATACACTGCATTACTTTAACAAAATATACCATATTGTTGTTGATACTCTACTACAAATGATATTATATATTCAGTTTATCAGGGTAATAATATCAAATAATACAGACAAAAAGAATGATGTCCAATATAATTTTAGGGTTTTAAACTTTATTTCTACATATCTTTCTTATTGACTGGTTTATTTAATGGTCATTTAGACCTCAGAAATGGAGAAAGAATAATTATTCAGTTCACCAAAAATCTGTAGGGAACAAAAGCAAACAAATGTTGGTCCTCAATAACAAGCTGTCTGTGGTTTATCAGGTTACTGAGATTTTATTGGGATTTCAGTACATGGCTGAGAATGTTAGTCCTGGGATAAAAACTATTCTGTTTTTTTGATTGAAACCTGCCATTTGAAGTTTTCAGGAGTGCTCGTAAGGCATAATACTACAAACTCAGCATTGCTTTCACTGCTGTTTGAAAACTACCCATATATCAGTGATATATTAAGTTTCTAACATCTTCTAATACACTTTCCAAAAGTTCCTATAAGAAGAAAATGAGCAATGACACTCATTATGTGGAGATAAAACAAGTCACTAACAAAATATAATCTAATCATAGTAGATAAATGAAAGTTCTTTTTTGCACTTACTGTTTTTCTACAGCAAAAAAGCATCTAGATGTTGCAATGACTGGAAATTTAACATGTGTTAAATTTAATAAACCAGTCAGTAAATTTTGTTTGTATAGTATTTTTAGTTAAATAGTTATGAAAAGCAATTGATGCAAAACACAGGAGCTGAAGAAAGAAAATCAACAGATACGTTATGTAATTAAAATGGGATAAGAATCTACAAGAGATGCCAGCTTGACCTGCAAATTAAGAAGCAGTGTCATGCCACGAAGCACAATGAAACTATACCAAACTAAGAAAGCAAAGAGATGTACATCTTGAGATACATTAAGTCATTTTTTTGGGTCTTTTCCAAAACAAGTGGCAGATAGCGTATTTTGAAGAATACAACTATTGGGGCAGGAGTGGGGGATGGAGCAAGCTGTCCTTACACACACATAAATTTTAACTAAAAATAAAAGTAAAAATAAAAATAAAATTGGAATGCTGTAAGTTTTGATACGTTACATTGCTGGTTTCCCTTGCATATCAGTTGCATTCAGTTATGTCTGAATGGCTACTATTCAAAATAAAATATTCTAGAGAGCAAACAATAAAGGAACTTAGAAATCATGCCATTTAAGTGTTTTGTATGCTTTAGTTCAAGAATCAAATTTATAACTCCTAGCTGGGCACCGTTTGAATACCACAAATAGCAACATATCCATACTAAGCTGCAGGAAACTATGAAGGTGGGTATGTATCTGAATTCATGTGTCTTCCTAGGCATTGCCTGTCTTGCAAAATTTGGATTATGAATACTTTTGGGTAGGGATAATGGTTTCTACTCTTTGTTTGCTTGTTTTAACAAGGAGGCTGGTAAATTGGACCTGATGTCTCTCACCTTTACTCATTATAGCCTTCTTGTTCAAGTTAGGATCCAAATCACAAAACTCTCTCTTGAAGACAGTTACCAGCAGTAACTTGTCTTACTGGTTATGTATTCTTATATTATAGTAGATCAGTAGCACTATTTGTGCAGCAGGAAGTAAAAAAGTTAAATAAAAATAGAAAACTCACACCCTTCATAACTTTCTTTTTTGTCTTATATGTCTGCTTTCTATTTTAGCAATATTACAGCAATGATACACACCTAATAGGCAGATAATAAAGAAGAAATCATTTCAAACTATAGCTGTTTAGCTCACAGAACATATTTATCTCACAGAACTGCATATTAGCTGTCTAGAGGTTAAAAAGTTGTAAGTGTTTTTAAGCGGTACCACTTCTGTTTAAGTATGTTTTTTCAGTTGAGGATCTAAGGCCCCAGAAAAAGTCTCTGAAGCAAATCAAGACAATTTCATTAGGAATTGAAAAACTGTCATCCTATATAAATAAAGTAAAAAAAAATATGAAGGAAGATCTCAATTCTATCTCTATGTGGTCTCTTTATGCTTAAAGGAATTTAGTCCTGCTCTCTTTCTGCAAGTGTAAGTCATAAAATTATAGTCTTCAAGATTCTAACTTTTTTATTAGGATAAGGTAATTTTATTGCTATAGGTTATATTTTTAAAAACATTTTTCTCTGTTTTCAGAACAAAATAAAAAAGAAGAAAAGAAGATAAACTGATCTTTCAAGAGCCGGTGCAGGGTTTCTTTTATGCTGCAGGACAAAGCCAGGCAAACATGTTCATGTAATGCCTGCAGCAACAGTTGTGCTATGAGGAACAATAAGAAAACCCTTCATATTTGAAGAGTTCCTTATTTAAAATTATGATCCTACAATTATCAAACACAGAGTAGAAAAGAGGCTTCTTAGGAACTTAGTAGTCTACCCTCTCCAAAATGCATGAACAAGAATATGTAGCTTGTGTGGCATCATTCTTCACTGCTTTTCACATATTATTCTCTGAGCACAAAGTTAAACCTCTGCCTCCATATTTTTCTCAACCAGCCCACAGAGGCCACAGAAACCCTCTGGTCAATATGTTTTCAGAAATACAGCGCACAAAATCAGAGGCAGTACTCCTGTACTACTGTAAGGCAGTACAAGGCCTTACAGCAACAGGAACGCTTAGCATGTCCTGCAGTAGCTCACTTAGGTACAGCCCACAATGCCTGCCTTTCCCAAAAGCCACCAAGGAGATATGGTTGTTCCAGCATGCAGGCAAGCAGCCAGCCTGGCCTGATGTGAAACTGACAAGGTAACAGTGCTGGATGTCACTCATGATGTGAGGGGAGGGGATGGCTGGTAGCTGAAGCCAACAAGGGGGTAAACAGCAATAAGGGGGTAAACCAGAAGGTGAAATACACTAAAAGTGAGTAATGGGTGAAGAATATCAAAAGATAACAAAAAAAGGGACTGATTTACAAACAGCTGTGGTGGTATCACAGATTAAGGCTGAAGTAACCAGATGAGCATGTAAAATTCAGAAAAGAGAAGGGCCAGTGGGGAAGCAGTGAAGTGTAGTGAATTCTTTATTTGGGAGGGGGAAGGGGTGGGGGGAAGAATATAAGGTAAACCAAAGGAATGCAAATTTTTGGGATCTCTGTTGGTCAAATCTGTACCTGACTACAACCGCCTGATGTAGTCATAAACCATAACAATAAACCTTAATAATAAACCATAGCAATAATTCATCAAAATGAACCTGTCATTTTCATATTATCTCTGTCTGACTGGCTTCTGCAGATAGGGGCATCTCTGAGTTCTAGTAAGACAATGGTGGGTGAACCAAAATTTCCTCTAAGAATTTACATCCCCAGATAACCATCAAGCATTTCCCAGTAACAATCTCTTCAGTTTTTCACAGTTCCTAACATATACTTAATTATTCTTGCATATATGCAGCATTCTAATTGGTTTCAACTCTAGTTTTCAGACTCATTCTTCAATATGGGAAGATCATTCATATGTCTAACATGGTACTTTAAAGCTTAATGTCTGCAAAATTAGTAGGCTTACTTTTCTTAATGCACCATAAAGGCATTATTCAAGGGAACCGGATCTAGGTCAGACCTCTTCAGCACTTCTAGTCAAAATTTCAGTTTTGAAAGTGAACTATCTATACCTAATATTGGATTATCCAACAAAATCCATACAACCAATCCATATAATACTTGTTTAAAATATTGTAATGTCAAAAAATGTCAAAAACCTTGCTGGAATCAAAATATGTTGCAGCAACCTCCTGTCACACATCCAAAAGATATGTTACATGATCACAGAAGAAAATTAGAGTGGTTGTCACTATTTATTATTGATAAATCCTTCAAGGCAGTCATTCATCATCTTTCTTCTCCATACCAGTATTTTATTTATTTCGTATTTCTTTATAGACACTGAAGTCAAATTGACTAGTCTCTAATTCTCCAATTTCTCCTTTATTCATTAACAGCCATGATGTTTGCCCTTTCCTAATCTTTTCATATGTCACTGGGCAAACACAAATCCCCTGAAATAATAGTGATAAAAGTTTAAATCTTAAAAACATAAAAAAATATCCAGCAAAGAAAAACAAAGACACCAAAAACATTGCAAATATTTTTACTTATGTGGACAGAGAATTGGATAATTTACTTTCACAAAAAAAATAAAGAGCAATCCAGCAGTGTCTATTTTTGGAAAACTGAGTCCCAAATCTAGCAAATAATCAAGTGCTTTCAAATGTCTAGAGTATTATAATAAATTATATCAAAATCAGAAGTTATGATGCTTAGCTGCTGCGTGTTTCATCATTGACACAGGTTACATAGACACTTAGAACCAGACCTTCAGCAGTGCTACTTATTTAGTATCTTTCAAATATGTGTAATCCCTTAAAATCTTGTAGTCCTTGACATGGAGTAATTCATGACATGTCCTGGTATAACTAGAACTCTCCAAACAATTCCCACAGACAGCTTGGGATTTTAGCTTTGGTGGAAATAATTTCCAATAGGCAGTTTAAATGCAGATACCCTACTTTGGTGGGCAAAAAGAATTTAAAATTGTGTAAGTAGCCAGACCATGCCAATTAACTTCATGACCTGGCACTGTTTATTTTAAAATATAAACATATCAATAATAACTAAAAATACTACTAGCTTATCTACTACTTCTAACTTTGGATCGTAGACACAGGGCAATGTCATAGAATAAGAGAATCATAGAATACTCTGAGTTGGAAGGGATCCACAAGGATCATCAAAGTCCAGCTTACAGCCCTGCACAGGCCAAGAATCACACCATATTTGTTTGATATCTTTTGGTCAAAGAGACCCATAAATACAGACAGTTTAGACCCAAGAAAAAACATCCTAGTCTTTTCCCATTTTCTTTATTTAAATGCCTATAGAATTCATTATGTTCTGGAGATTCAGTTTGCAGTAAAACCAGTCAGAGGTATATGAAAGAAAAACAAGAAAACCAGGTTTAACAAAGTAATTTTTTCTGCTCTTGATGACTCTGAATCCTAGTTTGTTAGTGCCCTGTGAAAACCAGAATCCAGATGAAACTATCCACATCCGTCTCCCTTTATGAACGATTAAGTCGGACTCTAAAAGCAATGAAGAAAACTCACTGCAGGCAACACAGTAATGAAACTCTAAGGACCTATTTAATTCTTCAGGAATGCCCATAGTCAAAAGGAAAGACAAATTTGCAGCTATCAACTGCAGCTAGCAATTTTACTTCAAGGCAGCTCTTCAAGTGACCTTTGATCGCTTAAGGTTATCCTTTCTTTAAATTTTAAATCAATTGCATCAATAAGAGCAATTCAGATCTCTGCAAACATTATGTAACTGGCACTAATAGGCTCCATTAATCTAGGACAGAACAAGTCCTCTTCTGCTTTCAGTTATCATTGCCAAGTTTTAAATGATGCTTTGTGATATATATATCCGAGAGATTCACATTTTGGTTGCATTTAATGCAAATTTTCTCAGGACATATAAAGTCTGAGTTGTTCACATGTGCTCCTATAATACTTTTTTTAATGTTTTCCAGTTTTATTTACTTGATCTGCCCAAATTCATTAAAAACTTTCTTTTTTCCTCACTTTTTGTCAGAGAACAATCAAGTGTTTGTTGCTGTGAGTTCTACCTTAAATTTTCAACTTCTGAAATTAAGGTTCTAACTGTATTGTCCCTTCTTTTCGTATTTGGAATGGAAAAAGTAGGATTGATTTGTGCTGCCTAACTTTAGGTACCTACTTCAAATGGTAGGCTAAGAGGCAAGTCAAGACAGCACAAGTGGCTCCTGTAAAGGGTGATTTAAAGCACTGATATCAAGTTTCACATTTGAACATTTGCTTGTGGATGGACTGCAAGATGGGTGATAGGAGAGCATAGTCCCTCTCACTGTAAGTAAAGGTCAGACTTGTGACCACTTCAGGAAGCTGAACATACGTAAGTCTATGGGACCTGATCAGATTCATCCCAAAGTCCTGAGAGAATTGGTTGAAGTAGTTGCCAAGCCACTCACCATGATATTCGGAAAGCCATAGAAGTCAGGTGACTAGCCAGGTGTTGGAAGAGAGACTGCCAGTGAAGACTAAATTCTCACTTCTTATAAGGAATAGGCATTCATTTTGGTTGTAGGGGTATTTTGATTATCTTCTACACACAGAATTAAAATCTGTAGTGGGTTTTGGGGTATATTTTTTCAAAGGATTAACCCAAATATATGAAAACAGTTTCTTGTGTAAGAAAATGTCAATGCTTGAATAGTTTTAGTAACTTCTAGAAAAGTCTATACATATCCAAGTACATTTTTTTTACAAATAAGATGGCAACCTGGTGGCAAATGAAAGACTATATAATATGTCAAACTAATAAACATTTATTTGATCCTGATACGAAGATTTTTTGACTTGGTCTTTGACTTCTGTTAAAAAAAAAAAACTTTCTGCAGGAAAACACTATAAAAGGCATCTATTTTTCACTTTTATAATCTACAAGCCTAGAAGTTTTGAAGACAGGTGGGATTGGGGTCTCTGTTCTTCAGTAATTATTCAATTCTAGCCTGATGCAATGAAAGCAGATGCAAGTGAAACCCATTAGTTTTTATAATACAAACTTCAAAGTACTTTCCAGATTTAACGAATTTGCCTGGAAAATGCTCCTGTTATATTTTACAAAGTAAGTGAAAAAACTCTTTGCAATGTTGCAAGAAGCAAGAATACATCCTAACCCAGTAAATTTATCTGGGTTTTCAGGCCATTAGTCTAGCTAGAGTAGAAGAAATATATCATCAGGGTCCTAAGCTCTGAAAGTCACAGTCATGGCCAATGCAGTCAGCATATCATGGTACATGCAAAAGAGATTGGATTTGGAATACTCTCCTTGGCTATCTGCGTACCATACGTGATGTAAATTGAGAGTTAACAGACTCACTGCTGCAGTGTTGCATGCAAACATACATTGTTCTTTCCAAGGCCTGGCTGGGAGTTCCATCATTCCCCTCCCATGTATTCCACAGCTCCATCTAATCCACTTTTAAGGTTTACAGTGGAGGATTCCACTCATTACTGTGGATTATTAAGCATATTCAGAATCTGCTCTATTGAACAGGTAATTTCAGAATCTTAAACCATAGAACATTTTAGCATTTTAAAACTGACTAGATGTGTAAATCCAAGCTCTACAAATTTTCCAACAATGTAATCACAAGAATTAAAAAAGTTGCATAATATAATGGAAATCTTACCTGATCAGAGGGAGAACAGCATTTATTTGCCATTTTCATCTATGAAAGAGATGTAAGAACACAGTTATTAATATGCTGAAGAGTTTCTGTGATGCAATTAGCATTGATTGTCTTGTTATTGAATACTATATGAATACTTCCAAATTATATTCGTAAGAAATTACATAAAGCAGTGCTTAAATACTTTATTTTTACCATTATACTGAATTTACAAAACTTAGGATTTGAAAGACAAAAGCCTTTTATCAGAGTTTTCCTTAAATACCTCATACAGATTTTTGTTCATGAATTTAACGTCACTAGTCTGAGTGAAAATATTATAATGTACTGTAGACATCTCACTTAGATCTCAAATAACAATTGCTTTAGCAGATTCTTAAACGAGGTCTGTAATGAAGTCCTTGTGAAATGATGACCATAGAGTGTAAGATGTATTTAAAGATGAAAGGAAAATTGTATGGGCTTTCTTCTTAGTTTACTCTTCAAGACAAAGTTTCTCCTCTTTTTTTTTAGATAATGAAGAGTTCTATTCATTTTCACTTTTCTCTGGCAGTCGTAGTTTGCCTAGATGAGTGGTGGACCGACACTGACATAGATTCCCTTCTTTAAAGTGCAACACTTCTTTAAAGTGCAGTATTTTTGGGTGTAGATAAGAATCTAGAAAGAAATAGATTAGAGTGGAAAACCAGACTTCCTATGTGCTAGGTGTAAGCTGAAAACTCTCCTAGAGTTGATGAGTACTTCCAAAGAACCTTGTCAAAAAGCCTGTTTTATTAGAAATGAAAGGCTTGTGATGGAAGGCCAAAATCCTCCGCCTATGCACAGGGAAAACTACAATTTCCATAGGAAAAAGCAGAAGAAATCCAGGACTATTGCTTGTATCCTGAGCATACCAGATTTATGAGATCAAACCTGTGGATGTAACTCAGTATATATGGTGATGCCATTGACTGTTGTGGTGTGTTGACTCTGGCCAGCAGCTGAGCACCCAGAGAGCTGCTTGCTCCCTTCCCCCTACCAGCAGGAAGGGTGAGAGAATAGGAAAAGCAAAAGCAGGAAAACTTATAAGTCAAGATAAAGAGAGCTTAAGTGAAAGAAACAAAAAACCAAGTGATATAATGCAATCACTCTCTGCCTCCCACAAGCAGGTTCCAAGCAACAGCCATCTTAAAAGACAAGCTCACACCTCCTTTGTCCACTATGCCACTCCTATTGCTGAGTGCAGTGGTATGGAATATCTTTTTGCCTGCTTTTGGTCAGTTGTCCCATCTGTGTTCCTTCCTAATTCCTTGTCCATCCTTTGCTGAGGTGGGTGGGGTGTGTCAGACTGAGAAAAAGTCAAAGCCTTCATCATGTGCAAGCACTGTTCAGCACCAATCAAAACACTGGTGTGTCATTAAATCTGTTCTAGCTACAAATACAAAACACAGCACCCTGTGGCTGCTATGAAGAAAGGTACCCCCATCCCAGCCAGAGCCAGTACACCTGTATGGACCAACAGGCTTTGTGTTTATACACAGGCCTCAGGATGTGTCAGGATTTATACACTTGCACCTAATACATGACAATAACAAGTCATTGTCCAGAGTCTTGACTGTATAGACAGAGGGTGATAGCAATGCTCAGGGCTGTAGGAGCTCTCTAGTCAGTCCTAACCCAGCATGGGCCGTCAGGGTTTCTTCTCCCTCACATGCTCACTTTTGCAGCCCTTTGGAATTGAACAGTGCAGTCAAACAGTGCAGACATGCTGGTGGGTCAGATGGCTGGGCGTGACCAAGGGTCTGAGGTTGAGGTGGCCAAGCTGCTGGGAGTCTGGGGCATCTGCCAGGCCTGGCTGTCACCTTGGGCTGTGTGCTGGGAGATCCTGACAGGCTCTTGAAGTGGCCCTACCAGCTCTCTGCCACCATAAAGGAGGAGCAGGGACTACCACAACAGAGGTGGGTCCCAGCCTGCAGGTGCTGGCGCCTGCAGCTCAGCACGTGCACAGAGTGATGAGAATGGAACTGAAATAAAGCTGCTGAGTGGAGAGAAAGGCCCCAGCAAGGCTTCTTGGCACGCTTGGGTCTCCATCAGTAACAAACCAGCCAGAACTCAAGAACCTCACTCTGTAACTTGGTTAAAACAAATTGGTGACATGCCCAGTGTTGCAGAAGGAAGCAGACCTAGACCTCCCCAGTCTGATTTGGTGGTGGGCTTAATCCTGCTGGAGCAGTTGTGCAGGACATAATGAAAAGACACCTGGAGTACTTCAATGTCAGTAGAAATGCTGATACACCCTGACCATATTCATGTCCAACCTTTCTCCTGCGCGTCAGACACAAATACATACACAAAGCAACTATATAAAAGCCATAGAAAATATAATTTCCTTTCAGGTGTCTAAAACAACTCTCAATAATAAGATTACTATAGCACAAACCGGTGCAAATAAATGGCTGCCAGGTGTGTCTGGAAAAATGTGTGTCAGACTGGCCATGCAGGTTCTCTGCACCAAGAGGGTAGGGTATTGTGAACAGCATCCTCAGCTTCCCATTGGTAAGGGTAATAGGGAAGAATACTTTTGACTCCACAGATAATCACTGCACAGACAGCTTATTCCCTATCCAAAGCAGGATGGCTGCAGCCCTGATGTAGCTGTGGGGAGAGGAAAGATCTGCTTCTATATCATGTTACATCCCAATGTCACAGGGCTGAGGAGAGAAGTACGAACTCTTCACTTCACCCAGCACCACGAGTGCCCTTGACGTGCCTCCACAGCTGGTGCAGGCAGACAGGAATACAAATGGGATACATTTACCTTGCTGGCAGCGCAGGAGCTCTCAGCACTGCAGTATAGAAATGAGAGCTGGAGACAGCAGGGGAGCTGAAACAGAAAACCTGGGTCTGCAAAGACTGCAGGTAACTTGGAAAAGGAGCTATTAAACAAATTGTAATTACTATACTCTGTTCTAAATGGATACATACGGGAGCAGGAACAGAAATTATTCAGAACTGTTTACCTAAATCCAAATACCTCCCAAAACGGGATTGATCTCACATATAATATACCTACACTCTCTTTCTAGAAAACAGTGAGAGCAAAGGATCTTGACAGGCACCTATCTTTTTTCCTGGCTGTATTAGTATCCTACGTGACTGCTTATTGCTTGGCTAAGGTTAGGGGACGTGGTTCCTACCCTTACTGACTTCTCTTTACAACCTCTACAGTTTGAACTGTGGTACTTTCAGCTGGAAATTTTTGCGTTTAAAACAACAACAAAAAAACAGCAGTGAAGAAATATTATGTGTTCTCACCCTGGGAGTAGAGTTGTTTGTATAATCATTGGGGCAGTCAAATTTGTATAGTGCTTCCTACACACAAGGATTTTGTTTTCATCTACATGTACCTCACATTGTTCTGGGTAAAGAAAGCAAGACCTTCTCAATGTTCTTTTTCTTCTTTTGTTTTATGTATGTTCAAAGCTCATATTTCATAAATCTCTCTCTATTACAGAAATTTTACATGACTGCAATACAGAATATTACCTAGATATGTGTTTACATGAAGAAATAAAAAAGAAGGTTTACAGAACATATACAATTAAAATGCTGTCATGGGTATAAATGTGATCTGGATTAATAACCCTACTTTAATAAAAAATTTTAGGTTTCTACCATCCTCCAATGAAACTGCTGGAATGATTTATAAAAATCATAAATAATGTTTAAAGTGGAACAAGTGCATCATAACTTGTTCTCTTACCTGCTTATGACCTACTCATTTATTTATGAATATTTTTTCAAAAAGTAACACCATTAGAGTACACTGGGAAAAAACACAAAACCTTGAGAAAGTTATAAATATAAGATACAAATCTCTATAATGTAAATGAACTGACAGCATTACCTTTAGGTGCTTGTACTGATTATGACTAAATTTATGTTCAGTGCTGTTATTTCAAAGAAAATAATTAAGATCCATGAGAAAAGCTGCACATATCTAATAGCTGTCAATCTGAATGGTGAAAAATAGAGACAGAAATATAAATTATCCCAAAGACCTTTCTCTTAAAAAATCACCGCCATCACGACATGGTCATTTCAGCCTATAAAGAACCCTGCAGCTGAAGAAATTAAGAACAGGAGCAGTGAGAAACACATGCAGATTAACTTGTTTCCTCTGCCTCTTGTTTCATCATGGAAGATTCACTGCCAGTTTGTTACTCCTCTTCCCTCAGTTACTTCAACTGCACCTCCTTCTGTGAGAAAACAGGTGTATGAAGAAATAAATGTGAGGTACTGATTCACCTCTATTTATTTCTGCCAAAGTTAAATGTAAAGAGCTTTGAGAACATTGAAAATAGGGATTCAATCACAAAGGAAGATGACAGGGTAGTTTCATGCTGGTAGAAAAGTAACTGAAAAAAACAGAATATGAACAGAGAGATGAATAATTTGGGGCAAGGGTCCTCAGAAAAAAAGTAAATATATGTTGCTTGTAAAGCTGACTGTTACTAGGAGATTTTCTGAGCTAAGAATACAAAGCATGTGTCAGCAATGAGGGCCGAAAACACACCCTTATATTTTTCTCCATGTCGCAGCATTCCCTGTGCTCCTCTGTCATCTAAGAACTAACTCCAGGATGGTACCAGAATCATTATTTCTCATCTACCAAGTATCACACTCTAAATATACTAATATACAGGGGCAGCATTCCTATGCAGTGACAACTTCACACATCTTCACTGTTGAAAGATGACTCGTCCTATACACTTGATCCCCAGAGAGCTTGCCTTTGTACAGAAGTAAGATGTTTCAGGACTTCAAAAGAGTAGTCTGACATTAGAGGAAGTGTCACATTGTGGCAGAGCTATTTTTGCACTACCTACATTAGAACTGTCTCTGGCATCAGCAGGAGATCTGACGAGCTGCTGAACATGACTGTATTAGGGTAAAATAAAAAAAATTAAGTATATTAGGGTAAAGTGATACAGGAAAGATTGGATGTACTGTATGAAAACAATCCCATTAGGAGCTCTTTAAGAACTAAAATTCCAAAAGAAATTATTCAAAATGTTGTGCAAATGTGTAAGACGAAGTATATAAGAGTAGCACAAATAGGCACAGCTTAACTACGAATGACTAAGGTACAAGAAAAATTGCTAAAGTCATGAAACAAGTACCAGCAAAAAAAAAAGTAAAAATGCATGGAAGTAAAACATGAATAATGGTAAGTGTTGCTTAAAAACCTAGTAATAGCTCAGGTAAGAATGCTAGCATTATGGCAACTAAAAAGAAGCTCCATTGTGACCACATATCTAGTAATTAATTTCTGTACAGAGATGACGTCATGGGACAGAATAGGAAATCAATCATCTAAATATTTGGAGAAGCAATTGAACTTAAAGTCAGCAAGTACTCATGAAAATAACCCATAATCAGATAAGGCACTCCTTGAAACAATTTCTGAGTGAGTAGTGATTATCTTCAACCCTGGAGAATGGGGAGACATCCTGCAGAAGTGGAGAAGTGCAGAAACAGGAAGAAGCTCTGAAGGAATTACAGATCCATTCCCTGATGTCAGTGTCACAGGTATGATAAGAAAAGAATAACTTTTTTGAGTGATAGGGCTAAGGTAATAAAAAGCATTCCAAATGGACCTTCAAGAAGCCTAATTTAAAGGCCGTACCCTAAGCACTGTGGACAATGGTCTGTATTTTCTGGCTGCCCAGGGAGGGGCAGTGAGTGCTCTCCAGCCTTCTGCTGTACTCCAGCCTCAAAATCCTTGTCTTAATAACAGTTTGCAACAAAAAGGGTTCTCACTGACTACTGCCTCTCCCCTTCTGATGATCAATAATTAAAAAAAAAAAAGCTCTGACCAAACCTTTCCAGTTGTACTACAGGCTGCACCCCTGACAAAACCTGTACAACTGCTGTACAAGCAAAAAGTCTATGTGCTTCTCATATGAGCTGCATCGATTTTATTTTGTAACTCACCAAGAACACAAAACATGGACAGTCATCATGACTGTTCTTTCTCAGGCCCTTCCTGGGAACAGACAGTAATATGAACACCAGATGGATTACTTTGTTGACAGAATTCACTATTAATAGATAGTGGAGAAGAATGAAAGTACTCAGTTTTTAATAAAATATTATGGCCGACAGGTCGCAGCACAGTGAAGATGCTATGTCAGGAAACATAATTAATTACTGCACGTAGTCCTTTGGAAAAAAACAGACTAGCTCCCTATGACTAATTAAAGTGGCCTGCATTTATAGCCACTTTTTGTTCTTATTCACTTATATGCTTGGAGTGGCTTTTATTAAGTGAATTTCTCCAGAAAGAAAAAAAAAATTGGCTTAGTAACTATGATCTGGAATGGCTCTAGAAATATTACCATACACTTCCTTGGAATCATCAAATAATAATACCCTGTACATGATGTCAGTCCCTAAATAGAGAGTATTTATAAAGAATGCATCATAAGCAAAAATATTTGATTTTGTCAAAGAGATTGCTTAAGCAATTGAATATTTTAAAAGAATTAATGGAATAAATTGACTATTATGATAAAATGTGATTCATGTAACTTTTGAAGACTAGGAAAATAAATTAAATTCTAAGTCTGTTTTAGCTAAAGATTTATGTTGAAATCTAATACAAATTCTACACAATATCATCTGGAGACCTAAGCAACAGTTCATTTAGAGTACAAAGCATAAATTTAAGTCATGCTACTAAATCATAATTTATGAAAGAAGTTACAGACTCAACACATCTAGAGAAAAAAAGATTAAAACCTGCAAAGGCAATTCTTTCAGGGACAGCTGTGCTATTGTATTTTCATCACTGAATTTTATCATTTATTAAAGACAAATATATTTTCAAAACTGTGCATTATTGAGTTCCCTATTTAAATTTATGGTTAATTCTGTAATTATCAATATTTTTAGCTGCTCTTTGTTAGTATAATAAATGTGCTGTCCAAATAGTAATTTTCTGTTTCTCTGGGGATTAGTTAATACTTCTGCTTGCAAAGGCAATTGTTACTTATTAATTTACAGGAATAACTTAAAATATCATAAGCATCTTTATACTTCTAGGAAGTGAGATGGAATAATGTGACCTTAAATAAATCAACTCTTAGACAACTTAGAGAAGTAAAAACACTGTCTCCCACTAAGTCTCTGTAAATCATGCTTTACTAGTTACAGAATTTTCACATACTTGTTTCAAAATCAACAAATGCTAATTTCAAGTACAGTTTAATTACAAAAGGGTAAAAATGAAATATTTGGTAACATCTAAAGCTCTCTGAAATGATATCAGTATGGATAAATATTTTGCCCTAAAAGTCTTTAAAATGATAATTCTGATCTTCTAATCTGATTTTCTGCTACTCTCTGTTCTATGCTAACACTGCAAGTCTTGAGAACTTCATGTTACTTTTGATCAGGCAACCTCTCCCTGCTTTTTCCTTTCTCCTTTTCCTCCCCATACACAAGCATTTTATATATTGTAACTTACATGAGAAATTTTTTTACCCTTTGGAAACTAGAAATAATTTTACAATAGCATAAACAAGTAAATATGCAGAAAGTAACATACATTTTGAAGTGTCAAATCACTGATGTTAGTTGACATTGCTCTCAGCCAGTCAGCACTCTCCTGGGCTGTATAAAACTGAAGTATCCCAGTACTAACTCCATCGAGTGCCAGCACTTCAAATGCATTAGATCTGCAGTAAGAAGAAATATATCCATAAAGGAAGATACGTCAGTTTTCTGAAACTGCCCAATATTTATCAGCATTCAAGTGATTTTCATGCCTTTGGACAAGTTTTTGAGTGTTTACTTTACCAATCAATAGAAAGGTAACAATACCAAGGATAATAGGGCAGTACCAAGAGCAACAGATACAATAAGTACTTTCTCTGTACAAATATATACATGTGCTGATGATCATTTACTTCCCCATGGTATACATATTATGTTCATAATTATTGAACTTAAGGTTGTGTATTCAGGAAATATGCATTAGCTCTTTTTGAAAAAAAAGTTTGTTTTTTTTAATACCAAAATGCTAATTTTCTTTATTGCATTTTGCCTTCATTTACTAGGAATTCATGAAGATTCAAAACACCATCTTCCCTAGCTTTCATTTCTTGGATTCCTATACTTTTCTATTTATCACTCAAAGCAATGTTTACTTCAAGCTTTTTTATGACACAGGAATTTGGAAAATGTTCTTAGAAGCTTCTTTTAAAAAAAGTTTTCCTTAAATAGTTTTCTCAAAACAGCATTCACACAGGCTAATGTTCAATTGCATTTTATTAACTTTTAATGCAACTTTACGCGTTTATAGCAACTTTATTCTGCAAATGCAAGTGCTTTCCTTTCCTTAGTATCTGCAGTAAGTTAGGCACTGTGTATGCATTTACCTCTGAAATACCCTGCATCTGGATGCGGCGGGATATGCTTTTTTATAAACTCTTAAACTGTTTTCTTAATGCTTAAGAGTTTCCAATAGGGACAACAAAAGCTCATTAAGTAATGGCACAGAAGTACACTGGTCTAAATTTTAAAAAAGTGACCTGAATTAGATCCAGTAACTAAACTACAGAAAGATACACAGATTATTTAAATGCCTATGATTGCCAGGAGGATTAGATTTTAGTTATATACTATTGTGAAAGACAATTACAATTATCTCAATGATTATGCATATTTTTTTAATATAATATGGAGAATATCACCGCTACCTTCCACATATGTAAATTAGGTATTTATACATATATGCTATATTCCTTCATTTCTGGTACTAACCTAGAAGAAAGCCAATTACTGAATCAAGAATACTACTCTATGAAGTTGCTGAGTCTTCCCGGGGTTTTCTGCTCTAAGGTGAAGTCCTCTACTGCGTAATCTATGATATATTTCAACAGTCAAAATGACACATAGAGGTTAATTGGCAGTTATTCGTTCCTGACTTGCCAGAAAAGTTATTAACCTAACCTTTGTCACTTGGAGGGAGTTTGATGATGAACATGAATACTCAACTCTATATACTTGCCAGAAAAAGTAATATAAAGTACCCACAATACACAATATAAATAAGGCAAAGTATCTGAACAGATATAAATGAGATGCTTTGCTTTTAAAAGAGTTATAAAGCATTGTATTTGCTGCTTGCAATAATTAACATGCTTGACCTGAAGACTTAAATACGTATCAGCTGATTGCCTGTTTTTTCTTCATGAGTGAATAATCACAGTAACTACTAAAACCTGATGGCAATGGCACAATTCTGTGTCACTTACATTTCAATAAATCTATTTCACTTCTCCAGAAAGAAAGAAAAGATTTTAAAAAATCCTTTTCCTGTCTTCAAGTAAACTGAGTCAAATAATCACCTCCCAGGCATATTGTTCTTTTTACCTAAGGCTCTGACAAAGATCTCAACAGCGCTGTAATGAAATGACTTATGGCACGATTTCTTCAACATCCCACTGAGACAGAGGATCTGTCAGCCCTTATGCATTGATAGACAGTGGAGGCTGGAAACAGACTTAATTCAGTGCTGTGAAGAGAAGCCATTCACGATGCCCAGCTTCGATATACAATTCAAATATCAAAACTAAGATGCTAGAATCCTTACACAGCGAGAGGACGGTCCAGAGCATTCAAGAGAGCCAAGAAACAGTATGTGCTCTCCATGGAACCACAGGGTGCCTAGATACTAACAGCTTCAGCACATGCACAAAGATGTGAATGCCTTATCCCAGAGGCACAAAGTTACACAGGTGGTTGATGAAAGATCACAGAAGGGAACTGCTCAGTTAACAATTAATACAACCAAAACAGGCAATCAAAATTAAAAAAACAACTTTTATTATAAAAATTAACCAATATTTTATCATTTGAAGCATGACGCTGGTGATAGTGTGGATTACACTAAAACTCCTGTTGTTCTTTATCTTATTAAAATATGGTGATCAATTATATGACAGTTAATAATATTCAGTATTCTTCTAGAGATCTAACACTTCACTAACAGGATATTTGCACAGAATCAAATAGGATGTGAGGGATCCTGCAGGTCCTCTAGTCCAGCCTCCTCACTAACTTGCTTAAAACACAAATCTTTTCCACAGGAAGACCAAAACTGGACACAGAGGGAGGTACCTCAGATGTGGCCTCAGGAATGGAAGCAGATGAGGATAAATGCTTCCCTTGACTTGTTGGCTGTGTTATTGCTAAAGCAATTTCTTGTATGGGACTTCATCACTGAACATGTGCTCAGCTCATGTTCACTGAACATCCTGCTCAGTGGGGTGTCTGCCAAGCCCTTCCTGCAGAGTTTTCCCTTGCTCCAGCAGACTGACACCAGGATATCTTTTCCCAGGAACTCAGTCTGGTTTAAGGCTTCTGATGTGCCAGTGGTGGTCACATTACCTGGTGCACGGAACTGAGACCTTTGGGGTATGCTGTCCCCACTGCGCTGACTTGGGCAGGAAGTTTTACCAGAAAGCAGTTCAGTGTAAATTACACAGGATAAGAAGGAGCCAGGGCTTTTCAAAGTTTACAGATGTCAGCCATGAAGTCTATGGTAGTAACAAAGTGTTTTTGCCCTGAATCTTAATCAACTTTATGATGATTATTTCTTGCTTTCAGTTACAACAGTTTCTCTCTGAGGATCCCTTAATATATTGATATTGTTCCACTTTTTCTGAAAAGCACAGTGTATAGAAGACTACAAGTAAAAAGAAATATCCAAACTAAAAATAAAAGCTTAACAAAATGAATGCTGAGGCTTTTGTTTTAAGTGAAACAATCAAAGCAGGCCCTTAGATGACACTGGAATTCACAAGAAAATAAATCCTACAGGCTTAAATGACATGCCTTTCTCTCTGCCATTTCCTCAAAACATAGAAAAGAAAAAAAATAGAGACACAGCAAAGCATCTATTCCTGTTAGCTGACAAGGAGGAGCTTTCCATTCTATAAACAGTAAGTTTGAAAGGTCTCAAGATGCTATAAAGTTGCTGCAGGGTTTTTATTCTATTTGTCGGTTTGGATTTTCTTTTTTCCTGAGGCCCCAAACCCATTTTAAAACACAGACAGAGAAAATTGCTACCTGTTCTATTACTGCAGTTACGCTACTGACTACTGCAAGAAGAACCAGAAATAAATATTTGCATTTCCAAAATACAAGAAATTGCCCTCACATGTCTTATTTTCAGATTTGTTTCACCATCTGTAACTTTGTTTCCTTCAAGCATTTCTGCTAAGGAGCATGAGACACTGTTTTGCATACTCAGTGTCTTTCTATCTCACTTTCATGGTGAAATGATGAATAGATCTGCATTCCTGGTCTCTTCTGGAGTTTGTTTATGGCATTAATTTATTTTAATAAATAAACACTATCTTTTGAGAATGTCAGTCAGAATAACAGATGAGCATTGGTAGACTTTAAGTTCTCTTCTTGACCTTGATATTTAAACAAATACTGTTAATTAATATTAGTAAGAAAATTTTTCCACACAAGCCATTTGCTACTATAGAGATGTTAAATCCAAAGACTTTCCTAAAATAAAAAGTATTTTCAATGCCAGCTGAAATGGGAAAAGCTGAATTTTTATTTTACCAGAAGCTAAGAATTTCAGCAAAACACATTTTTAGATTTTTTAGTATCTGTGGCATGTAAAAACATCTCTCTTAGACTTATTTAGGTATTTTATTATATAGATTTTTCTATAAAAACCTAGATATATATTTGACAGCATCTTTTTTATCTTAAGTTTCTACCCTGCTGATATATACAGACAGAACTGATCAGTTTTACATCTTCCCAGGTCCTGAATAAGTATTCCTTCTTGGTTGTATGATTTTTTGATGTTTGACTTAGTTTTTATTGCTTTTGTTAAAACATTTTCTTGTGGCTTGTTTATAGTACTATATGTCTGTCTTCATAGTATTTCTACTTAAACTGAAGTTTTATGGACCATAGGTAGATCTGAGTGGAAATTCTGCAAAAAGAATGATCTGAATTACTTAATCTCTTTGAAATGTCATGTTAAAAGTAATGGGATTTTGTATTGTAAGTGTCATAGAACCCCTATCTTACAAAATGTTTAAATGTGCACACATAACTGGACTATTAACAGAAACTACGTAGCTCAGAAGATACCAAAGCATTAACATAAACTTGGATTGCATTTTATGTTTGTGTTTTTTGGGGGAAACATTTTGCTTTCAGTATTGTAACTTTCGTTTATTTTCATTACACTTTCAAATAAGATAACTGTAGTAACACAGACATTTATGCTTCTACAGATATTTTCTAACTGATGTGTCAGAGAACTGTGAGGAAGTGCTCGTTCAGGTTTTGTAACTCAGCGAGATTGTGCTTAATTCCTAGATCTTTTTCAAAATGGTTTATTCAATTTCTTACTTTTTGATTTCTTTATCTATTTAAAGGCATTATCAACTTACTGAAATATTAAATGGAAAATACAATCCTTCAAAAAGAATCTGTTAAGAAACCAGTAAATGCATTAAAAGAAATAAAAATACACAACACTCTGTAGTAATTGCAACGATCAGAATACCAAGAAATAGAAAATAACATCTAAATCTAATTAAGTTGTTTTGTAATTGGGATCATAGATGCATGGGCTCATAGCTATTGGACCTGATTTACTTCCATTCCACTCACTACTTCAGTGTTCCATATTCTAAATAAGCATTTTTTCTTCAGTCCCTAAACTCATAATTCTCAAAATGTTATTGTATCTTCACTCAAAGCTCCAGTCTATACACTGTATAAAAATTATTACACGGCACTACCAGTATCTGCTGTAAGGGCTAAAAATAGTTATCTGCCTTTTCCCAAATAATTCCATATTAAAAATGAAAGACTACAGTGAATTAACTATGTTCTCCACCTTTTAAAAGACTACTTATCTTTACTTTTCTATCTTAAAAATAACCCCACACCAAACTATACTATGAACTACAAATTCCTTTGAGTGAGAAAAACTTACTGATCTTGTTATTTCTCTGTTACACTTACGTTACATTTATTGACCAATTATATCCTCAAAAAATGTTTCGGTTGCCAACTAGTAATTAAGAGTACTCACAGCAATAGCACTCTCACTAATTTATATTACCTTACTTCTTACAGCGAAAAATTACATTGATGTATTGGTGAGAAGTGTAGAATAATAGAAGCAGTAGTGCTATATTATAAAGGTAATAGAATAAAAAAGTTATTGAATTGCTAAGTAATCAAAAAGATAATTAGCATGCTACATATATAAATACATTCAGATAGACTCCAATCATATCAGCAATGTCAAATACACCAATCAAGGTGTTTTCAGTAGTTAATATAATGTTTAATCTTCCATTGGGAAGAGGAATGACATCTACTATGTTTCTTATCTCTCCTTTAAAATATTTAGAGGCAATTCTTTTTCTTTTGTTTTGTGGTGTTAATAAACTCATTTCACAGTCCCGTTGTGCAGTATTTTCCATCATTCCTTTATGAGGAAGGAAAATATCCATCCCATTGTCTCTTGTTTCTGTTAATACCTATGGTGTTAACAGAATTTAAAGTATAATAAAAAATGATTCTTGTGTCATTAAGTCATGGTCTAAAGACATCCTGGGAAAAATACAACAAAAAGTCAAGTAAAATGAAAAGCCAAAGGCAACTACTTTCACTTCAAATGAAAAAAGAATAAGAATCAAACACATACATGTGAACTTGGCCATCTCATGACACAAGAGTATGCTGAAATTATGCCCTTTTTTGGGCAAAGTTACTGGAAAATTCAACTGAAGTACAGAAAAATTTAAATCACACAGTTTAACCACAAAGGAAATAATACAGCCTAATCTGATTAGATTAGACTAGATTTGGTCTAAGGTACATTAAAAGTATTTACTAGAGTCTAACAGACAACTCTAGCTATGTAAGGTATTTCTAATTGAAAAAATAATATTGAGCAAGGTGCTGACATGCTAATTTTTTTAAAAAAAAGGCAACAAAAAGAAGACTTTTAGTCTTCTTTGACTTTGCCCAACCTTATGGCAGACAAGTTTTTCTTGTTCTGAAGGTTATATGAAAGTTACTTACACCACCAAAAAAAGAATGTTGAAAATATGAAAAAATCTTGAATATCAGGGAGAAGTAAAGTGAATGAGGCCAGAGGAACTATGCAGACAGGCAGATGGCAGTTTACCACATCAGAATAGCAAGAGTAGTTGGATTTACAGATACTATACATAGGCTAAACAATACTATATATTTTTAAAAATCAGAGTATACTAACAAAAGTATGGTAAATTCTGTTGTAGCCAATTGCAAGAATTTCATAGGTGAAAAAGATGGGTCTTTATCGCGGAAAAGGATTGAGAAAAACAAAGTGTGTGTTTCCTGTAAGTGGATAGACAATCTTTCATAACCTTTCAAAAGTCATAATGTTAAAAAGGTATGTCAAAAGCCAATGGACGATAGGTAATTTTTGATGGAAAGAATTATGGAGACCTCTCTGAATTTAATTCAGGTAGGAAGTAGGGGAAGAGACCTTTCATGCAGTCCATCTAGCTGAGGAGGAGGCACACAGCTGTGTATGTGACACTAGAGATGATAGTTCCAATACCTCAACAACACTGATTTAAAAAGAAATCTGGCTGTTTTGATGCCAGAGCACCTTTGCAAGCCCAATTGAGGTAACTTAGTGGGTAAAATACAACGAACCATTGCAACAAAACACGGTTATGACAAAAAACATGAGAGAGACAAAAAGTTACAAGTATGGCAGACTCATGTAGTACGGGAAAAACAGGCATGCTGTCAACCCATGTATGCAAATAGGCTCCAAGTAAATATTCCGGGTACGGCAAAATTACGAAATTGGTCAAAAGGATCTGTGGTCCATTCCGGGAAATGAATTGTCATGGACTCACTCCAATGGCTTCAGACTCACGGCTGAAACGTGAAAGGGAGCAGAAATGTGTAGGCATGGTTGAAAGCAGATTTTTATCTACACTGATCATAGGTTTTGTTTCATGTGAAGCAGACATTTGATTTTAGAGAGCAATTACTGAAGACAAATTTTGCAAGTTATGCATACAAGAATATGGGAAAATGTAAAAGAAAGTATACAAGTGGGATAATAGTAAAAATATGTACATGAATTTCAGAGGACAATGAATGGTAAGAGCAGTTAAGAGCAGTCTGGTATCCCTTAGGCAAAAATAAACACCTTTCGTAAGAATATGGGAAACCTCATCCACGGTTAATCTCAAGGCAGCATTCTTTTAATGCTCATATATGTGTTTTTTGTGGTTCACCAAAATAAGCAAAGAGTACTTACTTTAGAAGTAAAGTATTATGGGATGGCGGTAGACTTTATGAAATTATTTCATCTTCCTTCAGAGGGTATACAACAATAAGGAAAAAAAACCCACTAGTAATTAAGGAGTGGTGTATATATATTAAAAATATATGGGAGTGAGATGCACCACAAGAGAATATATCTCTCCAAGACTAAAACTGAAAGCAATAAGCTCCTCAATTCTTATAAGAAAAATATATCTGTGATGGGTTGATCTTGGGCCAGCAGCCAAGTATCCCCACTGCCATTCAGTCCCCCAGCCCTCTCCAGAGGCACAGCATAGAGAATACGAAGAGCAAAAAACCTCATGAACTGAAATAAAGGTAGTTTAATAAGCAAACAGAAGAGTAAAAAAACCCAAGAAACTAAATCACAACAAAACAAGTGATGCAAAGGGCAACCATTCACTGTATCTCACAGGTAGAATGATGTCCTCTCAGTCTCCAAGCAGTGGCTTGCTCTGCTCAGTTTTTATTGCTGAGCAAAGATGTCACACGGCATGGAATACCCCTTTCATCAGTTTGGGTCACTGGCCCAGCTAGCGCCTCCTCTCAACTTCTTGCTTACCCCTCATCCTATTCACTGTGCAGCAGCAGAGCAAGACAAAGAGAAGGTCTTGATGGTGTGCAAGCCCATGTTAGCAACAACCGAAATACTGGTGTGCTATTAACATTACTTTAGTCACAAATCAAAACACAGCACCATATGGAATACTACAAAGAAAATTAGCTCGATCTCAGCCAGACTCAGCACAATACCTGAAGGTGTTTTTCTTCAGAGAATTCTCAAAATGCACATTCTACTGTTCTGGGAACTGCAATCCCTTGGGATTGCTCCATCTAATGTGTAAAGTGCATGGCTCAAGAGTGAAAGTGCTTCAAACTATCAGGGTAGTAACTGAAGTCAGAGGTTTAAACGTTCTGTCCTCTTCCACTTATCCTTCAGATTCTAGAACACAGATGGCAAGTTGATAACTAAATGTGAACATTGAGATTTGTTTACTTAATTCACAGAATTTCTAAGCCTCGAATGGTTGGGGGTCTGTGATAGATTGGGCAAGGCTGGACAACATGAACTTGTCAGTTGAAGTCGGGAGGAAGAAAGTGGTGAAGGAAGTGATGAGACACTAAGTAAATGAGAATTAAGAGTTCAAACATAGTCTGTGGAAGAATCTAAAACTTTTCTGAACAACTTATTATTATTCACCTGCAATGCTTTAATGCAAAGTCTGGGAGAAGAGCTAACTGCCTTAGAAGATGAACTGCTATAAGTTAAAATAGCATATCCATCCTGCTAAGAAGAATATTGCTTTTCAGGTAATTTTTAGGAAAGAGGTAAAAAATCTAGTATAGATCAATAAAGGTATTCACATGAATTTCTGGTACCTCCTGATAGCAGGTGACCTGTATATTGGTGCTTCAACAGAGATTCCAATCATCTCATTAATATGTATTAAAGGCAAATAAATATAGGGCAACCCATAAAGACCATGGAAAATAAAGATAGTGAATGAACTCTTGTTCTGATACATATGGAGAACTGTGGACTGCTTGGCCTACAGCTACTGGTAGATTTGAGGCAGTTGTACCACAGAATGGTTTACAGAAAAAGCTTATATATGTGTTGAACTTTTCTCAAGCATATTATTTATTGAAGCTTTATTAAACTTCACTTTTGCTTTCATTTTTCCTGAAGCCCAGTAAAATCACCTCTGACATACTGTTCTATGGCTACTTTATGAATCATTACTTATATCTCTGAGATGCAAAAAAAATTCTATGATCAAAAATACAGTATCTTGTACCATGTGCTTCGCCAAAATCTTGTCAATGAGTTTTCACATGACAGTGATACAAATGTATCTATATGACATGATAGCACAAGCATGATGATTGTGCTCTGCATTACCATTTATAATGAAAAATGGGAGTTAATTGGCAGAATTAGAACTGGGGAATATAGAAGTATCCTATTAGCAATACAGAAGGAAATGTATTAGCTTCAAAATTAATTCAAGTAATGGCAGGGTTAACCTTTGTACTAGATGCTGATGCTAACTGAATTCCCAAGATACAACAGATTATAGAAACATATTTGTAGGAGCTTTACCTTATCTTTGGTAATCACCACGCATGACATTAATCTTAGTAGAAGATGAACTGCTCAGCTTTTAATAAGAAGGACTTCATATCTCCACTCAATTCTTATAAAGCCAACAATCCACATCAAAACACTATGTACAGCTAACTAACTCAGTGCCTTCCCTTTTAGATTACAAACCTTAATTTATCTGTTCCAGTTTTGTACCTCGAGATTCGAGCCATTGACAGAGGAACTGATAAGGTGTCCAGCCAGCGCTTCTCATATTTTGGTTCATTAGCTATGGGTGAAGAAGGTGATGATGGTGCCTGTGCAGAATAAATGAGAAACAGTAGGAGAGTTTATAAGACAATATAGTGCAAAACCCATGAATATGCACCTCTGTCTCTGTTTGTCTCAGAAGTTAATAATCATCATGATAAAAATATTCAAGAAACTCAGGATTTGGTAGAGAAATGAAAACCCAGATGCTACCCATATTGATATTTTGCTCTTGAGGAAATTTTAGTATTACTTTAACATTAAACATATCTAATTTTTTGTTAACATTAGTAACTCATACTAGAAAGGAAACAGTTCTCAGTCATAAATGCCCTTATTTTTTTCTAAATGCAACATAATATACATTTGTAGTTTAATTTGTTCTGTACCACTCTTCTACATGCTTCAATCATCAGAGAAAAGGACACAAATAATATCCTAATGAAATACTACATTAGAAAATTTATTTGTGCATTGTGACTTTCATCAAGTATATAATTTAACAGTGGATTTAAAATTCTGATTCCTATGTTATCATCCTAGAGATAGATGAATTTTAAAATTTTATCTTTGAAGTCTTTCTTCAAATGTTTCTACTAGAAAGGCAAGATTGTTGAAACTACCTAAGCAGTAAAGGGTGTCTACCAAAAATACAAATATTTTACAATCTACTAATTTCATGTAATGAAAGAAAATAACCTTAAATCTAATTTGTTCAGATGCAAATTAGGTTAAGGTAATTAGCCTGGATATATAGCTATTGGTAAAAGGGTCTGCTCAAACCTAACCTAGCTTATATACAGACTGTTCAGCTTGCCCTTTTATGTAGCATCTCATGTACTGCAACTAAATAGTGCATGACAGCACCAGGAATGCAACATGATTAAAAGAAAATATTTATGAAATTTTAAAAGTTGGCACAGGACCACTACCACTAAAATATTCAGGAAACAGCAGAGACACATACTTCTTAGTTGATATACACTTGCAGAATGTGTAGTTTTTTAGCTTGTGTAATAATATCCAGAGGTTACATCATTGCATCAATGCTGAAAGTACAGAAGTATGCCCAAAAATTATGGCAACTGGGCTTGTTTGCAAATGATTTCAAAATAATGTTTATAGGCAAAAATCAATTAGAGTAGAACTGGACTACAAAATGTTGGAAACCCCTGCTCAGTGTATCAACTGAGATTTATGAGCATGATTATAAGCTTAAAAAAATGCTTATTAAACATGTAATAAAACAACCTAGGAGTCTCTTAGAAAATGCATTCAAATACTATATTGAAATTTTTTACTGGCATTTATAACTCTGTATTTCCATGACAGTTGAGCATTTCACTCTTTTATAAGGATAGCAATAAAATTTATGCAGAGGCAGCCAAGGGATACATATTTAGGTCAAAGTTAGGTATTTGTGCTGTCTCTGAACCAAAATTTTTCTTTCCTCATTGTACAGAGAACTTTCCAGTTGAGAATGGAGCTGAAAGTTGGTTATTTTTATATGAGTTGTAAATATGTACTGAGTAATATTTACAAAAGCAAAGAAATCACAGAATGACCCACCTTCAGCTCTGTTATGCCCAGGTGTTCAGAAGCCATAAAACTTATTCAAAATAAAAAGCATTCTGGGAATTGTCTATTTCTTTTTCTTGCTCATAAGGATTTAGGATCATTTTTCCCCCTAAAGATCCTTCTTACAGTAAACAAGATCTTTCTATTTACTTCTTTAAATAAATCAAAACAGTTAGTTTCACATTCTAACAGTACGAGTGAGACTTAGTGACAGAGAATGAGTGAAGTACACTTTCCTAGTAAATGAAAAATTTGTAATGAGATTGCTGGTAACACTAAAGAATCTTTTAGACAGCAATCTTTTTGGGGACAGGAATTTAATATAGAGCATTTGAAATCCCTAGAACAATCCAGCTTTCATTTGATTGAGATCTAGTGTTTTTGCAGTATGAATATTTCAAAATCAAGTCCTAAGACATATTGTGTTTTATAAAATTAGACACAAAAGGCTAAGGTGTCTTTGAAGTCTAGAATAAGAAGTAGGGGTATTGATTAGAAGTGAAAGACAGTAGGATAAAAACAGAGAATGAATATGTTAGTCTATATAACAAACTGGTTCAGGAAGCACCACTGTCAGAAGTCACCAGAGGTGCAGAAAATACACCCTATAAATAATTGTACATATTTCCTCTGTGTTTGCTTTCTCTGGAGGGCATCTGCTGGGAACAACCTTTTTTGCTAGATGGTTCTTTGGTCTGACCCAGTGTACTGAGCTGGCTGACCTTCAAGCCATTTCTCTAATAAACAGCTGGTGCTGCTCATCTTGAAAACTCTCCACACCATTCCTCCAAAACACAAAAATAGAGTTCATCTCTGTAATCACAGCTTTTATGGTCTCATTTATTTTATACCTTTAGTTTTCAGCTGAGATCACCAAAAATGTTGCAAATTAATGCCAATTTGCTTGTAACACCTGTCCATTAAGAAATGGAGTGAGCACAAAAATCTCGTTTTTGACAGAGCAGTGAACAAGAATCAGGTTGTAATGACACATAATCACTACCTGCCTGGAACAGCAGTGTACTGTAGACCTGGAGGAGGGTCTGACTTTGTACCCCTTTAGCAATCACTGACCTATGAATGACATTGTAGACAAGTGCTCTGTTGCTTTCTTAACAGCTATATAACAACTCCTTAATGTGCAACCAAAAGTCTTCCAAGAAGTAGAATAAGTCCAGAAAGTCCTCTACTAATGGGGAGATGTAATCAGACATGCCTGTATAATTAAGTTTGCATTAAGAACATAGGAAGGAAGGCAAAAGATCCCAGCTGGCTGTGACTGTCAATTTTTTATCTTTTTTGTGACATACAATTTGCAGAGTTTGGGAAACTCAGTTATTTTACCTTACTTTCTTCTAAACTGTCATTGATTCTAAATCTCTGCAAGAAAAAAATCATGTCCTCAGATGAAAGTCTTTCTGAACCTTCTCCAGTAATATAATTTCTGCTAGGGCCATACCTTGGAAGCAGCGGCAGTGTTCTTTTAGGTTGATAGAGTTTCTTCATTAAACATGGGCTTCAGGAAGTTTGAAGATGGGTTAATTCACTTGGAATCAGAAACACTCAGGGTCACATTACTCAGCATGTTTAAGCTTGGTTTTAAATATATTTTTCATCTCATATTACAAACACTGTTTGCTTTGCAAAAAGGCCAATGATGCCTGATCCTTGGAAGTATCCAAGACCAGGATGGAATGGGGCTTTGACCAGCAACCATCGTGACTGCCATCATATGGCACATGCAGGACAAACAGCTGATCAGGCACAGCCATAATGGGATTAGGAAAGGCAGGTCCTGCTTGACCAGCCTGATCTTCTCTGAGAAGGCCTAGTGGATGAGGGAAAGACTGTGCATGTTGAGTTCCTGGACATCAGTAAAGCTTTTGGCACTGCCTCCCACAGCATTATCTCGGAAAAGCTCGCAGCCTACAGCTTGGACAGGTACACACACTACTGGATAAAATATGGCTGGATGGCCGGGCCCAGAGAGTGCTGGTGAATGGAGTTACATCCAGCTGGGAGCTGGTCATAAGCTGTGATCCCCAGGGCTCAGTATTTGGGCCAGTCCTGTTTGACATCTTTATGGATGATCTGGAGCAGGGGATCGAGTGTACCCTCAGTCAGTTTGCAGATGACACCAGCTGGGTGGGAGTATTGATCTGCTGGAGAGTAGAAGGATCTGTAGAGGGATCTGTACAGACTCCATCCATTGTATGAGATTCAACAAGGCCAAGTGCCAGGTCCTCCACATGGGTCACAACAACCCCTGCAGTGATACAGGCTGGGGACAGAGTGGCTGCAAAGCAGCCATGTGGAAAAGGACCTGGGGGTGCCGGTTGACAGCAGCTGAACACAAGGCAGTGTGCCCAAGTGGCCAAGAAGGCCAATGGCTGGAGAAAAGGCAGCTCTGGGGAGTCCTTACAACTCTCTACAACTTCCTGAAAGGAAGCTGTAGCCAGGTAGGATTTAGTCTCTTCTTTCAAATAACAAGTGATAGAACAAGAGGAAATGGACTCAGTTGCACAAGGGGAGGTTTAGGTCGGATTTAGGGGAAATTTCTTCACAGAAAGGATTGTCAAGCATTGGAACAGGATTCCCAGGGAAATGGTTGAGTCACTATCCCTGGAGACACTTAAAAGGTATGTAAACAGAGTACTTAGAGATGTGGTTTGGTGCTGGACTTGGCCATTCCAGGTTAAGCTCAGGCTGTCTTTGATGATCTTAGAGGTCTTTTCTAATCTAAATGAGTCTATGATTGTACCATTTCATGAAGTAAGAATCAAGTGCGATATCAATTAGGAAAAAATATAACCTTTTCTGATAATTTGGAATTTATCCATTTTCTGCTTTAGAGGATTTAATATTTCAAAGTGCATCATTAAAATCTTGATCCCATTCCATAAACATATATTTCTACCAAGCACATGTAAGAGGTATGACTAATCTTGATTACTGTTTTTGTTGACCCTGGTTCAAAAAGAGATGATTAATGATGATGCTGTTATTTATTTCTCAAGATAATTTTTGCTGTTTCCATTTTAGTGAGCATTGCTGAGAATTTCTGAAAATAATATAAAATATCTCTCTGTAAAATATGTATATGAAAATGGTAGCAACATTAATATGTTTGATATTTATATATTGATATATTTTCCTAGTAAAAACAACTCTGAGGTTTAAATTATAGAAACATAAAACCATAGAGTATCTCAAGTTGAAAGGGACACATATGGATCACTGAGTCCGAATCCCTACTCCTCACAGGACTACCTAAAATTAAATCATCACTAAGAGTGTCTTCCAGACATGCCTTAAACTCTCAAGTGCTAAAATAGCTTGGCATAGCTTTATTGCCTTAAGCTGTAACTGAAAACACTGGCCATTAAGTTTCAGTGGATTTAATTAAAATCTTTTAGATTAGAAAATACTAGCTTTCATGCATCTTTTTGATGCAAACTGGAGCGTGTTTTGTCAAAGCTCTGTTACTAAAAATGTTTCAGCATACTCAAAAAAAGCCTCTAATATAATATGCTTTTTTAAACAGACAGATCTGTCTTACACTTATTCTGGAGGAAGAGAATTTGAGTTAGATAATTTCTTGCAACAACATCAACAACATTTAAGTGACAGTGAATTGGATGTGCTCTCTCTATAGTATTTAGTCAGGTCTGTGATTATAATATATGTATATATACATATAGAGGTAGGTTAGTCTTCAGTATATCAATGAACTGATCTAACCTATGTATGGCTGAGCATTTGCTAACACTTATTACAGGGACAGACAGGAAGCAGGGTCTTTGTGTTGCTTGCAGAAGAAAACAAGACTGCTCCATTTAGCATTTAATGAGCTTCACATTAGCATACTTTAATCGTTGAACAACAAAAATACCAAATGTTTAGCCAGGAGTAGAGAAATTCTTGTGATGCCCAGCCAACAAAACAAATTATGGTGATAGCTACCTTAAGTAGGAGTCAGAGCTTTCAACTTGTCCCAGAATTCAGAGGGATTTAATTAAGATATCAAAATACCTGTGCATTCCTTTGATGCAGCATGGATTTAGGAGAGGGTCTGTATTTATTTATTTTATTGGAATTCTTAGATGCAGGTGCACAATTCTGTGACAGCTCTAAGAAGACAGTAATTATCTGGTAAAGTATGCATCACCGAATCATTTAATAGATAAAGGCTTCTATAGAGGAAACAAGCTCTTGCAGATGAAGTTACAATTTGGACTTGTAATATGATGCCTTAAAAATTCCGTGGAAGCAGAACCTGTTAATTACAGCTGTATTCCACATTATTTTAATTGACAGACAGTTAATTACAATGGAAGAAGGTGAAACAGCATGTGAAACAACCCCTCCTTCCTATCACAGAAAAGAAACACTGTTTTAAATCTAATACTGCATCAGATACATGCTTTTGAAAAGTAATGACTGCTCTGTAAGACATTTAATTCTTCATGAGTTTGCAGACACTGAGCACCTTATATGATGTTTACATAGAGAGCCTGTATAGCAGTACGTGTTAGGGACTTACGCTGCCTTATTCACTGCAATAGCTATGCATTTAAATCAATTGGATTACTATTCTACTGGTAGGGAACAAACTAAAACCCTTTCAATTGTGTAAGTTTCTCTAGAGGTGATTTACAATGGAAATACTAATGAATATTTCATTACAGCTGTGCTGCTAGGTGCTAATATATTATTATTTTTTAATGAACCAATGGGGTACAGGCCTGAGTAAAATAATTTTAGAGAATACATATGGACTAATTGACAGAATCTTGCACCTTTTTCTTTAATTTATTTCCCTTGAGCTAGTACATAATTAGTTTCCAAGCAACCTCAACAACCTTGCCGGGAACATCCTTCCAGATATATTCTTCCTTTGAGGGTAGGGGACAGGGGCCAGAGTAGTTTACATTAAATCTCAGCACAAAAAACAGAAAGTAATTATGACTCCTCAAAAACTAAAATATTAGCAGTCAAAAATCAAAACGCAACATTAAATGTATATAAGGAAAAGAAAGAATATAGTGTTAAGATCATTATAGTTTTACATTGTAAATGCAAGTGTACCCAAATTTCAGCTGTTAGAGACAGCTTTTGGCAGCCTTTTATATCCCTAAATGGGGCACGCTGTCCTTGCTTAGAAAAGTTAGCTCAAGATTAGGGAAATTCTTTGAACTTCACACAGTTTGCACATCCCTCATGATAAATCTGAGCCTTGACTCTTGCTTCTATCTCTAACTATGAGCTCAGTGTCAGTTTGTAGCCAGAGTTTGTGGAAAGACACTGGATGAAACTTAGTGGGAGAACTTGTCAATTTTACTATCATTTTTCTCTATAAGCCACTCACACATGTACCTGAACTGTCAGAGTTCCTCTCTGCTAAATCTAGAAACATCACCATTACACACTTCTCTGCTGCTACACTGATCATTACCAGGGCTTTGGTATTTGGAAAAGTAGTAAAACAATAACTTGGCAAAACAGGAGATAAATCCTCCTAGGTAAAAAAAAAAAAAGCTTCCTTTCATTTACTTGAACACTTCATCTTCTTCATCTAGTCTTCAATCTCATGATTGTTACCATGCATATTTCCCTCTAATCAAGGACTTCTGATACTTCCTGCTGAACACAAGAGATGGCAGCTCTTTCTCTTCACCGTGTTGGCAACAGGTGAGAAATGGCCATAATTTTTTGTTTTCATATGAGACAGTTTTAAATTTCTAACTTCTCTTTATAATCTAGTTCTGGCCTGAAGTGGTCCATTTTTTGCACATTTGTAAAGACAGAGGAACAGCAAATATCAGAAAAAAATAGAGATTATTTTATCTAAGAATGAAATGCAAATTTTATTACTCTGCAGTTCTCATACTGTACTCCTGAATCATAGGCCAAACAGAAGAGGATCATTTACTGATAAATTACACCACTCTTCAAAACTCTTTTATCTATCTGTGCAAATAAAAGGTACTCAACACTCAGTGCAATCTATAGAGCAATACAACTCTCTCTAAAGCTGATTCCTGGTGACAGGTTGCATGAAATACTCCGTATCATCTATGAAGTAGCAAAGCAACTCAAAATATCTTAAGTGCAATTGAAAAAAAAAAAGAAATAAAGGATAGGATTAGGATAAAGGAAATGACCAATTTCTATGAAAAATAATAATAAAAAGTAATTATAACTGTGGCTTTATCTCTGAAGCCTGTTTTGCTGCAGCTGCAAACCCAAAATGAGTAAGTTCATAAGAACTGTAAAAAAAAGGTATTCACATGCAATGGTTCTGTATGGGTGAAATATGTATAATTAAGAACTGAAACCAGATACCTCAAAAATGCAAGTTATTGTTTTGTATTTGGCATATTACTTCCACTGTGATCCTGCTGCATTTTTTTTCCTGAAAGATAAACAGCTTTTTCTGACCTTTATTAGTCTTTCACTTCTTTTCAAGTGAAAATAGACTTGAATTTAGTCAAGCCTCACTTAAAAAATTGAAGTCATCTTCTTTGAAGGTGTGTGAATATCAGATTAGTTTTCAGTGGTTTAAGTGAATACTTTTCAAACTAGTACTGGATCTCAAAAAGGAGCAAATATTGTTCAGATTTCATCTATGAATCAACTAATAACACTTTGTATTTCCAATGTCATATTTCCTTTCATCAGCTTTTGTTAAGACTCTAAGCTAAAAAAAAAAAAACAAACAAACAACAAAACCAAATCAAACCTCAACCCATATGTGACTTAAACTTCACTTGGAAATTTCTGTGCAAAAGAAATTATTAACCTGATCAATCAAGTGTTAAATACTACAAGAAATAACTTCTGAAAGTATTACCAGTGACAGTGGGGATTAATAAAACTAAAAGATAAAACTTTTAAATATACCTTTTATTTGCTTCATTAATGTCATAGTAAAAGTCCCAATCAGCTCTAATTAGAATTAGAAAAACACAGCACTTCCACAGAGCTAAACTTAACCAAACATTTCAATCCAAAATGGTTTTCCTTACAATTCTATGGTAGTGAAGTAGGAAGGTGTTATTTAAAAGTTTTTTTCCAGCTTCTATTGCTATGATTTCTGAGAAGCATAATCAGAAACAGAAAATCTGAATTTTTTTTCACTTAGGTGGAAAAGGGATACTCCCTTCATATTTTAGTAATTGATGAAAACCTAATTGCAGTGTTTTCATCTCAATTCATAAAGGTCCTCAGCCCAGCAGCAGTCCAAACTATTTAAGTGCACCTGGCTGTGTTCATCTATTTTACCTTTCTCTTCAGCAAAAATTGAAGACATGGTGTGGTGGTTTTGATTGGCCCAAAACATCAGTAAAGTATTTTTAACACCTAGGAGAAATTTGGACCCCTCAGAAGCCGTTGTGGTAGACCTGGGGAGGTGTCTGAGGGGTGGGGAGTGGCACAAAAATGGCTCCTGTGTGTCCTGAGTGTAAGTTCTGGAAGTTTTTACATCAAGTCCAGCAGAGCCAGTCTCTGATGGCTCTGAAGGTGATGGACATGCTGCCGGCCAAGTTTGGGCCAATTGGAGGTGCTGGTTACGCCTCTGTGAAAACATATTTAAGAAGAAATCAAAACAAGGCAGGCATGCACTTCTTTCACTTTTTTGTCGTTAGAGGAGGAGGAGGTGGAGGTGAAAATATGTGAAGGAGAACAACATGGAGACACCAAAGTCAGTGAAGAAGGTGGAGGAGGAGGTGCTCCAAGTGCCAGAGCTGAAAACACTCTGCTAGCTGTGGTGAAAGCTATGGGGGGAGCAGGAGGTTTCTCCTGCAGCCCATGGAGTCCACAAAGATGCAGAAATTCACCCACAGCCCANCCCTCAACCTGCCCCTGTCTGTGCTGCTAGTTTAGAAAGAGGGAAGGGGAGGTGAGTGGGCTGCTTCTTAAGAGGGTGGGGATGAGAGCAGGAGAACTGTCTGGAGAGAGAGAGAGAGATAAGTAGAGATAAAAAGTATATGTAGTGGAAGAATTGTAGTGATGAATAGATTTAAGAACCTGCTCTGTGGACTAAGAGAATACCCCACACCCTGCCTCCTAGCCGGGTTTGTTGGTTATAAAGGGGGAAAGGGGGTGAATACTATAAGTTTGTAAGAGGGAGGGGGGGGAGTGAACAAAAAACTGTATGGAAAGTTTATTTTTGCCTTGCATTTATCCTCCAACTCTGTTAGGTAATTAAATCATTTTTTTGCAACTTTAAGCTTGGAGCCTGGTTGCCCTCTTTTCGTGCGTCCTTCTGGCAATGTCCTATCTCAAACCCTGACACATGGTGACATAACCGCTGTGTACCTCTAAGTGAGATACTTTCGTATTTATTACACTAATAATTTTATGAATTTGCATTACCAAATTATACACTGTGAACTGAAAGTCAATTAAAAGTTACTTTGCTTTCACGCTCTGTGAGAAAATAATGGATTTTCAGATCAAGAGTTGGCAGAGACAATTGGCATCACATGTGAAATCATTCTAACAGAAAAGATGTTGAGCTGGAATCCTGAAGGTTCTCTTTTTAAAGGTGAGCTACAGGATGATAAAAACTAAAGAATAGAAAACCTTAAGAATGGTCAATATACTGAAATGGAAGACACTACAGGAGTACTAAAAAAAAAAATTGAAAATTTCATACGTCGGGCATCTGTTCAATCTCAATTCAATGTTCTGGTCATACATTCCCCCAAAGTATCCATCAGAATGGCTTTTACTCTCAGAACAAGGGTGCCCGCCTCCCTGTCTTGAATCCTCTTCCCTTTTTGCCTTCCAGTGCTTGGGTTTGAGTCGTATCATTCTCTCACTCTGGAACCAGGACTACCACAGAGATTAAAGATACAGCATTCTACTGGTCCTTTCAAGAGCTGAGCATTTGTATTTTTTTTCTTTTTTAAAAAACCTGATGATGAAGAAGGCAACATCTTTTTTAAAGCAAAACTGTTTAATTTAGCAGATGAAACAAAGGCATCAAAGAAAAAATATTTTACATTTTTGAAAAAATTAAGTGTCTTTTTAGCTTCAGCTGACCAACTAAATCTAACATACACTATAAAAATTAAATTAAGAGTTCTTAAATTACATGAATACACAGAAAATAACAATTTACTCTGATCTCACTTCACTTGTTAGAACATCACTTTTAGAAAATTCCAGCAGAGTCCAGGGAGCTGGACTCTCAAACCATGAATAAAAAATAAAAAAGTATATTCCACCTTTGCATTGTAACTGTCATATTAATCTGTGGTGTCTGAAACAGCAATTCATTTTATTTACAGTATTTTTTTTCCACCAACAATTTCTCCAGGGAGCTGGCCTGGATGTCTAGGATATTTGGACATCTAGTAGGATATCCCTACAGTACTTCATTGTTTTGTAGTTAGAGTTCTCCAGGTAAACAACCTGTACTCACTAGCCTTGAGACCACCTCCTTTGTATGTTTTAGGTTCTCCTCTGGAATTTTACACTGTGTTCAATAGGCTACTTTCAAGGTACAGATGAATGTAACTGCCACCGTCAATCCCTGTAGTATTTGTTACAGTGCCCAAATGTAAAATAATTAGGTGTGAAGAGAGCACTTCAGCTCATTTCTCTGGGTTTCAGAAAACCTCGTTAAAGGGATGCACGGCAAAGTGGTCTGAAATGATAAAGGATGTACATAAATCCTGAAGATGGTATCACATCAGGTAGAACAAATGCTTCACTGCAGTTGTGATAAAGATGTCTAAGATAGGCAAGCTAGCACCAGGACTGAAAATGGTATAATCATTTTAGGCAGAAAGGTCCTGCTGCTAAGATGGTTAAACTACTGCCCCTATGGTACAAGTCCACTGTACCATTGCTGTTTTTCAGGAGACATGTAAAATGACAGCTTAGTGAAACTGGCATAACAGTAATTCCTTACCTCCCATTCCTGTCCTTTGCTTTACACAGTGTGCTTTTTGGAGCAGAATTTCCACTTATAAAGATGGGTGCATTGTCTATTATGGCATGGATCTGAGTATGGTTAGGAAGGTATATAAAACTGCAACACAACTTTGCAAGATGCAATATTCAAAGAGAGTCAGATCTCCTATACCAGGGTGATGTAAAAAAGGGATTTAAATTTCACTAGCCTTACTAGGCAATATCATTGCAGGTGTCCTAGATTGCAATGTAGATGTATTTATTTCTTATTCTATTACTACAACATATGGGGGGTACTGGTTGTTATCTCCTGCTATGACTCACCCCTGATAACAGACAATGAGCCATCAAGAACCCACTGCATGACTCATGGATTAATCTCATCCTATTGTGAGATGCTCTGCCCAGGAGGGAGTAGCCAAGCATTCCCACCTGGATATAATCTGGGCTCTTGAATGGCATGAGCAGCCCTGTCTACTGGATTCCTAGAGGACAAGAGCTACTATTGGACCTTCAGGAGGAGACCAGACCTTCCACAGAATTACTGCTTCAACCTAACTACTTCACTTGGACTGCTACCACCACCCTGGCTAACAGGGTGTCAGGTTGTATCTGACTCTGTCAGTGTTCTTTCTTGTGTTATTGCACTGATTTTAAATTTTCCTATTAAATTATAATCCCGATTTGTGATCTCCCACTGGTTTGTTTTCAAACTAATACAACAGGAAATGTCAGTTCTGCTTTTACTTTACCATAAAAATGAAAATATCTAATTGAATAAAATAGAAGCACTCACTAGATGGTAGTTGAAACACATTCATAACCCATTTTCAAGATGTGATCGCAGCTCAGTTACAATCACAGTTTAGTTCAAGAAAAGTTTGACCACGTATCTCCAGTGGATCCTCTCAAAATCCAGTCATTCCTGCTCAAAATACTTAGAGCTTTGCTTTTAAATTTCACAATAAGAGTCTAGAATTTTTTTATTTATTTTCTGTGAAGGGAGAAGCTATGATGTAGATTACAAGCTATGATGTAGATTGTTCTGCTTTATTCCACTTCTAGGTCACAGTGTTTAGTACATAGCTCTTCACATGACTTTATGTCAAGTTTCAGAAAAATTAAGTGCTGTATAAAAGCCACCTAGTACCTTACTATTACACCTATTTTTACTTTCTGTTTTTTCGCTTATATTTCAAGCTTATACCCAGTCTCATGTGTGCTGTCCTGGCAACTAATTCTAAAATGCTCTGTTATGAGTCTAGAAAACTCCAGCCACTTGTTTACATTTTTATAATACGAAAAGTTCAAAGTGTGTGATTCCCACAGTAGTCATATTGACTATTAAAAATTATCCTGACACTTATTCTAGCATTTAGTAGGCATTACTTCAGTAAAATGTGCTACTGCAATCACTGGCCATAGCCCTCTTCTTATAATGTAAGCTCGTTGCAGAAAAGACTTTCTTTGTCTGCATAGCACCTGGTAATAATCATCTGGATAACTGCAAAGAAATAAACGTGAAACCTTTTGTATATATGACCACTTTGGACACCAGACACTAAGGTACAGGTATCAGCACAGAAGAGCATATTTCTATTTATTATCTACTGTATATAATATGTTTATATTATCATATACGAATATATTTTTAGCAGATGCAAATGATCTTTAAGGAGTAGTATAGAGAGACAGTGCTCAAAAAAGTGAAAAGCTTGAGAGAAGTATAGTAAGCATCAGACACTGATATCGCTGTTGGAGAAGAAAAGACAGAGAAGGACCTTTCTGTCCATGCACTGGATATTCTTTCTGTATAATTTAATATCCAACTGAAAGACTAGAGTTGTGATTTATTAGGTGTTAAACAGGTTTTGAGCATGAAGGTCCACATCCTTGTACAGCTACTATTTACATGTTCAATCTTCATTACTGAAAGGACAGCACTGTTGCCTACTAAGACATCCTATCTTCTTTGTCTTTGGTGACTACCATTTTTCCTGGAGAAAGGAACTTCTTTTCTTTCCCCCACAATGCTGTATTAATTTTCTGCAGCTGTTCACTGCAGAAAAAAGAACTGAATATCCTCTGGGTTAAAGAAAGAGACAACTTTCCTCATTTATTTCTTTCTCTTCTTGTCCCTATCTTTCCTATTAAAAAAGTTTGCTTCAAGAATTCAATTTTACATTATTTTCTTAATTCTGTGTCCATTTTGGCATCTCAAGCTGGATTAAACTCAACAGTACAATGCTACAATTCAAAAAAGTATGACGTAAGTTCACAAAAATCCGTATTTTAACAATGTTTAAATATAGTTTAAACAATGTTTAAATTTTACTGTGCTCACTCCTCCAAGCTTTTCAGATGCCTCAGAGTCAAAGATTAGCAGTTCAGGATCGTCGGTTGAGAAATTTGTAAGTACAGAATTTCACAGTATAAGCACTCTTAAAAATCAATCTAAGCAGCACACTGGAGCAGTGACATCCACTCGGGTAAGCTTAGAGTCTGAACTAACCAACAAACCCCGCTGGGTTTGAAGAACCCTTCAGGTTAGGGTGACAGAAAATTGTCCCCCCGACATGCTTTGAGGCTCCATGAATATGGGTCAGGAATCAGAGGTATTGGCTCCTGGAGTTCTCCTCCTCTTTGTCCCATTTGTAGTTAATAGCTAGAAAGTTCTTTACCCGCAGTGTTATTATTGGTTTTTAAAGTTCTGTACCTGTCCCCCTTGCACCCCTCTTCCCCAGTTTATCTGCCAGTTCTGTATCCCCTGTGCTCCTGTTGGTTATCCTCTCAAAACCCCTCCCATCTTTCCATCCCTCTTAACCCCATGTTCGCTTCCGTTCGGCGCTCCCTGTGCCTCGGAATCCAGCTACCTCCGTCCCCCCGCGTTCCGTCCCGGTCCCATCTGCCTTCTCCACCCTGCCATTCCTGCCAATAAACCCTGGCTTCTGAAAGCTGAGAGACTGCATCTCCTTTAATCTTAAAGGCTCCTATCCTTCCTTCGGGGAGACACCCCGAGCTCGGGTTCCGCGCGTCCCGGCTCCGCTCCGCCCCCGCACCGTGGAAGCACCCAGCAGGGACCTCGTTTGGTGGGGTTTTCAGGGTTCCCCTGCCTTCCCAGAGCGAGAAAACCTCAGCAAACAACAAAAACAAAACTAGGATAGTCTTACTCTAGCACTTTGAAGATCAGAATGGGAAAAGAACTTACAGAGCTTACAACATGTTTTTTATTATTCATTTGCGTACCGTGTTAGTTGAGTTTCCATTTAAATGTAAGCCACTGTCAAAGAGAGGTGATGAAGTTCCACTGCTGTGATCACTGGATGGTCCAGGGGAACCTGGAAATCAGATCAAGAAAAATAACTGCTGATGTTAAAAATATGTGCATATATCAGATAATATTTATTCCAGCTGTAAAACAGAGGAAGAATTTTTAATATATTTCACCAAACCAAGACAGAAATACTACTGGTATTTTAGAAAGACAGTCAATAAAATATCCATATACTGTACTTAATGTCTAGAAAGTACAAATATAGCTAGATGTCATCTGAGAGGGTCTTTACTCATGGGAACTATTTTTGTGCTTAACTTTTTGCAGGATTAAGCCTTTTTTTCACTGAGAATGAGATATTCTAAACCAAGTAAGCAGTTCAGTTACACAAAACACATTTAATTATTCAAAGAACAAATTTCCCATCAAATCGTAGAAGTTTTACCTTGGAGTATAACCATGGACTGTATTTATAAACAAAGATAACAGGAATCTCTCAGGCAAGTACTAATCGGATGCATACATACACTTTATTAATGGATGTATTTTTTCCTTAAAATGCCAATTATTTTTTAAAAAGATGCTCCTTCTTAAACTCAGAAATTGAAAGAAACAATCTCCCTGAACTGTTGATATTATGTCAATATCCTAAGACTATACAGTTATAGTTTTAGCAGTTATGCATCATGGTCCTGCTCTAGTAGTTAAAAGTGACTCCAGGAAAGCTTAATACTTTTGTAACATATAATAATGGGAACAGCACAAATTCACATCATTGTGTAATTTCTGCTTAAATGTAAAATGTTAACAAATAGCACCAATAATATACAATTACTGTCAGACAGCACTTGGTCTTATCAATAATGCACATAAAATCAGTTGCACAGCACTATATTCATCATCACTGAAAACCCATTTTTCCATCTGAAGAATTCACCTGAAATTGCTTGTAAATCTAACATTAATAGGTCTGTCAAGTCTAACATCACAGAAGTCAAAAAGCCATTCTTACTCATATATTTCTGTATGTATCATTTCCATGTATCCCGAAGATTTAGCAAAATGGAACTTAATTCAAGAAAAGCGCATTTTCTCCATTAAAAATCTCTGTCTATTCAATGGTGAGGTCTCAGAACTAAAGCCTGAATTCTGGAGTTTCAGCCTGTTTTCAACTGGAGTCCTTTCAGTACAGTTCTATGTCATGTCAGCAGAAGGAGTCATGCTTTGCTCCTATGGGTCTAAACCAAGCGCTGACTCTAGTAGCTACAATGTTTTGTGGCTCCTATATATGTACAGTAGCCACAAAAGTTTATGTTCACGGTCATAAATAACTACAGTGACTTGCTGTCAAAAAATGAAAAAAAAAACCTGGCAATAAATTCTCCACTAAAGAGTCTGCTTGCTGGGAAATCTGACTGTCTCCAGCAGCAGATAACTATCACAGGTTCACGAATCAATCAGATTCTGAAAGTGGAATTACCCCAGCTATTCAGCAGTTTGAGCATATCAAAAGGCATGAATTAAGGTATTTACAAATCTTTCAATCCAGGTTTTACCAAAACAAAAAGTACTACACTAGAATAATTGATTATTTTTACATAAAGAAATCTTAAATTCATCTCATGGGAAAGCTAGGAATAAAAGGCTAAGAAAGAAATTTCCCTCCTGCTACAGTGTACCAGCAGATTTACTTTTCAGCAGCCTTCTTTCATTTTCTGTGTATTCCTAGCTACATAGCCTGTCTCAGGCCATGCCACCTCCATCACTGCAAACATACATCCACCGACTGCAAACAATTTCACAAGCCTTTTTCTGTTCCTTGCCATTTCTGCCCCACTCATGGACTACTCCTTCATAACCTTGTTCAGCATTTTAGAAATTCTCACTGCAAATGCTCAGCTACTTGCATAGAAGGTTCAGTGCTCTCATCTCTCCAAGGAACTCTGTTTGCCTTCCCACACGGCAGCCCTAGAGCAATCAGGTGGTCTTTCCTCTCTGTTTTTAGAACAAAACACAATATGGTAATACACTATCTGCTACCGCAGCCCTTGCCTAAAATGAGATTACAAATCAAGCGGAAGGTACCAGTCCAAACTCTGAAACATTATTTTGAGAAAGACTATCAAAGTGTTTATGTTAAATAAATCATCTGCTGCAGGTGACTCCGCGCTCCATGGCAGTAATCACAGAAATCATGGAATGTTCTGAGTTAGAAGGGACCCACAAGGATCTTTGAGTCCAACCATCGAGTGAATAGCCCATACAGGGATCAAACCCACAACCTTGGTGTTATTAGCACCATGCTCTGACCTAGAGCATCCTGCTGGGTACTGATGCCATGGAAAAAGGCATTTGGTACATTATAAGGTTTCCAGCAACCATGACTGCCTATTTGTCTGATCCTACCCATAATAATAGACATTCATCCTAAGAGAAATGCAAACCTACCCTATGACAGGCATCATCTGTTTAATTTGCTTATTCTCAGCCTTTGGCATTCTTGTTCTTTTGGGAAGGTTGGGTTAGAAGGAATCCTGTGGGAGAGGAAAAGATCTCTGCCTGGTCTTTACTTGAGCAATAGCCGAGTATGTGGAGAGAGGAAAAAAAACACACAACATACCCTGTGAAGTGAGAAGGGATCAGAGAGACACGGAGATTACAGGGATATGAGTCTGAAGTTCACACAGGAGGCTGCAATGCCCCTGGGAGTAACAGAAAAAAAAAAAAAAAAGCAGGACTCCAAGGTGGGGGAAATAAACTTTGTAAGAATCACAGAGGATTTTGGAGACCCAGCAGTAAATCAGAAAATCACTAAGATAGCTGACATTAAACCTAAAGCAAGAATTCATTTGCAGTGGTACAGGTGGAGTTGTTTATAAATCCTTTTATAATACTTTTGACAGAATAAATGTGATTTTTCAATTTACAACATTAGGTATTTACTACTTATTTTAATAAAGCTTATATTTTATTTTTATCTTTAAAAGCCTTGTAATTCCTAGAAAAGTCTCTATTAAACTTCTGGACAACTCTGGACAACAGTTCCATTAACAGGAGGCTGTTTATTTCAGACAGTGAACTACACTAAATCTGCAAATAATGAACAACCCTCCAAACGCACAACAGCAGAACAATGTACAGCAATCAGTCAGCAAGGCTTTATAATTTACAATTTGTATTATTCACATTCCTGAATGATACTGGAGACCTCTTGTACATAAATAAAAACTCGTTGAACTAGCTAATTTTGGCATAAGCAACCTCCAAAAGACAAAAAGCCTATTACAGAACAACCACAAAATTAAAATCAAAGGAAACACTCTAGATGATTTTTAATTACACTTCAAGTTTTGAAAATTCAGAATATTCTGATTATTTGGTATAACTATCAAATAGCAAAATATTTTAAAAGAGTCTCTTTTACCATAAAATGTCCCGAGGAGTTTTTCTACCAGCAGGGAATCTTAAAAGGGTCCTACAAGCACGGTTTAACTCTGGGATGATAATGAACTTAGATCCAGAGAGTCCTTAATGACAATACCCAAGAACTGATGCCATAATTATTCTGTAACAGGCTAACAAATAGGCTCATATTCAATTTTATGACTCAGCTCAAAAATCCAAAATTCCTCTTGGTTCCAAGAAAGACAAATCTATCCTCTCTCTAGCTGACAGAGACCTTAGAGAAAACCACAACCATGTGATGAGGAATCATCCTTGCCATGGAGCCAAGCAACCCAAGGAAGCAGACAATTAAAGACCTTACTGGCTCATAACAACTTCTGATCCAGGCCTGACAGTTTTTTGAGAAGCAGCTATTTGCCTTATGCAAAATTCTGCCAAGCATTCTCCAATATTTTATAAAATTGTTGATCAAATAATTGTGGCAGAGAATATTTGTTGGAATAAAGTTATTTACCATTATGGACAGTCTCATAATAGTCTAGTAAGTGCCAAGTGTCCCAGACAGCTGTGAAAGAGACAAAGATCAATACTGGCATATCACCCTTAATTAGGGCCTCCTCCAAACACAGAAACAAGCAGTCCTTGTCTCATCCTTAAGTGCTACTTAATCAGTAGACTTAATCAGTAGTACAACAAAACCCATGCCAAGTTCTGTATTTTTTTGTATGGAGGAGTGAAATAATGGAGGAGTGAAACAGACAGAAAAATGTCGTAGATGCATAACAAACTGTAGGTAGATATTTCAATGTGCTTTTGCCATGGCGTGAGGTGGTATAGAGAAGGCAGATGTTTGAGAAGGAAGCAGGGGAGGCAGATGCTACTCCTGATGATGTGCTCATAGTGATGATATGGGTAAATGGGATGAGACAATATGATTGCAGTTGCAGTGAGCACTACAACTGCCAGCACAGCAGCTGGTCTGACTGAATGCTGGAAGGTAGGGGACTAAGTGCCTGAGTCTTCCGGGATGCCAGAAGAGGCCAAGGTACTTCAGAATTATGCATGTATGCACTTAAATCCTGCCTGCAGTGTGATTTGGAAAGTTGCCACGATCCCAACCTCCCAGATATGAACACTGCAGCATCTTCTGGTGAGAAAACCAAGTACACCATGATGTAAAAAGAGGGCACCAATACTCCTGGACCTAAGTGAACTACTTGTGAAGGTGGCAGCCAGCTCATGTAGAGTGTGTACTAGGTCTTAGTGGCAAGGTTTTGGGGGGGTGGGATGTCTCCAGAAGTGGGAGATGGCTGGGGGCTGCACTGTGCCAGACACAGACAGTTCTAGCCTGCTCCCACATTTCTACTGAGCCCTGCAGCTGAGCTGGTAGCATCTCTGGGAAACTATTTAAGAAAGGGTAAAATACAGAAGACCAGAGACAACGGTAAAGAAAAGCGTGAGACAGAAATCAAATTAACCTCAAGGGTAGTGAAGAAGATGATGGACAATTTATTTGTCTTTGTTTCTCATTGCCTGAATCTATTTTAACAGGCTCTCTATCTATTAGATCTATTTATCTAAGTTTCCCCATGTTGCCTCTACTTTGGCCATGATGGTAATTAATATGTGATCTCTCTTGACCGAAGAGCTTTTTTGTTTTGTTTTCCTGCCATGTTCTGTTTGAGACCAGGGATTAAGAGAGTGCCTGAGTGGGAGTTTGACTCTTAGCTAGGGTGGACCAATGACAAGCAATACACTTCAAGTATGTGATGTCAAACTACGAGATGAGATACAAGTGACACTACTGGTAAGATGCTGCTAGCTTGCCAGAATCATGCTTAAGCTTGGACACAGTTATCCAAGGCATTATAGACATCAACTCACAGTTGTCTGATGATCTAGTAGGAAAAGCCGGAAGACCAAACCTGAAGATTCATTATAAGAAACACTGACCATGCATTTTCAAATGCAAATGACAAGAAATAAGAACTGAAAGAAAGGTTTTAGCATGAAATGCTGAAGTTTAGCTTAGTAGAGGCCTGTCAAATTGGCTTTTGACAGGTGTAACAATCTAGATTAAACAATAGACACTCTTCTAATGGCAAGACCTGGACTACGACACCTATGATTCTATTAAAATCAGGAAAAAACAAGTACATAGTTGAGCCCAGGTTACATAAATAAAATTTAATCAATCCAAAGAAAGACACAGATTTCAAAACTTTTTGCTTATTTTGGAAATAAAATAATCTGTTAAGATAAACTGGTGCAAAATTATGTAAGCTGATTAAATAAACTGATATATTATGAACACTTTTCTACTTGCAACATTGATCACAACTGTGCAGCTTGAATATTATATTTGCTAAGCAAAATAACTCCAAACTTCCCTCATCTGTATTGTTTATATGCATTTTAGTGTTTCTACTGTTAAACTACTCAGTTGTCTCAACATAATTCTGGTCTCTTACAAAACCAATCAAAATAGCGAAGTAATTTATGAAATATACATAATTAATGTTATCAATTTGTTTGGTAAGTGTCCTTCAAAGTACCTTTCAGTGTAAATGTATGATTCAAATATTTGCAAACACTATTTTATTGTATTCAGGCAAAGCTTCTACTTAAAAACCTTCAGATATCACCCATGCCTATTCTGTATTTTAATGATTTTTTTTCAGTTTTATTTTGAATAAATTACACATAGGCAGCAAGGCAGTATGCATTAGATTCCTATATGTTAAACAGTAAAGTAGACAGACAATTTTCTGTTTCTTCCTTTAAAGCACTCAAGGATTGAATTCTTATTTCTGTCACTGTCAGCTTATTGCAAGAATACTGCAAAGAGGAAAACAAATTACTCCTATTCACTAATTTCCTCTTACCTAATGGGAGCTTTAAAAATGATGGAGCTTCCCTGAGGTATTGAACTGTGATGGTAACTTCATCGCCAGCATTTCGCAGTAGGTGTACCTGTCAGTGTGACAAATAACAGCTACTTTAAACCAAAGAACCATCAGTCATGGAAAGCACATTAGTTGCAATGAAATCAACATTTCCGTTGATCTATAATAAACTCAGTGTAAACATTTCTGACTGAGAATGTAGAATAGCTTGAGGACCAAGCCACATTAACAATGGAAAAGAGTAGGCAAGACCAGTGGGACAATGTGAACAAATAATTTGCTGGGCAACCTGAAATTATATACCAGCTGAACACAACTTCCACTAACTGATTTTATAAAACTGACATAGGGTAGCAGGGAAATATGTTTATGTAGATATAATACATAATTTTTGTCTGTATACAAACAGAAAGACACACAGAAGTATATTAATACATCATACATATCTTGCTGTTAATTATTTGGTTTGATTGATCTGGGTAACAAATTGAGCACACTTTTGCATTTCAAATATAGTCTTGGGTTTTCTGCCTTTATTGTCTGTAAGCATTTGTTAACCAAAAGGGAACACACACACACACACACACACACATACACACACACACACACACACAGAGACTTTTTAAACCATCAGAATGCACTTTGGGGCATAGCACACTACTACGTAAAGTGTTTTTTTAAATGTAGAACTACAAATAACATCTCTGATGGAACTCAGTTCCTACTGCAGGGCAGAGGTATTCGCCAGTTTCATATCCATCACTCTCAGGAAACAGGTATTGCATTTGGTTTGCACATGGCCTATACATACAGGGTCTGCATCCCCAGTGCAGTTTGTCAGAAATGGATGCTACAGCTTTTGGCCTCTAATCTGAGCACAACCAGAGCATTCATGTAGCAAGCAAAAAAGTAAGTAACTGCAGCAGACTAACTTAAATAGATGCATTTAATGGTTTAATGTACTTGGAGGAAGCTGGTGGTTGTGTTGTTTCAGAACACTGTTTTAGCACTGGCCAACATCATGAGATGCAGGATTATCTCAAACATGGTAAGTTTTCTGCTTGTGTACCTAAAATAATGCTTACACCAGAGAATGATGTATTCACTTAGATGAAAACATCAAGCTTATGTCTGATGGAAACTAAGAACCCTTTTTCTTTTATTTCTCCCCCCGCCCCCGTTCCCCCACTGCTCACACTACCTACTCAACCCCAGAAATCTGAGTGTTGTGCTTTTATGGACAATTGACTATAAGAAAACCGGAGGTGGGAAAAAACACTAGGAAGAAAAATATCGTGATCACTGATTTCTGACTAAACCATTTCAGGATGATCACAACAGGAGTAACCAAGAATGAAAGTGTAGTAAAATTTGAATGCTTCTTTAAAGTAATAAAATATATATCAGGGCTGCAAAGCAAACCAATGTGTCTTAAATTCTAAGCTGCAAGAAAACTGTCTCCTGAAATCATCTGCCCCTTATTTTCCGCAGTTTTTTAGACATTATTCATTACTGAATAAATACTGAAGATGATCGGTAGCTCTGCTAGTCTCATTCTACTGTTACAAAGACAGGACACCCAATATACTCCCTTCCAAATGAAAAACGTCAGAAAGTATCAGGGCAGGGAGAAGTCACAGTTGGCAGAAAATTCTGTTACCAAATGCTGCTGTACTTGTAATACCACTTTACTTCTCATTGCATGGTAAATCTAGTAGAAATGCTGACTTTAGTTTATAATCATTATAGCAACAACAGTGTTCTGTGAAATTAAATAGAAAATTTTAAAACCAACAAATTTAAAATGTAGTCATGATAGTGTCCTGATATATGTAATGGGAAGAAATACAAACCAAATAAAATTAATACTGAAAACTCAATTTCATATTCACAATTCCCTTTATAGATAAGCCAAAAAAGTGAAGTACTTCAGTTTTAACTTCGGAATAAAAGGGAAAAATTTTAATTTCTTAATAGATATAAAAATTTTGAAGAAAGCTTTTTAAGCAAACAATTTTTGCACACAAACATTTATATCTTTCAGGAGATGAGAGGAGACAGCATGACAGACATATTGTCTAATGTAACTTTGGAAGATGTTAGTCAAATATTATGATAAATTAAATCAAAAACTGTTGGAAAAAAGCAAAAGAGTAGACTAGAAACTGTTGCAGAGTATGAGATTTCATTTTTTATTTCAAATTATATTTTGAAAAGAAAAGAGCTCTAATATTAATGCTTTGGTTTAAAATTTCTAAGCAGTAGTACGTTAAAAGATATTCACACTGTATCATACTCTCTTGGAATTGTTTAGTATTCTTCCCATAGTCCCTGAAGAGGTCAGTGTTGAATCACACATATACTGACAAAACTAAATTAATGTCAGTGGTCACAAGAAGGTGTTAACAGTCAGAAAGTCACTAAATAACACACTGCTCTGTGATGCTGAAGCTTTTGCAAAAGTCCAGAAAGTCCAAAAAAACCCAAATCCAGTATCTTTGGAGTAACATTCACTGTTACGCTGCTGCCTTACCGTAGTAATAGCATAAAAGGAGGACTGCAGAAGTGAGTGGGTTTTGGTGGGTTTTGAAAAGGTTGATTAAATGCATTTACTGCAGCTAACTCTGTGTCTGTGTGTGTGTGTGTGTGTGTGTGTGTGTGTCTATAAACCTTATGTCTTCATATGTATGAAGGAAAAAAGGGCATCAATCTTGCTTTTCATGCTGGCTCCAGTCTGCAGGTTTTGCATATCTCGAAGTGCATTTATCAATCCAGGGTTTATTATGTTTATCTTTCTCACATGCATTTCTCAAGAACAGAACAGAGACAATGTTACAAATTAAAAGAGGAGGTCCTATATCTCACTTATCTAACCCCAGTAGAAAGTCTGCAGAGAAAAATACAACTCATATTTTAGGAAAACCTACTGACCTTTGTTTCATTTTTACTGTCAACACCTAATTTAGGGAAATGATATATACCTCTAGGCAGACAAGCCAATGGCACAATTCACAGCCGCTGTGCATTCTTTTTAGATTCTGGTGCCTTGTGTTTACTGTGATTTGCTCTAAATTTTCAAACATACCTGATCATTAATATTCACACTGCTCAAAGATTTAGACAAGGGTTTGGCTGTTTGAAACAGGTTCTGTCTTATTAAGAACTGCAACAGCAACTAAAATTGAAAAAGAGAATATTTTTGATGAATTAATTCACCCATATGGCCCTTTAGCTGATATCTGCGTGGAGAAGTCACATCATTTCACTTTGGCCATTTAAGAGAGTCAACTCTAAAAGTATTTGCTAATATCTTTTCTAGAAATCAGTAAAGATCTTAGGATAAAAACAAATCCTCACCCAGAGATATGTATCTCTAAATAAGGAGAGTCTGGATGATAACCTTAGATTTCAAAGATATGAAGTTAGATGAAATGAATCTTATCTTATATCTATTGAAGAATATTTAAGATTAAGGACCTAACTCAGACTAAAAGTCTGAAGCAAAAATTCCAAAGTAAAAGAATGTGAATCAACTGATAAATGCCTGAGCTTGAGGTAAAAGCATTTAAAAAACAAAACACTTGAAATTCACACGATGTACAAGTCTTGGACTTGACGAGTACCTGGGTGGAAGGTAGTGGACAAGCCTGCAATAGAGCAGGCAAACAACCAAGATGTAGGAAAATATATGAAAAGAATATAGGAAAATATATATGAAAATATATGAAAAGAATCCAAACATGTAATAACAAAAGAAAACCCCAAATGAAATCTAGAGAACTACAAGTTTTAAAAACATTTTAAATCCTCAGAAAGAACAACTGTATTTAACAAATGAAAGGCCTCCTAGGCAAAAGTATTTTTGGAGGCCATTTTAGGAAAATCGGCAGTTTCAGCTCAACCCATATGAACAGGGCTGAAAAATCTAGAAGTGTGCTTATATGTCTATGAGTATGCAAGGAAGATGTGTGAAAAAGACACCTCACAGTACAAGCAGTCTCTAAAATGACAGTAGAAGCAAAATGGCTTTTAAAAAGTTTATAAAATTAAAACTGGAAAAGCATGAATTAGAATTAAGTGAGTTCAAGAAGCAATGACTTCTTGATTCTTGTCTGTTTTCCACTGGCTAAATATGGAGTGCTTTTAAATAAATACTTTTGATTCTTCTCTTCCATAACTTTGCACTATTCAATAAGCAATAATCTCTTGCTAATGCTTAGCTGGCTAATCCAAAGCAAGAATTTGTGTCTGAACAATTTATACAAATATGTTAGGAATAATGACACTCAATGCATCTTATGGAAATTTTTACAGATTTAAACTAAACTGCAACTTCTCTTAGTTTACTCAATTCTCACTTTTATTTCTACCTGTAAATACAGTAAAAGACATTTTTAACTAGATGGCTTCAATATAAATTCAAACAAATAATGCTGCTTCTGTATGATATAGTTACCAGGAATTACAGACAAAAACGAGAAATTATTTAAATGGGCTTTTTCATTATTGTGTACATTATTTTCTCTATTTAATTATGCAATCTAGTGTGTTATTAGCATTGTGTAAACAATGCTTACAAAAATACCTGAAATATGAAAGATGCTGATACATACTGTGCATTGGAAAATAAATTTTGAGTCAACTCAGCTGTTTCCTGAAGCAATTAAAGTTTAAAAAAATTTGCTTAAGGATAACTATTATCTGAAGCATGAAGCCCCTATCCTGAGAAAGTAACTTTGCCATTTTGAAAAAAAATCCCAAGAATATCACAGCATTATGGGGGCTTCTCCGTGGAAATGCTGGTTAGTCTCAGCTGTGATCAATGTGTTACAAATTAAAAGAGTTCAAAGCCACAGAACTGAAAAGTCAAGAACAAGCAGTATGTTTTATTGCTCAGCTATTGTATACACTACTTGTAAAAAGAAAGAATTTTCTCAGATATCAAAAACTCACAACAGACAGAAATGGCTACCTTACCAGACAACAAACATACAGTTCTTAGCCTGAAACTTTATTAAATCATTCCTGGCATATCTGGTATGTCAGCAACACATACTATAGTATCAAAGTATAGTATAGTACCACTTCCAGATACGTGCATGTGTTCAAATTCACATATCTGACTAGGTGTGATTGGAAACACATACGGTAAAATGCAATCAGTATCCATAGAATTGCAAGCATTTCTGTCCCACATGCAGTCCTTTTCAAGCAAAGAAATTGGAGCAGCCTAACCCTCCAGGTTCATGTTCTTCAAATATATTTTAAAATCTTTCTAGATTATGGTTAAGTGGTTGAGTTTATACAAACTTGAATGAGCACAGAGTGAGCTAAAAAGAATAAATGCAGGTTTTCCTGTAGCCATTACTGCTCCAATTTTCTTTGTTGTTTGCTTGCTTTTATAACATACCTGCAGAGTCCTACAGATTTTATGTGACCTGAATGTTTCTGATGAGAGAGGTATCAGTCGGAAAATCTCTGCCATCATCTAATGGCAATGATATAAAATGATGATGAAGGTAACCAGCTGAAGGATGGGCAATATTTAATGAAGGCTGTCTTGTGTAAAAAATACAGGAGGCTGTACTTGTCTGAGTGTAAAAACTAAACCAGAAGTTTTGAAGTTATCAAACCCAGCAGGTCATATGCTGCATTCTCTGATTTAGAAATTGTTGACAGTTTAGACATTTCTTCCTTTTCTCACAACAAACTTTTCCACAATGATCCCTTTGTTCTAGGTCTTCTAGCCTAATCTAGAGTTAAGGCAGGATTAAATGTAGGAAGCACCAAGAACTGCTTTTGTTGTCTCCACATTCATTGCTGAAGTACAAGCTAGAACACCTAGACCCATGGGCTGATCAGTTCAATGTATTGCCCTGCAGTTTGGATCAGCTCTAGAATTTATTTATAATCACTCATATGTTAATACTTTCAGACCTAAGGAACTGGGGCACCTAGAAAGCAAGAAAAAAATCCTCTTTTACATTAAACTCCTTACAGCATGTAGATAAACCTAAAAGGACAATAGCAATACCTATGGATAAAGTTCAGCACCATTCCATAGTAGTATTATCCCTCCATCTTAGTTCTTAATACTTTTGTTTTCCTGATTCCCTGGGCAAGAAAGTGCTACTATCACCATAAACCAGCAGATCATCTGCAATATTCAGCACACATCAGAGAGAAATCTGTTTTAGGCAAAGTTCTATACCTGAAACTTCTGCATACTGTCTCAGGATCACAGCCCATGATTCCTTGCAGTTTTGCTACTGTATAGACTAATATTTATTCAGAGAAGATCACCACAAAGTATATTCCTTTATTCAATACAAAAATTTTCCTGTACTGGATAAAACCATGCTATTTGATAAGGGAAGTATCATTCAAATCTCACTGTCACGTTACAGTCTTCTGACTTCCTTTCTCTTTTCTCAGAGTACTGATCACAACTAGAGCCATAACTTTTAATACAGGGCTATACTTTTACTACTACACTTTTTGTGTATTAGACTTTTTGCTGCCTAATATTGTACCAGACAAAAAGCAGCAACACCAAAAACCCTTCTGATTTCCTAACCTGGTAGTTAATAGTTTTTGATGCAATGTGCTATCTTACTTGCCATCTGAAGTGTATGAATACACTCCTGCTCTGTAAGTGTTTCGTCTGTTCTCTACAATAAAGAACAAGGGCAGGTGCTATTATCATCAATTCATCAGGTAAACAAATGAGTCTGAAATATTAGTGAAATCTTTAAGACCCACTCACTTATTTAGATCACACTCCCATTAAGTCAATTACTTTTTGAACAGAAAAAATACGTATGTAAAGTTTATACAGTGATCTCAAAGAAGCTAATCTCTCTTGTGAACAGAAATGCAACAATTTTATTGGTGGGTTAATTTTATGTGGTTTTAAGGCCTCTATTTAACTTATATTTCGCTTTCCATTTCAAAAAAGTTACAAAATAATCAAATTTCACTTATGTAAACAGCCTAAGTCTAATCTTTCAGAAACATTTCTTTAGTTAATCTATTCAGAATCAGCAGGGTGTACACTAACTCTTTATTAGCTTGCAGCCATGTTGTATAAATAACATTGAGCTAGAGTGTATAGCACTTCAGAGTTTTTTATACCCTAGTGAAACACTGAGGGTCACCTAATATAAGGCAATAAATTAGTGAAAAGCACAAAAAATTGTTTAGATAACAAAAGGAGAGTGTAAGAAAGAAATGAGATGGAGGTGATACTGCTTCAAAGAAGTTAGCCAAGCTAGAGTGGAAATCAAGCAGAGTGACTAAAAATGAAGAGTTAGACTAGTTTGGGCACAGGATATAAGAATCAAAGGAAGCAAGAGTGGATAGGTCTTCATACTGATTATCAAGGATAACAAGGGACACAATATAATATTGTTCCTGAAGCTATAAAGTAGCTTTTTCTTTTCCTACCAACCCTTTCAAAGATACCCCCTACCACTGACTTACCCACAGATAGCTTGCACCCTTTGGTCTCATTCCAAGTCTCTCCTTTGGTTTACATATTTAATCTACATCCATGGTACTCAGTTTTGTACAGGTGGGAGGAGGAGGAGATGGAAGAAAGTCCCCCTCTATTTATGACTGAAGTGGCTGGTATAATTTCTTATGAATCCTTTGTATGTCTTTCAACATTATTGAAATAAATAGAAATTTAAAAGAGTTAAAAAAAGACACCTTTTTTTTTTTTTTTTAATATCTTAACTCCTTTTACCCTTAGTAATAACTGCTTAAAATTTTGGTTGTCCAGCCACACTGTTCTGCATTACCTAAGTGCTACATTTTGTGTCCACAGCTTAACAAAAACTTCAATTCTTCCTAGAGCTCCTTTCTGCCAGGTGGCTGAATTCTTCCATCAATTTTAATTATAGTAATTCTGCTTTTGTGTTCAAAGATTATGCCCATTGTAAATGCTCATAATGCCAGAATACCTGCTGCTTCTCTAACACAGGGAATTAAGTGCCTGTGAAATGATGGAGGTAAAATAGTAGTACTGCAACAGGAATTACTTAATTGTGGATGCTTTCTTAACATATTTAGAGCTTGAAATAAAGTTGATTTCCACAATTACATTAGAAAAGTTGTGTAGTATTTTGAGGTGTATATTTTACATGGGTACATACCTTGCTCCATTTTTTAAAAAAAATCTTTCTCTGAAGTTTTGCTATCTCCTACAAAAGTACAGTAAAGGTGCAAACGGATGCAAACTGAAATGGCAAAATCATGTTTTAAAGCATGTGAGTTTTATCGTTTGCATGTGAAAGACATCGGAGACCAAAAGTATCCTATAACTTGTTTCTTAGTGAGGAATGCTGCCAGATGCGTTCAGTGAGGAAATAATCACACTTCTTAGAGCATCTGGAAACATTGAGAATGAGTTGTACATTCCACAAAGTTTTAAAGTTATACTATAATTTGATGATTTTATGTAGCTTAATTTTTATGCAGTGCTGGGATACAGAACACTTATGGCAAATTAGCACCTGGAGAAATTACTTTAAACTTTAGATAATTTTCATCCGAGCAAGGTGAAAAGCATTTTTTAAATTGTTTGTCTCACTGTCACAATAACTCCTGTTCTGCTGTGACTAAATCGCCATGAAAACAGCTCAGGAAAATTCCATAGGATACCTGAAAGAACAGGGAAAACTATGTGCAGCTGAACTTCCTTCTGCACTCTAATGTCACATATTAGCATTCTTGCTATTGATGTTTCTTTCTGCTCACCTACATAGCAGCAGCAAATTTTCTAAAGTACACAGTAAGTCTTAATGAAAGTGACAACACTAAACTCATTAATAAATGCTGCTCAATAAAAGACTTTGTTCACTTTCAGTTCCTGCTTCAGGTTTGAACATCTTTTGTCTTCAAAAGATTAAAAGCCTTTCACATAAGAAGAGTTTGGAAAAAATAAAGGAGCATTCACTGGATAGCCATGAGGAGGGATCCACTTAAATTACGTCACAACGTAGCACTGCCAAGTTACTCTAGAGAGATCTCCACCATTTTCTTCTTCCTCTCTCTTCAGCCATCATGAATAGAGAGGATTTGGAGGAGGGAAGTGGTAATGTCAAGGTAGTGAAAGTATGTACCTTGGTTTTATTTCCTTTACAAGTTTTGATTAATGCAGCCTTCTAAAACCAGATATATGAGAAGGAAACAACTTTGCCTCTAGATTAGTGAACTCCAGTTGTTTTTTGGTGGTTTTTTTTTGGTTCTAAAAAATATATTTCGTTTAATAGTTGTTAGCAGAAGATCAGGGAAAGAACCAGGAAAAGCTCTTTCAGTCACTGGAACAGATATTCTAAGCTTTCCTACTGCTCTTCCTTTTTTTTCCTCTCTGACATTTCCCTGGGATTTGCTTGTCATCCCTCTGGAAGCATAATGACTATTTTGTTTGATTATTCTATTTCATATTTCTTTAGGTTTCCTGTGACAAAACATACACTCTAACAAAAAGTCATGCACACATCTCTATGTGTCCAATATAACTTTTAGGGTCTGATTTCTTATTTCCATTCCACTGCATCTCCATTGCTTGAAAACAGGACAATTCCTGGAAACAGTACACTGAGGTGATGTAAGACACTACTAATATGTTTCTTTGGAGCACCACAAACTTCTAGTGAAATGTGTCCCTGCCCATGGCAGGGGTGCTGGAAGCAGATGATCTTCAAGGTCCCTTCCAACCAAGGCATTTTATGGTTCTGTGATTCTATGAATCTGAAAAATTCTGTGGAATTAGAAAACTGCCACCTTGTGCTTCGTTTCCTTTCACTGATTATTGTGAATACATTGAAAACTGAAGTCCAACTAAAAGAATTCCAAGTGAACACCTTTGTGAACTTCAACCAAAATACCCTTAATCCTTGCTTCTCTCTTACTCTCTGCTCAGGAGAACTGACTGCTCCTTTCGTGTTATGCACGGTGACAACTTGAGTAGCCATCAGGGAAAGAAAATTACATTTCCTCCCTTTGATACACAATACAGAAACCATATTAATCTCTGAATTAAAATTTTATGCATTCACAGTCTTTCCACACCAGTAGAATATTTATAAAAATAAAATTAATGTTCAAGGAAAATAAATTATTTTCAATTTTCCACACTATTTTATTATCTACTGCAAAAGCAGAACTTTTCTTGGCACTGATTCAGAATTATTTACTCTATCCATATACTTAGCCAGAACTAATGTGTGATAGTAGCAGTTTGAATAATTGTGGAGAAAAGCAAATTCTAGTATTAGAAGTGAAGAACAGGAGAGCCAGTTTGTCATTAAATTACTGCTGACAGAGTACCTAATTGTTTGGCTTGCAGAGAAGTAATCACCTTTTAAAACTGCTGAAGTTCAAGGGTCAAGAACCAAAACTACCTATTTGGTATGATCAGGAGCAGTTAACTACATAAACATCTCAGGAATGAAGATGGTAAGTAGCAGACAGAACAAACTGGCCTCCTTTCCTAAAGTTCCCAGATTTTGTAGCCTTCTGTCTCACGAATTAACCCCAATGGGTCATAAGTCTTCAATACCTGTGAGCCATAGTGACATACTATTACACTTAAGCTTCAGTTTTGTAAAATTTAGGTTTTCTGAGTTTGTGCCTATTGAGTGCACCTCCTCACATCCTACAAGGGTGAACCAGCAGACATTCTAAAATGGCAGAAATTAAGAACAGAGGAAGAAGTCTAAAGAGCAAGAAATGTCATTGTGAAACAAACAAAATAAAAAGCTGAAAGAAAATTTTTGAAAATATTTGTTAGAGCCACAATTTAAAAAATAAAATAATCAAACCACAAAACAGAAAAAACCTCATCAGTTCAACATCAGAAAAAGCAAGAAACATATTTACTTCTCCCTATGAATGGCTTATCACTATGGTTGGACTAGTGGAGTAATTCAGGATCTCTACCGTTGCCAGCAGTGTCTCTTTTAGCAGTCTGTGGTGGGTTGACTCCCATTCCCCCCCCCACTGGCAGGATGGGAGAGATGGGAAGAACAAAGCAAGAAATCTTTCATAATTACGACAATTTCATTATAAAGACAATTTAATAACTTAAGTAAAGACAAAGGTAAAAAACAAAACAAGTGATGCAAAGACAATCAGTCATGACCTCCTGATGCCCATCCAGTCTCTGAGTAATGGCTCTTTCCTCCAGAAAACACTCCTACAATTTTTACTGCTGAGCATGATGTTATATAGTATGGAACATCCCTTTGGTCAGTTCAGGTCAGCTTTCCTGGCTGTGTTCCCTTCCAACTTCTTGTCCATCCAGCCTACTCACTGAGAGGGGGAAAAGTGAAGAAAAGAGAAAGCCTTGATGGCCTGCAAGCAATGATCAGCAATAACGGACACACTGGCATGTTATTAATGTCGTTTTAGCCACAAACTAAAATACAACACCATACTGGCTGCCACGAAGAAAATTAATGTGGTCTCAGCCTGGACCCAGAACACAGTCCCTTGGATCACACAATACAATTCATAACCTTGAGTTAGGTGTTTGAAAAAGAGGTCTCCTGCACCCAGAATGCAAGCAGCAAGAAGTGTCTTCAAACTGTATTGGAGGATGATGTTTCAGAAATCCCACTTTGAAGTAGATGACTGAATTTTTAAGAGACCATGGTGCCAGATGCATACAGAGCAAGCCAAAAGAATGAATCAATAACCTTTGACAGGCTCCCATTAAGTACTTTGTATGATGTTAACAAGGTTTTGTAAACTTGAACCCAGAGTGAACGAAGAATACCTTACATACAATGCCTCATTGATGAGAGTCTTTTGAACAGATGTGCTGGAGCACCTCTCATCTAAGTGACATTTAGAAAACAGGGCATCCTCTACAGAGAGAAGATGTAGGTATGATTTTCTAAAAGTTGGATGAGTCCTCCATCCTTAACCTCCTGCTTTCTGGAGAACTACAAATAATAACCATATTACTATATTAATAGCCTAATATGTTTTAACAAGCTTAATATGTTATATACCTTCATCAGTGGTGTTTCTGGTACCCAAACCTTCTTTTTAAAATATTTCTTTCAAATTGCAAACCCACCATATTCAAATAAAGAGGACTTTACCTCAACCATTATTTTACATAAATGCTAAGACATAATTTTGATAAAATAGGAAATAATAAATCTTTCATTCTCTCAGGAGCTTTGGCAACAGCCCACCTCATTTCATAGAACCAGCTCCTTCCTCTACTACCAACACATTTTTCTAACCCCATTCTGATTTTAGTAACTGGCTGTGGTAGTAGCAAAGTCTCTTTGCAGTTCTATCTCCAAGCCCATTGTGATCTCTCCTCCTTCTGGGGTTTCCCTCAGCCATATGACTTACAGTTGTTCCTGGAAATTTTGCTTAATGTTTTTACTGAATTCCTGTGTACAGGGAAAGGAGCAGCACTATGCATTTTTCTGTCATTCCTCACCTCTGTTGTGTTACATTGAGAGTTTGGGAGCACTTGTTTTTACAAGCAATCATTAAGGGAAGTAACTTATCATTTGTGAGAAGTAACTTTCAGGAAGTTTAATTTTTTTTCTGTGCAATAACAATACAAGCAGCAGGAGGGCAGTTCACCAATACACAATAGACCTGATTGTGCTTTACTAAGATTGTCTGTAAGAGATTCAGCTTGATGGTATTAATCAACATCAAGAAAAGGTCTGCAAGATCTTGCAGCTACACTTTATCTTGACCTAGAGCGATCACCTCCAAGTAATAAAAGGAAGTTAATTCCTTTGCCCATGTAGTTTCTGTCTTGCTGACAAGACTGTCAAAGTCCATGTCATTTATGGTTTGCTACAGATGCTACTCTGAGACACAGGTGTCAGTGAACCAACTGATAACTGCCATAAACAGGCAACAGAGGGTAACAATGTTTATCTATATGGCCTTGCACTGCAGACTGGAAAAGCACCAGACATCAAGTGAATGTGAACTGGCTTTGTCCTCATACAGTCAATCTGATAAATGAAAAACATCAGTAAAACCTGACCACTATGCAATAAATTGTTTTGTTTCGGGTTAGACCAAAAATTGTGGTGAATTATATTTCAAAACGGAATTAAAAACCTGGAAAAGTTTTAACAATTAAATGTATTATAAACCTGACTATAGCACCATAATTATAGTAAAAAAGAGTAAATTCATTTGAAACAAGGCTAGAGACAGAACAGTTTGGACATAAGATATTCTGTACACCAATAAAAAATCAAAGTGGAATGACTTACCACTTCTTCATGGGTAGCACTTTCTACATTTATACCATTAACCTAAAAACAGATACGATAGGGAGAAAATTATTTTTAATGTGAAGTCAATTACTGAAATAAAAGCAAGTATGAAACAAATGTCTGCGGAAAAAAAGTGAATGTTTACTGACCTGTATTATTGCATCTCCTATAAATAACATTCCTGTCTGTTCAGCTGTGGGATTACAGAAGGAGTAGATTTTAATTGATAGTAGTACTTAAAAAAATTGCTATATTCTCTTCCAGCAATTGATTTAACACACTGTTTGTAATCTTCATTTGAAAATGATTTGGTTGTGAAAATACCAGTCACTATTCATCCAACAGAGGTAATAGATTCCTAGCAATTTTAAACAAATGAAGAGAGCTACTTTCCATGCATAGAAAACTTGTTTAGTATGGAATGCAAATGTCAATTCTCACTAATGAAGGATTTCATTAAATTATGTGGAAAATGTGATTCACACTTTTCATTATTCTTCCACAAAAGAGAAAAAGGACTTTCTGAAACTACTTAGCAATTCCTTTCCCCCTGAACAAATTTACAGGGACTGCTGTAATTAAAGAGGTTGTGCCTAGAATTTAATACAATTCCTTAAAATGGAGTTTGAGTTAGCTTTGTCCATAGGAATAACATCATTCCAATCTGCAATTTGCATGTTTCCTGCTTTAGAAAGTTAATGTGAATAATGTCATGAAACTTCAAACAATTCTGCATAGATACAAACAATGACATTCTTGAGGTCTGTTCGCTAACTTTTAAATTTTTTACTTTTTTTTTTGGGGGGGTGGAATTTGAGGATGTTTATCTAATGAAATGTATCAATTAAAAGTAAGGCTCTGATCCTCCAAGACTGATAGTATTAAACAAGGCCTATTAGTCTTATATATGATCTTTAAGCCCACAGCTTGAGGCTTAGAAGAATGCAATCAATGTTAACAAAAACAGTATTACGAGAAGTGGAAATAAAGATAAAAAAGAAAGAAAAAACTGCATAAAATATACTTGATTTCTGCAATATAGCTCTTGCTACTGCAAATGTACCTTTGTTAGAAAGAGAGCTTTTTTAAAAATAAATTTGTCATCACTCTTTTAGAAGATAAAAGATAATAGCTCACTAGTCAGTACTATAGAAATATTTCACTATTTATTTTAAAAATCATGCTACAAGTTGCATTGAACGTCTTTACCCCACTTCTCATCCTATTTTGTATTTAAAAATATGCATATAATTTGTAATAGCTGGTATAGAAAAAAGATATCTATGTACAAAAATTTAACTGAATTAAAGCAGTTCAAAACCATCACAAAGCAATCCAAAGTAGCCTATCCTGGGCACATACATGGCTAGAGGTGCTGAACATTAGCTTGGGCATCTCAATACTAAATTTCTATTTAAGATATTAGTAATACATACACCAACAGTGAAAAACGTGAACAATTTTCAGTTCAATGCTTGTGTTAGGGCCATTGGGCTGTTTAAGAAAAGTGGAAGCATACTTTAATTGGAGATAGAGGGAAGAGGGTGAGTTTGAAATTCCAGTTGCAGCAAAGCAGAAAAGGACAAATTCAAAGGATGCATGCCTTGTCCACTGTGTCTGATTGACTCAGAAGCAAGTGGAGAAATTTTGAGCATGTTTGTATTAGCAAGTTAACATGGTTTAACCTCAGCTGGCAACTATTTACCATGCAGCCACTTGCCCAACCCTCCTTCCCAACCCCATTTTTCCACCCCATGCCACCCCCTAGGGATGGGGAGGAGATTTGAAAAAAAAACCAAAAAAACCTTGGTTGAGATAAGAACAGTTTAATAATTGAACTATAATGTAATAATAGTAATGGAAAGGAGGCAGTGTGCAATAAAACCCAAGAGTAACAAGTGATGCACAATACAATTCCTCAGCCCCTGCTGACTGATGCCCAGCCTGTCCCTGAGCAGCAATTGGCATCTCCCAGCCAATTCCACACAGTTTATATTCCAAGCATGACATTCTATGGTATGGAATATTTCTTTGCCATGGAATATTTCTTTGGCCAGTTCAGGTCACCTCTCCTGGCCATGCTTGCTCCCAGCCTCTAGTGCATCTGTTTGCTGGCAGAACACGAGACAGTGAAAAGTCCTTGATTTAGGGAAATCACTACTTATTTATAACTAAAACATCAGTGTGTTATCAACATCATTTCCATACTCAATCCAAAACACAGCACTGTACCAGCTACTAAGAATAAAATTAATTCTATCCCAGCTGAATACGGGACAAAAAAGGCACGTGTGATGAGGCAGAACAGAAAGAGATCATGAATCAAAGCAGTTGATGCTGAGGCTCCTTACACACATATTGTAAGTGTCAGGGATTTTAAATGAGATCAGACTGGTCGTCCAGTTCAAATGCTTTCAAGAGAAGAGACGCTGCCCAAGGAAAATTAGTACAAAAAATTTTCTATTTTGTGGGCCTCTAAGCAGCCTATCCTAGGGCACACTAGTGCCGCACTGTCATGTGCTCCTGCTGCCAGTAACAGCTGCAAGAGGCCCCAGTATGTAGAGGCAGACCTTACTTACAGGTACTGCAATGGTCCCTGAGACTGGAATCAATGCAGAACCACAACAGCAACCAAACAAGGTATAACACAGGGAGATTGGGTCCTCAACCTCCTTCAGGAGGACAACCCTCAATGCTAATTCTTGGATATTACTCTGTCTGTGTGGGGGTTGCAGTAGGAATCATGCTCCAACTCCCTGCAGCAAGGCAGATGAGTTTTTTTATGCTTCAACAAATTCCAGCCGGATGATCTGTGGGCCACAGATGTGATGAGGGGGGCTCACGTGGACAGCAGGCAGTGCTGCTTTCCTGAGGCCCTGTGTTGTTGGCTCCGTCGGTGGTCAAAGCAGCTGTTGCTTTTGGGAAGATCAGCTGGAAGTGGCAATATAGCAAAAAGTACAGTAAAGAAAGATGTGGGACTGTGAGAGATGAATTTGGAAAGAATTTCTGTAGAGGTGAAACCAGAAAAATGTAGGGCAAGAAAACAAAGCCTACTGAACCAGAAAATGTTTGTGCGAAAGCTGAGATCCTGATGGAAGAGCGCAGGAGGAAGGTTTGCAGGCAGGTAGGTAGGTATTATCATTCTCCTGGATATTCATCTATCTGTGATCTACTGCATAATGACACAACAGCACAGCTGTGCAGCTTTGTCTGAGTCTTCTGAGAAGACTGCTCAGTTGTAACGAAAGTTACAATAAAATACATAGACTAATATTCAGGCAAAAAAGGAAAGACTAAATTCTAGATACAGGTAAAATTCTTGAAACAGTGCTAGTTAACAGCTCAAGGCTTAAAAAGCAAAAGCAGTGATATGAAAAGGCATAAAACCTCAAGGAATAAAACTGGGTAAATGGAGGATTGTAACTTGGCAGCACAGAAGACAATTCCCTTCCAGGCAGCAGCAGAGGCTGAACCTTTCCCATGGAACTGTTGACTGCCAGGTCAGCAAAGACCCATTGCCCATTCCACAGTGGAGATGAATACTGCAATGTCCCCAGATACCTCATGTGTGTTAGCCAATACATTTTACAGTCTAGGAGCACAAAGCAATTAAATCTTGTTTGCAGTCTCAAAGAACAATCAAGACTGTCCACATAAGTAAATGAGAGAAGGAGCATTATGTGATCAATACCAAACACCCTGAACTGAAACAAGCACAAAATCTGGGACAATCAGAGAATTTTCTCTAGAAGTGCATTATGCTGCATACTAAACCAATAATCTGGACACTTGCTGCTGCCATCATGGCTATGCCTTTGTGTCTGATGAAACACACTGGGTTTAGCTAATGGTCTATAATGCAAAATCAATGATGATTACCAAAAAATACATTTTCCACAACTCAAACTGTAGAGGCTGTGTCACCACAATGTAGAATTTACAATATAGTTTAAAAGTATATTAGAAATAAAGTGACTTAGAAAATTCTTTGGAGACAAAAAGTCAGTTTTGTTTCTCTAAGGCATATTATAAACAAGAGAAGACAAGACATCTATTCATGCTTCCATGAAGTCACATTCTCTCTACATGACAAAAATATTAAGTAACATCTTCCAGGTATGTGAAACTCTTTCTCCCACTGGTAACATCCCCATACACAAAGGTGCTTATGAAAGGCTGCTCTAAAATTATCAGTCACTATGTGTAAAATGAAGCAATACTAAAAACAAAATACTTGAAAAAGAGCTTTGGACTACCAGGGAGCATATAACCTTATTTACTGAAACAATAAATATAACTTTTTCAGAATCCAGTTCGCCTCTTGAAGTTTTACTTGAAATAGTATTTTAGTAGCAGTGAATTAACACATACAGAAAAAAGACTAAAAAGAAAATAAGCACAAAGTAGTGATAAGCAGAGATGTACCAGGTTGTAAAAGAAAATGAAGCATGTGTTACAATAACTAGTGCTACATCACCTTTACTCTTCATCTTAATTATATTCAAAAAAGTTTAATGCTGATTAAATGCTGTATATTGGTTAAATTCAAAAGTAATACTGAATGGAAGGAAACCATGAGGGAAACCCAAAAGGGCTTATGTTGAAATAAGGGTATGAAAATAATAATTAAAAAATTTAAATCCTATTTTTAAGAATACTAGATTTGAAACACTTTCCCAAAGATAAATGATCCATCATTCTAATCTTTAAAAAAAAATAAACCTTGAACAGAGCCATGAACTATTAAAATTTCTTTTGCACTCAGTGAGAAAGGAAAAGAATCAGTAATATTTTCTAGTTTTCCTTTGTTTACTTTTCCTATCCATTAGGACTGAAGAAGGGCTCTATTAAATTTTCCAAAATTTGAAAGGTATTGAAATAGAAAATTTAGTGAACAGAGTCTTAGAATATTCTTCTTACAATTAATTAATTGATGCATATCTCTAGAAGATTTGAGTCTGTAGATAATCTGCTGTCCTTATATTTTTCAAGATTGGTCAAAGTACATATTTTCACTCAATTTTTGTTGAATTCCTGAATCACATGAGAAACATACAAGGTAATGTATCCTATGACAAAAAATGCTGCCTAAAGAACACACAATGAACTGCACTGACTTCATGGACTTATAAATCCACAAGGCTAGCATTAAATATATGCATAAGTATTGAACTACATAAATAAAATCTAAAGGAATAGTTAAGAGACTAGATGAAATAAAAAGACTGGAAAAAATTAGTATTAAGGATGCAAAAGACTATTCCAACATATCCAGATGTATCTTTCCCTCCTCTCCCATGAACTGGACGTAACTACACTCATGACTATAAAGATACACCTGCTGCAAGCAAGATCTTTAGTCTGTGATTTAAAATACAACTATATTAACTCAATTATTGAAAGCTACCTTGTTAGGGAAGATTTTAACTCTAAACATAGTCTTAACAGGACTTGTATAAATTTAATTTCTTTGTTTAAAAGAAAAACCCCGACTTCCAACATTTCTATTTTTGACCATGAGGTTTCCTTAGCTTAGTTTTCTTTCTCCTCTTTATTTGTGTCCCATTTATCATGTAAGGAAAAGCTGTAAATCGCTCAATGATACAATGTGTTTACCCAAACACCCATTCCATTATTCTCATGTTTCCCACAATGAATCAAGTGACAGATGGGGAACTGAGACTCCTCTACACTTTTCCTCAGTGCCTGTGGAGCAAGCAGTAAGGGAACTCATCTAGAAATGATCCTAAAACTCCTGTATCTACCCATGAAGGAGTCACTTCTAGAGCTAAGCATATGCAAGCCTGAAGCACAGAAGCTCAACATGTTTCTAGAATCAATGCAATCTGAGACACAGAATGAGTGAGGTGAGAAAGGTACTGGACACAGGGGTGGGCAAAGACTGGACAGAGCAGGGAATGTTTTTCAACAGGAAAAATATTACAGAGCTGAACGTGCTGTGAGGATAGGTGTTAGATATTGGCTTTGCTCTTTCACCTTCTCCTTTTAGACGACCTCAACAAAAAAGAAAAAAAGAAGATTTTCAAAACATATTGCTCCCTAGAAGCTTCTACTGATAAAACCATTTTTATCTCAAAGGCTAGAACTGAATACAACCTGAAAAGAAAATTTCTGTACCAGCAAATTTCTAGTATTATTAAGGGGATAAACTTAGCTTTATTACAAACAAATAAAAATTGCCTTATATTTTGTGTATGCCAAAAAGTAAAATGAGTAAGTTGTATAAAGGCAATTAGGAATCCAAAGAGCATACCAATGGGCATATAGGAACCTTAACCTTAAAACCAAAATCTGTTTATTCTGTGCCATGATTTTTAAAAGACAGATGATATTATAACTGTTTTCTACAGCTAATTTCAAAATAATACTTTGTTACCTTTGCCTAATAAATCAGTGAGGCTATGTTACAGCCAAAATTTGCCAATTTTTAACTGAAGTGGGGACAATAGCTGCTTATGTAATAAAACTGAGAAGACTAGAATCTGGAACAGTCCTTGGCATGACACTATCTTTAATTAAATGTGCTTTAAAAGGCAGTATGAAAAAGGTATTATAGCTTGGGTTTTTATTTCTATCCACCCAATTCTTAGCGGTAAGTGAAGAAAAAATTATTTAAAGGCTTTTCCATGGTTTTCTAATGGCAAACAGGTTTGTGACATGGGTTACATTTCCAGTCTATAACATGATCTGTAAAAAGTACCAGCATACACTGGAATTAAACTGATTTTACACCTACTTTAGGAAACAAAAGGAGAAAAAAATTAAATGGTCTGAGTTTCCTAGAATTCCACGTATTTCTATGTCTTGGTTCAAAGATTCTTAAGCCAAACCAAATGGCAACGTAATTCTTGTAGGTGTATCTAAACAAGTAGACATTTCCAATATACTGATGTCACAGCAGAGAGAGCCCATAGGAATGGTTATCACAATTAGTTCTCATTAGAGAAAAATACTTTCCATTTACATTCAGTTCTTGATAATTTGATTTTGCTTTTAAAAAAATCATCAATTATCAAATTAAGGAAACAAAATTGGAACATTAATTACTTTAATTTTAAATAATTACTTTAAAATAATGTATTAAAGTAATTACTTTAAAATCCTACCTTTTTAAGATAAGTCATGACCACTAAGATGTGACTATAATAAAAGCAAGGCAGAGTTTAAAAAGTATTTTTAGAAAATTTGAAAGTGAATCATTACTATTGCCATTTATTACTTGGGACTCCAGCCTAAACATGGTCCTTGAGTTTGAAAACAAAATTAAAAACATTCACACATTTCCCATGAACAGAATTCAGAAGTAAGTAGCAATAATTAAGAAAAGCAGTTGTTATAATTATGGATAGGTTATAACTACGAATAAGTTATATTTTGTTTATAAAGTAAGTTTTACTAGTCAAGCATAGCTGACTCAATTAAGAGTCAGTGAAAAGCTATTTAAAATTGCAAAAATGTAGTATTTCCAGAAATATGGTTAGCAGTATTAGAAGCTCTAAAAATTGAAGAAATTTTTAAGTGATATTAGGAAATAATGTCCAAAAATTAAACACCACCCAGCTTCAAATGTCTTATATTCTAATGAAGCCTTATGTTGTAATGAGGCTTTCTTTTCCATGATGGCCTTGTATTCAGTCTTCACCTTTATTAGCATAAGGCACAACACAAATTTTTCTTCCATTCTGCCTTCCTTATAAACATAAATACCTCTGTTTGCATTTAACTCATCCTTAATATTGAGCGTGCTGGCTCAGCGGAACAGATCTCCAAGGCTGATGAAACTAAGGTGAGTACAGTTGTAGGAATGAAGGACCTTAGCTGTGAATACAACCATGCTGTGCAGCTTGGTGCAATCTCACATCAGGTCCATCAGCTTGTTCAGACTAGGCTCAGTACCCTGGGGGATGACTGGAGTCAACACAAAAAACCAGAAATATACCTATGGAGGAGGTATCACACACAATTTCACATCAAACTAACTTGGTTTGGCATGTAAGGGAAACTGTTAAAAACCCTCATCAAACTGATGCCATGTCCCACAGACGGTCCTGAATGCAAGCAGCCAGGATGTGATATTTGGACACAGTCTGTTTGCAGACCACATGGTTTTAAGCCAAGAAAGATTCAGTTGCTGAATATCTGGAGTTCATTCCCATCCTGCCAGGTTATGCAGTGCCAGTCAGAAATGGACCCAAACCAGATTTTTCAACACAGCAGAATGTAAGTTATAAGTCAACTTTTATGATAGAAGGTGGGAAAATGCATTCAAATTAAGATTTTAATGAATTTTGGCTCTTAAGGGAGTTTTTTTTTTTTAAACTGGCACAATGCAAACTAAACCTATTCCTTCGGGTTTTATTTAATTTTATTTATCTATTTTCATCATGCCTAATGAGTTGAACCCACTGTTATGTTTCATCATTGCTGCTTGTCTGACTTCACATATTAAATGAGATACGAGCAGAACTCACAGGAGTAGTCAGATTATTGCAGAAGGTCTCACAAAATGAAAAGTTGCATCCAGATGAAAACGTGATTGCTATCAAGATGAAAACATGTGATTGCTAACTGGATAATTATGCAACATGAAACAGTATTTTATTGTCTGATATTTAAACAACCAGAATTTCCAATATTATATGCCATAAATTACTTGTACACAGGATGAGGTTAGATTTCAAAATTCATTTGGTATACATTTCAAAATTGAAATACATTTCAAAATCTCTACCACCTAGATTCCACAAACTCATAACGAATCTTTAGCAATCAAAAATAGGAATAACACAGAAAAAGATGTTAACACATGAAAGCTTGTACTCTTTATCCACATATAGTGTCTGAAGGTTCTCCAAAGTATTTTCAATCAATCTAATGGATTCGCTGTTAAACAAGTAAACCTGACTGATAGGATTCTTTTTCAGCTTCAGGACATTTCATTACATATCTCTAAGGATAGGACTCTACATTTATTTGACTAAGTCCACAGCACTCTTTACCCTAAATAAACTGTTAATATGAATTATAGCACATACATAAAAATATTACACACCTAGAAACCAAGAGCAAATCACCAACCATTGTACGGGAGAGTATAATGTACGACATCTTAAGTCAGTTCCAAAAGGAAAACACAAGAAAAATAATACTGTATTAAATTACATTTAAAAACCAACAAACCAGCTTGAATCAGGCTTATAGAATATTACTGAGGAGCTTCAACATCACTAATTCTTTTCATTATCTGGGAGATTATCAGCAATGTTGATAATACAGTGAGTCAATTGGATGATTTGATATAAGGGTAGGAAAAAAATCCTGGCTTTGGAAGTGAAATAATTTCCTATGGGATAAAAATTACTCTGTAGCTAATTATATCTCTTTACTTTTGAGTTTATAAGTGTTTGCATTTACTTTTTCTCATTCTGTCTCACATGGCACTTTCTTCCCTCTGCAACTAACTTTAGCAAAAGCTTTGGAGGTAGGAAAAAATGTAGCCTTTGTTAGAATGGAAGACAGAATCCATAGAAAAAATTTAAAAGGCCAAACTTGTCGATGAGCCATTGGCATTTGCAAAATTTCCTCTGATACTGATGAGGAGGATGTGCTCAAGAAAAACTCAGGATATTCTTTACTGTGATTTACAATACACTGTACATTAATGTTCAGCACTGAGTGACAACTGAATCTTGTATTTCAGCAATGTAAAGTTATGCTCTTGAATTGAGAGTTTTAGTGTATGTTTCAGTGAACTTGTTCAGGAAAGTCTTACTAAAGAGTGATCTAGAATAACTTATTTTGAAATTTATAAACACAATGATCACAGCTGAGAAGTCAAAACTATAGGTATAATACTGATAAACACTGCTGTTGCAGAAGGGCTTCTGTGGAATAATGAAATGAAATCCTATTGAAAACTTCATTCCATTTCAAAAACTGAAGCACAAATGCTGTCAGCTGATGCTTCGGTCAATACTGAATCACTTATCCAATGTTTGAAAAAATTAAATAGTACAAAGATAGACAACTAATTATTTTATTCAGATAGCACAAATGTTATAGAGATCTTAAAAAGAATCAACTGCTTTGTTCTATTATGCTTCTACTTTTGGAACTAAAAGATTGTACAATATCCAAAGTAGGGTTGTAAACATGATTTTACAGTGTTGTCATATAAAAGGCATTAAATTTCATGAAAAGCATCACAAATTATCAGTCATTTTAGAAAATCAGTTCTTTAGTCAATAAGGAGAATTTTACTCAGGTAAGTTCAGGTGTTTTACTCCAGTACAGAAAACAGTAAAATCCCTGATAAGAAATTGGTTTTTTATGAGGCAAATTATTTATTTTCAAATGTTACTGCACAATAAAACTTTTTTGTGTTTTAAAATTCTGTATATTTGCATGAAGCAGCAACGAATCTCACTGCTTAACTAAAAGCTACTCTTAAAGCCAGCCAATCAGTTTCACTGTTAAATCCATTGCTGATTTGTCCACATTATGAATATACAGATGTTCAGTCCAAAACTTAGCTTGAGATAAATCTGTATGGGTCTCATCTCTCCGTCATGCTTAACACTTCCCCTTATTATATTCAAAATGAATATTTTCCCATATATTGTGTTATATGTAAATGCATCTGTATTTTGGTATGCATGTCTGTGCATTTATATACATATATATTACATAAATGGAGAAAGAATGCACATATTTGTAGAACACTTCTTATTCTCCCATAAATAATATTACCAGATTGTTTTCTTTCATTAAACCAGAATATTGCCTCAATGTTACCTGTGAGATAACTTTAGACATATTCTCTTATTATTAATTTCCAGTTATATATGATACTAGAAAAGTAACTCTGTGAATAGCTTTTGATATTATCTTCCTCCTATACTGAATAACAGCAGCAGTTTAAGATTTGTGAGATCATATACCCAAAGAAAAGGATTTGCAGTGTAAGAAGGTTTAGTACTTCTAAAATTTTTCTGGAAATCTTTTGATGCTTTTTAGAAATACTTATTTTCTGGAAGAGGCAGGAAAACAAAAAACTCCACTCTGGTTTCTGTTGCACAGAAATTCAGTAACCAGAATTGGAGTGCTGTAAGCCACATGCCAGAAAAATAATTTCTATCACAGATCTCTGATCTTTAGCACGTGCAGCACTACATGAATCGCAGACTCACTCAGGCTGGAGGTGACCTCAGGAGCACACTGGAACCAGCCTGAATACATGCTGAAAGCAAGGCTGAGAGCCTCTTCTTCACACCAGGGGGGCAGCTGATACTACATAGACAACTTCCTTCATACCTTGCCAGGAGTGTTGAAGTCTTCATTCCATTCACTGATCCAGCTAGGAATATTTCATACGGGCTTGCTGTGATACAGCACTGCCTCTGGTTAATAACCACTATTGATTTTGGAGTCTACTCAGACAAAAGACTACAGATCCTAAAACAAGTACCTTCTGAAGAGAGATTTTCAAATTTGAGGTAGAAATCTGACCCCATAAAATTGTTGTTGCACTTGTATTCTATAAAACTCACTGCTAAGCATGATTAAAGGTACTATGCCCAAAGAGGGCTGGAGGTAGCTTTCCTTGTTGGGGATTAATTTGCTGAATTACTTCCCTTAGAACTGCATGTTTATATTAATTTTGTTATTATTATTTTCATGCTTTTTTTTTCTTGGTATGGTTTATTATACTGTGTATTTAAGCAGCATTTTACTGTTCCATATACAGTAACACAATTGACATAAAAAAAACTTCTTTTCCTCACTGCAGAAACAATATTATAAAAAGAATCATTATAATGAAATATGTAGGTACTGTACACAGGAAACTTGAAGCAGTGCTTCCAACAGTGTACAGGCATAGACAATCCATTCAATATTCACCAGGTATCCGATGAAAATGGATATTCATTTCAAGTAAAAAAAAGGACCCCTGAAGAAAATGCAGAGGAGAAAAATGACCACAGTCTGCGACCTAGTGAAGCATGAGTCTAAGCATGGTGTCAAGCAAATGTGCTTAATGTCCATTAATTGAAGCAAAGCAAGAAAAGAGCCAGATGAGTTCAAAAGATCCTGTCAGCGGCTTTGAGACATTTAAGGAGCAGGACATGCACTGAGGATCACAGTGTCTGTCTTTTTTTGAAGGAAAGGTTATGTAAAATGGGTAGATTTATACTAGGTAAGAGAGGAAACACATAGAAGCTTATAACAGAAGGATAACAAATCTTAAAATGTGTAAGGGAATGCCTCAGAAAACAGAAGAACAAAGTAATCCTCAGGTCCACATCCACTAGAGAAGAGAATATGACTTTGCATTTGATCATCTAAGACCCTTAGTACATATTGCAAGGCAGCAACATGCAGCAACATGCAGCCAGGTCCAGCCACATGCAGCAGCTCTACTCTTCCTCACTGAAGAGCCCCCTTTGTTTTCCAGACCAGTTTTCCTAGTTGCCAAGTTGAGTCTCAGGTCTGAAAAAATCTCCCAAAGATTCCTTTTGCTAGATAAATGTCAGCGTAATACTTAACTGGAATAGACTGTACTGATTTAGATGTGTTATCTTCATCACAATAAGCATTACAAATCACCTATTGCTGGCACCTAGGCACAGTTAGTCATACCATAGAGCAGTGAATTACTGTGTGGGGAAAAAAACATATTTGGTCTGTATTTTTTCTATCCTCTGCATTATTAAAGTTGAGTACATCAATAGATTTCCTGTGTCATACTTCTGTTTTTGCAAGTAACTTTAACTATTCTGTTTATAAAATAACTGTCTTACTGAAGTAAAAAATGATTCCTGAAACTATTGATAACTACAGTACTATATTAGAAAGTAGCATAACTTACCTGCTTGGTCTTTAAATATTTTTGATATGACAACAGGCACTTTGTGCTCGGCACCACCCTGCAAGAGAGACATATTAACCATGAGATCTCAAGACTGGTCATACTAAAATTTAAAAGAAAAGAAGAGAAGCTACCCATACCTTTATGCTTAAGCCCAAGCCACCAACTGGTTGTCTACGAAGTGTAACAGTTCTGTGCTTTAAAAAATTGTAGAAAAAATAAATTTAGGTGAAAATACAATATCTGAATGAGCATAGAAGATGTTCCTAGGGTCTTGTTTACTTAAAAAAAATAACTCTCAAAGGTAGCCTAGATCAAGTTCAGTTGTATCATTCTGCATTGATTTACAGGCAATTACTTAATTTCTTATTACAGAGAGCAGAACTTGTGAGTTGTGTATTCAGACTTTTAGTATGCTTTTCTATCTCTGAAGTGCTATCCTTTCTGAACAGAAATTTTTTCATACTTTCCCTTTGACAAGGGAAAATTATATGAAGAGCTCAGAGATGTGATTTTCATAGCTACCACATATGCATATTTGTTCTAATTTTTCAATCAAAAATACCAGTGTTTTCTAGTCAACGTCTTCAGATCTGTGTCTGTTTTTTTGCAGCATATGCTGAAAGACTTTTAGTGATAAGCTGCTTCAAATGTTTAATTTTTTCATTTCAGATTTATGTGCATAAGGAAGATAAACATTTATCAATATTTTTCTAGAGAAATCTATCGTATGTTTAACAGTATGCTGAATTTGACATTTCAATAATGTGTAACTCATGGTGCCTGACAACATAATAATAGCACTTCATCTGTTGAGAATAATTATACAGTTGATGGGAATGTTTTTTGGAACATGCTGAACAGAACTAGATAGAATGCCATTTTTACAGTAATTCCTGAACATATAAGAATTTTTTTTCTGTACATTAGAAATTGTATATAGGATTACTCCTACATGTATACTTTCTGTTTGGGTATTTTACAATTTCACGGATTCAGATAAATACGAATTTTTATCTCATTAGTCAAAACTGTAATGTTATATTAACAAGTTATTTTAATAAAAGTAGCTCTTTTTTTAACACTCCTCATGCTAGACATATGTTCATATTGACTGAGGGGAAAGTGAAACATAATAAATCCTGAATTTTAGTTTCATTTTAGGTGGATAAAAGTAATCCATATGGTAAAAAAAAATTAAGAACAGTTTAATACATTTTCAAAATTGCTTCTCTTCCTATGAACACTGTACTACACTAATCTATGCTAAAAATGGAAAACTATTGCATTACGAACATGGTACCTGACATATCAAGAGGTTTAGATGATTCAATTTCTGCTGATATAATTCAGTTTCTTTGAATTCTGTACTAATTCTATCTGCTTCATAGTTTTTTTCCTTCATTTGGAACTGCATCAAAACTTTTGATCAGAATTAACTGACAAAGTTCAGATCCGATCTGAATTAGAATACATCTGTAATTTTAAATTCACTGACTCATTCCCAGGAAATGTTTTCCAGGACCTAACCGCTGTCTGCTTACTTAACTCCTGTTTTACTCCACCTGTTCTTACACCTTGAAAATATATCATCCTAATATATTCCATCACGAGGAGATGATGGAATAAATGTTTCTACAGTTTAGTTTGCTTTAGCACGATCAGACAACAAATAGAAAATTGCTATATGGATAGCTTTAGGCATTTTGTAAAAAAGACAAGTAGGCTACTACTTATTGGCGTCTTATACGTTCAACTATAACACTCATTTTTATACGGTTGACAGGTAGCCCTATGAAGCAATTCATTTGCATAACATTGTAATAATCTTGATTTCTATTTTAATAGTTCATAGCATTGCTTATTACAGAGCTTCAAATATTCCTATTGAAAGAAGATCTTGAACATGTACTTAAATGTTTCCTACACAACAGCTTAGTAACGGCTGCATTTAAAAAATGCAAAAACTTTCTTCTTTTCAAAATGTTCAAATTGCAAAGTAAAATGCTAAAAGCCGAGCATGATTAAGTATCATGATCGAGATCATTAACACAAACTCATTTCAATTCTGTGGTCATATATAATTTGCTATGTACTATAATTGCACTATGACACACCGTAACTGGATTTTTTAAAAAACTTTTTCTTAATAACAATGTATCTGCAATGTCTACTTTAATGTAATAGTATCTGTACACCGTTAGGCCTTGAGACCTCATAGTATAGATCCATCTTTGTCTGATCTTTATTTAAAGCATCATCTGATGTCTTGAACACAAATTTAGTTTAATTCTAAATACTGTATTTTTAAAATGCTTAGGGTTTTTTTAGTGCAACTACGGAGTACAATATGTAGGAACATCCACACAAATGAAATCAGATTCAAAGCCTGACAAAAGTATCTTCATTCTACAGAGTAAAAATGGAGGTACACAAAACTTTGAGGGTGATTAATAATGTTTCACTGATTTGAAATGCTAAAATGTGTTTTTTAAAAGATTTTGTATGAAATTTATCTGTTTAAAATCTCTTCTTGACCAGCTTCAGCATTAGCTGTAAATGTTCAGCATTGTAACACACCATAACTTCACAACAGAAGATGAGGTGCACTTAATCCTTCATTTGGACTTCAATTCAAAATATAGATGCTCACTACTAAAGGAAAAAAAAATATCTTTGGTGATTTAGAGGAGCAAATCTGTGGGTAATTTAGAGGGGACTCAACATCAGATACCTGCTGAACACAGCACATTGCTGAATTCAACTTCAGGTTCTATAGTGAAATATTCTAAACAATAATTATCTTTTATTTGATCTCTTCTCTCTGTTCTCTCTAACTTACCCTGATATAGTACCACATTCTCTTTTCAGGACCTTTCTTTTATTTCTTTCTTTCCATTTTGCAATTAAGAAATAAACTTTTCACTTCTTGTTTGAGTCAAAGAACAGATAATTTGTCTTGCAACTCCAGTCTTGAAAGCCACGCCTATGGTAAAATAAAGCATGCTGGAGGATTTTCTCCATCAAAACACACAGTAAAACTGTTCACACAACTAAATTTTATTTCCTTGAAAACATTAGGACTACCATCCAAACTGCCTCACTGCGACACTACATGACATGTCATCTCCTGATTTGGCCTGAGGTATTATTTAAGAGAGTTGTACAGAAATTGGCCAAAACTGAGGCAGAGAGTACATCAAGTATATACCCAGAACAGACAATTTGGCACAAGTCAAGACATTACCAGGAAGCACACTCACAGTATAGACAGCTATGGGCCAATGCTGACTATATGCTATGACTGTGTTTTATTTTCTTGTAGAGATAAAATCACATAGACCTGTGTACGATGGATCTCACCATAAATGAACAAAAAGGACACCAATATATATTAAGTACATGCTATTATTTAAATAAGAGTATTTCCAGTTATCCCTACAAGTACCAGTACCATTGGTAGTCAGGTACAACCAAAACATTCAAAAGCTGACAAGTACAGAAGACAGTATATGGATGATGCATCTATTACGAATATAAACAGGGATATTCTGTATTTGTAAGTAAAGGACAAGTTAGGAAGAGAATAATACAAACCAGAAATGTAAAACAGAGTGCCTAGAACAAAACCAAAATCACACTAAATCTGAACTAAACAGAGATGTAAACACTCTGGAGAGGTAGAGAAAACAAGTAATGGGATATAAATTATATAATAAATGTAAAATAGGCTAGATAAACAGCCAGAGTTACCAAAGAACAGAAGGTATGTATCTCTCACCATAAGGCTGCGGAGTTTTGGAAGAAATTCACGCCAGAGACATTTGAAAACATGAGGGCAAACAGCAGAGTAACTGGAGGTTTTTAAGTGAACCATGACAGCAGATAGTTGTAACTACAGGACAGTTGAACAAATAAAGCTAATGAGACAACTACCCCAACAGTAAACCGATGAATTACAGGGCAAATACAGGCCAAATACAGGTATGGAGTCTTTACTAGTTACCATTCAACGTGGATCTAAACAATGATTGAAATGGTCAGAGAAGCACCAGGAATGAGAAAAGTATTTGTGATAACAGACTTGACTTAACCTTCAGGAGATCAGACCAATACATACAGGATAGAATGCAGCCAATAAAAACTATAGATACCTATCAGTTACTATTTCTTGGAGCTCACAAGATTAGTCTTAATACTTGCCCTATGCAGGATCTAGTTAAATTTTTTTACAACTGGAAAGCTCCTGTGTAATTGTAACTAATGTGCACTTTAAATTCAACACTTACGGAACTATGACACCAGGGAGGGAACTATGCAAAAGTGAGGAATCACTTTGAAAGGAAAAATAAAGGGGACAGCTAAGAAAATTAAAACTTTATAAGAGTACTTAAGGGTACCACACTGGAAGGACAGAAACAATGAATACACTTTTTAGAAAGACTTAATCAGGAGAAAAAGGAACATCTCATTGCTAAAAATGAGGTTAAGAGAGGTTATTGCACATAAAGAGTAACAGATACATATGCATACAAAGACAAGACCATGGAACATAAGCAAATAAAATTGAAAAACAAAATTAGGCAACAACAGGGGAAAAAAAAGATTTCCAAAACTAGTCAAAATGAATAAAAATTATTAATAAGTCTTCAAATCAATTAGGAGCAAGAGGTCTCCAAATAAACCAGAGGGTCGATTTATGATCAAGGTGTAAAAGGTATACTCAGAGTAAACAACACTGTTGAAGGCAAGATAAATGAACCCTTTTAATTAGTGTGAAAAAAACTAGACATGTTCCTCCAACTGTCTCTGAAGCACAAATGATATATGGGTCTGTTTGAATCTGGAACTACTTTAGAAGCAAATTGACTTCATAACAGCAGCAAATCGACTTCATAACAGTAGCAAATCACCATGGTCAGGTGGCATTTACCCTAGTCTTGAGCAGATGGATGAAACAAACCAGGAACTCTGGAGTTGTATACTCCTCCATAAACCTTTGATACATGAAGACTAAAACATTGAAAAAAAAATTTGATTTTATTATAAGAGGTTCAAATGAATTCTTAGGAAATGTAAGGCCTGTGCTAAACAAGTTAGAACTATAGGAAAAAAACTAAATCTATCGACAGTGAGAAAAACTATTAAAAAGAACAGAATTGGCAGACATGTTGATGATCTCGCTTGGAAAAGACAATGTATTTTTTCTAAAGGTGAGTTAGGAAAACATAAGAGCCACGAGAGAACAGCATTTCACAGATATATTGCTAATTAAAATTAGTTAGAAACTACATAGAAAACAAGGCGATGGACAAAATCTGCAATTGTCTCAGTATAGGAAGGTCATTACTTAAGTTCCACTGTTGCCTACATTGCAACCTGCATTGTTTAAAATACTCAAAAATAATTAAATAAAAAGGATGAGCAATGATATTAGCTTTCCTGTTTATTGCAACACGAAACATAACTAAACTGAAAATATTTGCAGAACATCTTAAACAATACTAACTGGGCCACAAAATAGCAAACCAAATACAACAGCAGATCAAAGTAGCGAAAGATTATTTTTCCCATGTGCATTATTTACATAAGGAATTAGGATTGATTTTAAATCAGTCACTTCTATTACAGAGTAAGATCTTCCAGTTGAAGTAGATGGTTCCATAATATCATCAGTGCAGCGTTCAGTAGTGGTCAAAACCACAAATACAATTTTTGTGAGTCTTAGCAAAAGACAGGAGTGTTGATCTGCTGGAGGGTCGTACGACCCTGGGGAGGGATCTGGATCGGCTGGATCCATTGGCTGGATCCATGGCTGGATCCCCATGAAGCCCTACAGGCTGGGGACAGAGTGGCTGGAAAGCTGCCCGGTGGAGAAGTGGGTGCTGGTTCACAGCAGCTGAACATGAGCCAGCAGTGTGCCCAGGTGGCCAAGCAAGCCAATGACATCCTGGCCTGTATCAGCAATAGTGTGGCCAGCCGGATTGGTACAATTATTGTCCCCCTGTACTCAGCATTGGTGAGGCCACACCTTGAGTGCTGTGTCCAGTTCTGTGTCACTCATTACAAGAAAGACATTGAGGAGCTGGAGCGTGTCCAGAGAAGGGAAACAGAGTTCGCGAAGGGTCTGGACAGTAAATCATATGAGGAGCAATTGAGGGAGCTGCGGGTGTTTAGCCTGAAGAAAAGAAGGCGCAGGGGAGTCCTTATCTCTACTACTGCCAGAAAGAAGGCTGTAGCCAGGTGGGGTTCAGCCTCTTCTCCCAAGCAACCAGTGACAGGACAGGAAGAACTGGCCTCAAGTTGAGCCAGGGGAAGTTCAGGTTGGACATCAGGAAGAATTTCTTCACTGAAAGGGTGGTTAAGCATTGGAATGGGCTGCCGGGGTTACCATCTCTGGAAGTGTTCAAGAAATGCCTGGACATGGCACTCAGTGCTATGCTTTACTTGATGGTGGTGTTTGGTCAAAAGTTGAATTCAGTGATCTTGGAGGTCTTTTCCAACATAAATGATTCTATGACTATAAAAGAACAGCGACCAACCAAAGAATATAATTATATCTTGTAGAAATCCGAAGTTCAGCTCACCTTGAAAATTATATACCATTTTGGTCCCTTGATACCTGAAACTGCTAAAAATGTTTCAAAAAAGGACAATCAGGATAATGGAAGCAAAAAAAATCCTCCTCTACAAGGAATAATAGAATAGGCTGTAACTCTTCATTCAGGAGAGAAGACAGAATGGGGATCAGGAGGCTATAGTAAGTAGCACAGAGGACAGTGAATTGGAGTCAGTTTTTAGAGCCTTTTCCAATACAAAAATTATGACGCATCAAATGACACAGGTCCTGGCACAAGTTCCTCTTATGAATGAGGATAGGAGCAAACAAAAATAGATGATTCTTTGAGCAATGTATAGCAGACTGCAGTGAAAAATTCCACATGTCCCTAAGTCTACATGGTTTCAAGGGGATACTGGACAACTATAGCAAAAATAAATCTGTTAAGAGCTGGTACAAAATTGTATTTTGATTAGGGATACACTGTACAATTTGGAGCTGGAAAAGTGTTAAGAAAAGCATCACTTTCTTTGCCTTTTGTAGCAAAAATGATCACTGTGCCCTGTTGGTGTTGTGCTGGTTTTTAGATTTTCTGAATCCCTCAGCTGTGAGTTGGGTTCCCATCCTGGTGGAACTGTCCTTCCTGCTGCTTGCTGGATGCACTGGAACAAAGAGCTGAGCAGTTTATGAGAATGATCACAAATGAGTTCATTGCATTTAGCAGGGTTCAAACCAAAACAGAGGAAATTCAGGTTTTATATAGAAAATAATTGTTCCTTGTGAGGGTGGTGAGGTCCTGGCACAGGTTGCCCAGAGAAGGACACAGTAAATGAAGTTTCAGAATTCTTTATTTCTGTCCAATTCCTTTTTCATAAGTTCTGGTTTGGTGTTCAGAGTGTCACCTTCTCAGCTGATTGCCATCTGGTCCTTCTTTCTCTCCTGCCTTCCTTTGCCTTCTGTGTTTCTCTCACAGTGTCTCTCTTTGCCCAGGGCTCCCAGCCAAAGACCCTCCCATGATTTTTTTCCCTACCCACGAGCTAAAACAACCCTGGATGAAGTTATGGGAGCTGGCAAATGTCATTGTAAGATCTTGGGCGCTCCACTTGGCTTTTGGCCCCTTCAGAGCTTTGCCTTGAAGGTCAGGAACATCTATTCCTTGCTGGAACCTGGAATTCCAGCTCATTGCTGGGTGTGCCATAGATCCCAGAGGGGTCTTAAAAAAATAAAAATACAGTGCTATAGTTGACTGTGTAATTTTATTTCATTATGGGCAAGGAAAACTCCTTATGCAGTCTTACTAATTATCAATCTGAACAGCAACATTGAAATTATTTTTTTTTAAAATTAACCTTTTTTGCTTTTTATCTAGCATTTGGCCTTTTTGTGTTTTTTTGGTGGGTTTTTTTTTTCGGTTTTGTTTTGTTTTTTTTGTTTAATAGGATCTGCAGTTTCTTAAAACTATTCTCATGGGTTCTCAATGTGTATACTATAACAATCAGTCATAACAGATGCGCTACCAAGCAGAAGCAATTTTGTACCCCCCATGGCACACATGGCCTGTTTCGTTTCCTGTTTCTAGGAGATTAGAGGACAAAGTAGTACCCTGCGTAAAACTTCAGGATGCATTTGAACAGACAGAATGTAACTAATAAAACTGTAATTGGCAGGATACCAATATGAAATATTCCTATCTTTCTGAGATCTTTTATTGTTTCAAACTGTCAACTGGTGAGGCAGAAAATTTCAGGAACTCCAAGAATGTTGCCAGACAGGGAATATATTCAAAAGCAGATACAACATAAAACTTTAACCATATAAGATGCAGACACCATTCAAAAGAACACTACATCAACAACTGTAAAGAGAAGAGACTACTTGGTAACAGGTACAGCGCTACTTATAACAGCTACAAAGAATAAGATAGCTGAAAAAAATTCTGTATTTTTATTAATTGCAAACTGAAGGATACTTTCAAACATAATTGGGAGAATTATATAGTCAAATATACATCTTTTAGGTATAAGATAACTCTTGACAGAAAACTTACTAGAGTCTGTTAAAAAACAATGACTCAATAGAAAAGTTTATCTCTGGAATGGTATTTTATGTCTTGGTATTTTTTCATATGAAGTGGCATGACTGGAGCTTAATGCACAACATGAGAAGGCAATCACAGTGCTCATTTCTGTTTTTGTGTTCCAGGAAGCTTTTATATGCACCCGCTAATGCCTACCCAATATGTCATTATTACCAGGTTGTGAACACCCAGGACTGGCACTTGTGGTAAAGGATCTCTCATTAGGAAAAAATATTATATGTATTTATCTGTCAATCTAAGTGAATGGCATACTATGAGGATTTCAGGAGTCTGTTGGGGTTTGAGCGTGGGGACTAGATAGTCTCAGGTACCAAGGTGTGCTTGGTCATGACTATTTAGTAACACATTAATTTATACACAGTAATTTATACACATTCTTTTTCTGGGTTAAGTAAAGGTGACCAACCCCTTGACTCAAGACCAGTGTTTTTTGTCTTTATTGGAAGGAGTAATCCCAGAGGTTCTCCTCACTTGTTGAAAGTAAGATGTCAAATTAACTACAGATACTACATGGCAGTTTTACAATAGAAAATAAAAGCAGAGTTTGCTACCCAGGCCCCTGGGAAACATACAGGGGAAAGGAAAAAGCAAAACAAGACAGTACAATAATAAGACAAAACAGAATCCTGTAACCTGTCCTGCATGGATGCAAGGGAAGAAAGAATCTGATACCAGAAGGGGTAAGAAGACAGCTTGTCCTGGTTTCACTTGGGATGGTTAGTGTTCTTCTTAGAACTTAACATATCAGCCATATGTTCCTTTTCTTAGCAACTCTTGAAGGTACCACAAGGAATTTATGAGATAGGAAAGGACTGAAGAAACAGATCTTGTAAGAATGTGAGACCCAGCAATAATGTATCATAAAATGATGCTTGCTGGTTGTTAGAAATCCCAAAAGAACAGAAGAGGATGTGGCGAACAAGGATATATCGAGATTCTTTAGGAAATTTTCTCCTCCAGATGGGGAATTCCCACGATGAGGATTTTCTCAGCTCACACTCTCCACCTCTCCAGACCTAGAGCTTCCTCAGCAAATTGTTCAACAGGTATTTTGTGTTTTGCCAAACAGAGATTTCCACTTCCGCTCATACAACCCTCACTTCTCACTGACCGGCAGCAAAATTCCACCTACCCAATGGCTACAGGTGACACTACACCTGCTGGCTGACTCTCTTTGTAGAGTTATGGATTTAGAAGTACAGTAGGGGCTGCTCTTACCAAAATTATCTCCAGATGGAATTCAAAAGAAACACCATGCTGAGAAAGGAGGGTATGTGCAGCACTCCAATAAGAGATGGTGCTGGATTATGATTAACACTAGGTCTACCAATAAAGGCATCTGCAGGACAAGGCTAGAACCACACAGCTGTATGCTAATATGTAAAGATATACAGTGTAGCGTTCACTTGCCTGGGAGGTCTGCCCAGCTCTCACTCAGAGCGCTTGCTCTATGGCTCAGAGGTGCAGCTACGGATGGTCAGCTCCGGCGCCGCCAGCTGACACCTCCTGGACCCGTGGGTCTCTCACAGTGAGGTGAGCACTGCCTCTGGCGAGCAGCTGGCACGGCGCGGTGGTGACAGGATGGAGAGCAAAAGGGTGCGGGAGAGGTTTCCCCTTTGGAGTGGAGGGGCAAGAGAATGCATGGCACCCAGTCTGCGGTCTTCCAGGGAGATTTATTAGGGATCTTCGGGTGAGGGTCCGGGGATGGTGAAGAGGGATGGAAAGACAGGGAAGGTGAAGGGCTGGAAGTCCGGGGGCTGGGAGCCCCGAACTGACAGTTGCAGGGGATTATAAGGGGAGGGAGACGGGGAGTAGCTTCGGAGTAGCTAGACCCGAAGGACCAACCAGGGAAGTCCGAGGGAAGAGGGAAAGGGGTACAAACCAATAGTCTTGTAAGGGGGGAGGGTACAGGATTCAAAAGAACCAATTACATACAAAACTCGGGGGGAACAAAGGAGAAGCTTCCAGAACTAAATCTATATAAGGAAAGGGGGGCAGGGGAGTGTGCTGGACCAATGTTCTTCAACGTTGGTGCATATTTAATTCTTCAGCCGCAGGTGCTCATTGTTTGTCTCTTCTAGTCTCCCTAACCCAAACAGTTTAGGCTGTCACAGCCCTCTGCGGTTTGTCCTCTAGCTACTGTAACTTGCAGCCACAGCTGCCACAATACAGTATATCATAGTGTACACCAGATGAACTGCAATGCCAACATCAAGGACTGGAACAGGGATTCCTTCTTCCAGTACATGGCAGTCAAGATCTAAGAACACTTGACTAGAAGCCAGAAAGCACTGAGTTTTGATTGCTTCTTCCTTACTCACTACTGCTATTACTTATGCATATCGTGCAACCTTTATTAAAAACATGAGCATACATGAATCTTAAAAAATGAGTGTAGCGTGAGGAAAACATAAACATCACACAGTTGGCCACAGTCTGACTGAACATGCCATGTCTGTGCCTTTCCACAAGCCTTTAATACTGCCCTCTCAGGGAACTCTAACCACAAGCATCTTATAATTAACCACGTAAACAATCAAAGAATGTATTGAAAAAGAATGAAGCAGCTTTTTTATAAAACTTCACTGGGGGTGAGGTGTGAATTAAAGAACTTTATTACAAGTAGGATTTGCTACACTGTTGGTTATAATGTTTGGTTTTCAGGAAAAGCTTTTTGTTCATAGGTGTCTGTACAAACTTTAGTTCGAAGTCTGGATCATTTTTAATAGACTTCCATATTCTTAGAAATAGTTGCATTTTTTAAAAAGACAGTGTAACTCAGAAAGTGAAAAAAATTATTGAGACAATGTAAATATAAGTCACAAAAACTTCAAGAAAGAGAGGGAAAGACAGTCCTCCATGGTATCCTGTGATACCTCATTCTCCACTTACATGAAGTGAAGGCAAGGTGTAATAAGGAACAGGTAGACAAAAAGCAAAAGATTATTTTGAATGGGAAAGTTTTGAAGCTTAACTTATTGCACTGGACAGAATCTCACCTTTTCCCAAAGGGACAGGAAAAATATGGTAAAAATTGACTGAGGCATTTCAGTTGCTATTCAGCTTTGTATAAAGTGAAAGCAGATCTTTTCACATGCTAACAAAGACCTGGGACATTTACACATTAAATATAATAATGTATTTTTATCATTTTATATTATTATCTTATTATAAATGTTATCTAATTACTGTAGGTAGAAGTTGGTGGGTTTTTGTTTGTGTGGTTTTTTGAGGGGTTATTTTAGGGGTTTTTGGAGGGGAAAGTGGATTTTTTGGTGAATTTTTGTGGAGTTTTTTAGACTAAGATGAAGTCACTCATATTATTTACAAAGCTGGCCAAGCTAAGGGAGGATCACACAACAAAAAACCAAAACCAAAACAACATAACCCCTCAAACAATTGCGCTCACAGGTGTACAAAGAAAAAGCATAAGGGGTGACAGTCACAAGTTGCAGCAAAGGAAATTCCAACTGAGCATAACAACAGGAAAGAATGTCACATGATCAAGCATTAAGAGCTGCCCAAAGACCTGGTAGAATTTCCATCCTTGGAGATATTTTAAACATGAATAGACAAAGCCCTCAGCAGCTTGAGAGCTATCAACACCTTCAGCAGGGGGTTGAATTATATAACCTCAAGACATAAATTATCAAATGAACTATTCCAGTAAAGATGATTGACAAACCCCATGGTTTACTCCTCTGGGTGGCGGGGGGGGGAATGATATGAATGTGTCTGAATGAAACACAGTCAGTCACAATATGACTTCAGAATAATCCTCAGGAACTCCTCTACTGAGTTGTAGACTATTCAATTCTTTTCTTTGAGCAATTCCATCTGAACTCAACTTTGCACAGCATTTCACAGGTTGTCTGTAGTGAAGATGAACAACAGAGGTTGAACCCATCAATATCCCAAATACCGAAACTGGAAAGCCTCATGCTTCCATCACAGTCAGAAACAACCGCCCTGAACAGTTAAAATTTTAAACTGCTACAAGACCTTTCACAATGTATAAGTTACAATTTACCAGTCCTGACACTCTGTCATAGCTTCAAGTGTAATAGATTTATTGAAATTTCAATTAAAGGACACATATATTTATGCATATGTGTGGCTTATTGAAGTTGTGCTGCCTTTCTTTTATCTTGTTGGTATGAGTGCTTACCCTCAGCTGAACTCTTTCCACATTTCAGGAAGAGATATTTTTTCAGGGATATCTGTAGTGTCCTTTGCATTATTCTGTTCTATATATCTGCCTTTTTATTTAAGCTACTTACTCTTTTCATCTTTAATAACAAAGTTTTTTTGTCATGCTGAAAAATACTCATATTTATTTTGCAATGCAAACTAAATGTTCTCAGAGTGACAGCAACACAAGCATATGATCTGTCATAATAAAGATCCTAAGGAATTAGTTGAAAGTTATCTGCTAAGTATCTAGGTCAGCTTTCCAGAGCACGGAAAACAAATAACAAATGGTTAAATAATGTATTTTCTACATACAAGTGATCTTAGTTTCAAAAGGAAGACTCTTAATCATTCACTTAATGCTTCAAAAAATATAGAAAAAAGGATAGAAATTGTTAATTACTAGCTTAAAAAAAAAAAAAAATACTAAGATACTATACCAGCAATGACCAAACAGGCACTGGGAAAACTGCAATATTAGCAGTTCTTGAGACAGAAATTTCCTTTGGGTAAAAAAAAAAAAAAAATAGATTTTATTGCAGATCAGTTCCCAAGAGTCTTGCTAAAATAACATTCTTCTGTGTCCTTATTAGTGTCTGAGTTAAAAAAGAAAAAGCCAGAGCAATCTCATCAGGGACTTTAACAGTATTTTCAGGCACCATTTCTATTTTTTTAATCAACAAGATAACTAATCTTGCTATTTTTTTTCCTTATTCAGCTACTTTACTTCATTCCAAGACACAGCTTGTGAAGCTGGACAATTGAGTATCCAGCATGCAAAGGTTTTTGTTATACTAATTCTATTAGAGTCCAATAAGCCTCTGAGGAGTTCTCTTCCAATCAAGATGCCATCAGCCTGCATTAGAAACTTCTTTGCCTGATCCCTGACCAATTCAGAGACAATTGAGCTCTGTGAGAAGGACCGATTTTGATAAAAAGCCAGATGCGTTTCTAGTCTTTTTCTTAGAAAAATAAAATATAAAATAAAAGAAAGAAAATGCTTATGAAAAGAGGAGAGGCATAAAACCATGGACTGACAACAGGAGAAGAATGAAGCAATATACATGGAAAACCAAAGAATATTAAGGATGAGGTACTGTATGCAAGAAATTAATTTTAGCATGTAAAGTGACGAAGGGTCAAAGTAAAATAATACCTTAACGAAGTATAAAGTTTAAAAATTAATGCCTTCCTCTTTCTCCTTTAACTAAAATTGATCTCTCCCTGTCTGTCATAAAATTAGTTTATTTCTGTGAGTATTGTTAAACTTTAAATGAGGGGGTAAAAATATCTCCCATTAAAAATACTTGGCAGATAGTGAAAACTGTCTATTTATTTTCAATACACCATTTCTGTCAATACTTTTGTGCTTGGCTTCTATGAGTGTGCACCAATTCAGAGAATCACAGAATGGGTCAGGATGGAAGGGACCACAGTGGGTCCCCAGGTCCAACCTCTGCTCAAGCAGGGCCATCCTAGAGCATATGGCACAGGACTGTGTCCAGGCAGTTCTTTATTATCTCCAATGAAGGAGACTCCACAACCTCTCTGGGTTATCTGTTCCAGTGCTCGGTTACCTGCCCACCTTACCTGAGGATGCTGTGAGAGACAGTGTCAAAAGCCTTGCCAAAGCTGAGGGTCAGCTGTTATCCATCCAGGTAGCTGTTTCATCATAGAGGGCAATCAGTTTGGTCACTCATGATTTACTTTTAGTGAATCCATGCTGACTATTCCTGGTCGCCTGGTTGTCATCCATGTGGATAGAGATGGCCTCCAGAATGAGGCACTCCATCACTTTCCAGGGATTGAGGTGAGGCTGACTGGTTGGCAGTTCTCTGAATCCTCCTTCTTTCTCTTTTTGAAGATTGAGGTGACATTTGTTTTTTTCCAGTCCTCAGGCACTTCTCCTGACTGCCACAACGTTTCAGGGATGATCATGAGCAGCCTTACTGTAGTGTCCAGCAGCCTTCTCAGCACTCATGGATGCATCCCATCAGGGCCTCTGGACTTGTGGGTATCCAGTTTGCCTAGGCATTCTCTATCCCAAGTTTCCTTGACCAAGAGAAGTCTGCCTTCTAACAGTCCTTTATCCCAGTCTCCTGGGTCAGACATTCCAGAAGTCTGGTCTTACCAGTGAAGACCAGTGCAAAGGTGGCATTCAGCAATTCTGCCTTCTCTGCATCCTCTGAGTGTTCCCTACCCACTTAGTAACAAGCCCACATTATCCTCAGTTTTCCTTTTGCTACTGATCTATTTAAAAAAGCTCCTCTTGATATCCTTGACGAATTTAATTCTAGGTGGACCTCGGCCTTTATTTCATTTCCACTTATGCTGACAACCTTACTATATTAATTCCAAGTGGGCTGACTCTGCTTCCATCTCCTTTACATTTCTTGCTTACACTTGAGTAATGACTGGAGTTCTTTTTTATACATGCAGATCTCTTGCCCCTTCTTCCCAATTTTGTGCTCACTTGGATGGTTTGTTCTTGAGTTTGGAGGAAGTGATCCTTCAATATTAACCAACTCTCTTGGACCCCTCTTCCTTGAAAGACCTGCTCCCATGGGATTCTTCCAAGAACATCCCCTGAAGAGGCTAAAGGTAGCTCATTAGCCCTGAAGAGGCTGAAGGTTACAATTTTGCTTGCTGCCCTGCTTCTCCTGTTCAATACTAAACTTCACAATCTCATGGTCACTGCAGCCAAAGCTGCCCCCAACTTTCATACCTCCAACAAAGCCTTTCCTGTTTTTCAGTGCAAGGTTGCATTCCTCATGGGAGCCTCCATCGTCCGTGTCAGGCAGTTGCCATCAATGCTTTCCAGGATCCTCCTGGGATGTTTGTGCTTTGCTGTGTTGCTTCTCCAGCAATGTCAGGGTGGTTGGAGTTCCCCAAAGGAAGCAGAGCCTGTGGCTGTGAGGCTGCTCCAAGCTGCCTGTGCAGAGCCTCATCTGCTCCTTCCTCCCAGCCAGGGGCCTGTAGCAAACACCCACAACACCCCTGCTGCTCTGCCCTTTTATCTTAACTCAGAAACTCTCAATTTGCTCATCATCCACCCCAAGACAGAGCCTGATACACTCCAAGTGCTGTCTTACATAGAGGGCAACTCCACCACTGTGATTCTGATTCACCCATACATTCTCCTTTTATCCTAAAAATCTGAACACCCCAAACATAACACTAAGTCATGAAGACTTGCTCAGAACACTAGAATTTGCCAAGACTGAAGATCTGAAATGCACCTTGATGGAAAGATTGCATGTTTAATCACATAAATATAAATTATATAAATATTTATAAATAGTTATATAGAAAATACTTTTTATAATTTTAATACTATATAAAAAGCACTGTGAGATACTACTTCCTTCATTGGCGTCACATCCAGAAGGATTTTTACAGATATGTAAAAGCAGCTTGTTCAGTGTGGAAAAAATTGAATACTAAAAAGAAGAAGCAGCTGGTTTTACATTATTTTTACTAAATATACGTTGAATTTCAAAGACCATGTTTTTCTTTCATTGTTGTACATCCAAATCCAAGATTGCAAGAAGTAGTGAAAGGGGCTGAACTGGCATTAAATTACAGAAAGACAGGTATAAAATTTCACATCAAAGGTGAAGCTTTCTCAATGCTTAAAATTAGCATTTAAATGAATAGCAGATGGCAAAATATGAAACAGGAATAGACCTAGATGATGGTAGTAAAAGGTATTTTATGGTTAGAGTCTTTTATCCTTACATTTTCTCCATCTCACCACAGTTCTAGCGATCACTGATGTCTTTCCCAATCCTCAGTGTAGCATTCAGAACTACACCAAACTAGCAGAGCTAAATACGCACAGCTGCAAATCCTGTCCTCAGTGTTCCTCAGGATTAATGACCCTGTCAGTAAAAGGGAGGCTGGAAGCAAATGCATCCCACAAATGCTGTCCCAGCTAAGTAACTGGAGAAAAAAGTATTACCACAAGTAGAAACAGAACTTCTTTTTCAATAATTTTCCATTCACATATCCCACCTAAGAGGAAAAGTTACTCTAAACCTAGGTTTTTTTCTCCTCCCATGCATCTGAGGTGAGTACAAATAGAAGGCAAAAGTAATTTCTATTTTTGTTGCAAATGAACTAGTTTGATGAATGGCCATGTGTAAAACAAAGATTAACTATGAGTATCTGAGAATGAAAAAGTACAGAGAAAGGAGAATAAATCAGTAAGACAATATGATCCTTTATGACTGCTGTAGCATTGACTTTCACGTTACAATTTTCTATTAATATTTTGAACCATACAGAACAGGGATGAAAACTATTTTCTTGAACCACTTGAAATATAAAGCATTTATCTCTGGAATTTGTGTCATGTAAATGTAATTGTAAAACTTAGCAATATCAGTGCTAGAGAACTATCAACTATTTCAGCCTGATTTCAAATTCTGCTTTTGAGCTCCTATCTACTAGAAATTCATAAACGGTAAAAAGACAGTGTTCATCCTCATGTTAAACTCAATTTCCCTTCATATTAAATGCTAGTTGTCCGGAGGTTTTTATTTGGTTCAAAGCAAAATATAGAAAAAGCGAATACGGCCATGAAGCCAGTCTAATCCACTTTTCCCATTAGAGTTTGACAACAGAATCCTGTGAGGATTGCAGATAGCACTTTCAGAACAGGACCTTGTGGAGATCTTGTAAGGGACACAGAAAAACAACAGATCAGACCCTTAAAATTACTTTTCAGAGTCTTCAGTGACAACATTTAGGGAAAATAAGGAGATAACATAAACAATGTTCTGCAATAAAGGGCAGCTTGGCAGGACTGCCCACTCTTATTTCTCAATAGTATGAGGCGGGAGAAATCCCTTCTGAATGTCTGTCATACCTAGAGACACGTAATACTTTGCAGCTCCAACCTAAATAACCATCTGAATGATACTTGAAATTCATTTAATTTACACATTAACATCACACCTACAACCAAGAAAAACTGTCTCCCTTTGCCATACTCCTGAGAATCACTTCTTTCCAGGCTCTACCCATTACTGTGATCATTACTGGTGATGAAACACAACGAAGGAGCTTGGACTCAATTTATATGCAGTGGCCGCATATCCCAGCTCTGCCTCCTCTGCAGGGTCTATTACTTTCCAAATTTATTTCAAAATCCAGTTCCTTAACTATTATCAAAGCTTGTCTTCCTGCCCTGTCTTCTACCAGGAAATACTATTTAGGGTACCCATAAAATGTAGGAGTAAAATGCATCAAAATCAACCCAAATCTTGATACTAAAAGGATGAGGCAGACTTGGGTTATTCGTGGTGGTTTTTTGTACTGCTTTAGTTTGTAGTTTGGTGGTGTTTGGTGATTTTCTTTTTTTTTTTGCTATATTTTGGGCGTTGATCAATACATACATGGATGTATGCAACTAGCTTGTGTTGATTCAATCAAGAAGTAACCTAGGACTATGCAGGATAGAATTTTGATTCTTTTGCTATGAGGTTCATACACAGGGCATTTAAACACCACTGGGCCCATAGCAATCATGTATAATTATATGCACAGACACTATATACTGAACTCCCAGGATATTTTAGTATGACTTTTGTAGCTAGTTTGCATACAACTTATCAGCGTTACCAGAAATGCTTGGTAAAAAAAAAAAAGCTGTGTTTTTTCATGCTTCTCAGTGAACCAGAAAGCATATGCAAAGCTGATGAATAGGCTTATACTTATCTCAGCAAACCAACCAGAAATGGACATGCCTTCCACCAATCAAGCTTTTTGAACATTTTAAAGAGCAAGTCATGTTCCACAGAATTCCATGGAAAAAGTACATAATGTTTCTAACTGCAAAAAGCTATTTCAGATTATTTTATGTGTCACATTAAACAATTTTTATAAATATTTACTGTGGCAGGAATGAAATGTTCACATAATGCAGGCAGACTCTCTCTAACATACTCACATATACAGATACCCATTATATACTTTTTGGCTTCTAATTCTTACCAGAGTATCACAAACTCACTTGATGTCCTCAAGTGCCAGATTTTAAGTTTACATGACAAGTGCAATACAGTAAGCAGACAGAAACACTCTCCCTTGGCCCCTTCTGAGGAGGCTGCCATAACTTGTGCACTCTAAAAAATACCAGCTTAGTTAATGAAATTGATTTTACTCAGTACAATTAAGTATAGGTATTCCAAATTCGAGAACACCATTTATATGAGGAAATGAAATACAGTACTTAGGGATGCTGATAACCTAGACACCTTTGCTGTACTGCTTGTGCAAGATGCCACCAGTTTATCTAGTGACATTACCAAATGGTCATACAGAAGATTCCTCCATAGCTTAGAGATACTACAGTCTTTGAAAAAGCAGCATAACTGAATTTTGGGGAGAAAAAGCACCACATATATGCTGGTGCTGATTAAGCTCCATCTGTTCCTGAAAGAGAATTACAGTGAAATAAGTGCCTGTCAAGTGTTCTCTGAGTCAGCTCAATGCCCTTGAACAGACATCCAGTCTGATACACAAATGAAGAAAACTTTGGTGAATTAGTTTACTCTTCTTCACTGGGAAATACTTTTTCTCTCTTAATTTAATGGCCCAGCAATATTTGGTGGAAGAATGCTTTAATTTTGGTATTTATAGACATTTGCGCTCTTAAGATTATAAATGTCATAATAAAGAATGTATAGCAAAAATGCAGTTTTTACACTCATGAATGTAGATATGCACAGAAGACCCAACAACTGATAATTACATGTATTTCTACTACCCAATAAAATCTCTTGCACTCCAATACAATATGGTGACCTCTGCAGAAGACATTAAAGTGTGCAGTCAAAAGCACAGAGATATAGAAGCACTTACATTTGCACTGTGATCACTTCCACTAACACAGATGACATCTTGTTTTTGAATTGTTAATACCTCTTTTGTAAGCTTCAGTCGGATGTCATAAGCATTTTCAGATACTTCATCATACAACAATGCAATACCAGTTTTAGTCTGCAAAAAAGCAAGACATAGACAAAAATGTAAGAATATGAACATTTCATAATGGTGAATAACAAGCTCTATCCCATTCAATACATAAAAAGCATACAAATGAGCATTATTTGCAGAAAGCAGAAAACCGGTCTGCTTTTCAGTCTTCAAATGGATTAGAACATAAAAAGCCTCTTTTGTACTAGAAAATACAGGCTAAGTGGTCTTTGAAGTAGACATTAACATGCAAAGAGTAAAAAAATTACAAAAATTTCTCCATTGTACTCTTTCGCAAAGGAGTGCTGCCAATTAATGATGTCCTATTTTATTTTAATGATACAAAGACTTATGAAACTATATTAGAAACAGATAGGTATGTATAAATGTATGTGAAAATATTTTCAACTTTTGGCAAGAAGTGGGGAAGGGAAATATTCCTGTCTTAAAGATATTCCTTCCACTCCGTCAGAAAAAGAACAGTACCCTTCATAAAACTTGCCATTAAGACACAGAGTTCTGTTACAGTAGAAAACTATGTTTTCACATTGTAAAACACATAATTAAACACCGTTACAGAATTTATTTTGTTTAGGTCAAGATGGACATACATTTCTTGAGTTATATCACCACTGGACTAGTAACTATTAAACTCTGTAGGATAGTCAAGGATAGTCAAGTATTTGGTATCAACAACATTTTCTCCATGAGTAGTAGAAAAGAAAATTTATTTTAATTTCTGGTTTATTAACTTAAATTTCCCACTAATATTCAGTCAGATATTTCCTTAGACAAAAACTGCTTACAGCTATTTGTTAAAATATGCAGACTAATGAAATTTCAGAACTTTACATTCACTGCACAGAAGACAAAAACACCTGTTCTGAAATGAGTGATCATATTTAAAAGCAGTGTTTGTTTATTAATTTATGATGTATGTAACAGCATCATCATAACATTGCACTTCATGCAAGTGAAGAAAAATCAAGCATGATTTTTTAGCTGAAATATTTGTTATTTAAAGATTTAAAATCAAGTTGCTCATCTATGTTTTCTGAAATAGTCGACTGTATAAAGAACAGAGTAATGGAATTAAAGATGAAACATGTCCTGTGTACTGAATAAAAGCTTGAAAGATTTTAAAATAAAATTAAACATGAAACATCAGCCTCATAATATTCCCATTTCTATAAAATTAGGGAGCAAGGTCTGCGGAGATTGTCAATAAAACTTTTTGGTGTTTAAAAGCAGGATCAGCTTAAGCTTAAGGCACTTAAATTTGTTGTAGCTCTATGTAGCAACTGAGTGTCAAAACCTCCCTTATAGCAGAAATAGAAAATGCAGCCTGGACAGCAATTAAATTTATTCTGAACTGTATACACAGCAGTCACTCAGGTGAATTGTTCATGTAGTCTGGCTATCCCTGGGCTCAAAGCAATTGTCCCCATGTAGGTCACGGCTGCCATTTAAGACCATGAGATATCCTAAGACCTCTGAGCCCGTGAAGCTGACACAAACTTTTAGGATATCTAGGTCCTTTTGTAGCTGGAGGCAAGGCCAGATTTCCATGTTTATAATGAGATACAAACATTGGTCATGTCAGCAGACATCCACATGTAGGTATCTTCATCTTGTAATGGATCCCACAAAAGGTTTACATTGCAGAAATTATAGAACAGCTTGGGTTGGAAGGGACCTTAAAAATCATCTACTTGCAACACGTCTGCCATGGGCAGGGGCACCTTCCACTAGACCAGGTTGCTCAAAGCCCCATCCAACCTGGCCATGAGCACTTCCAGGAATACGACATCCACAACTTCTCTGAGCAGCCTCTGATTGTGCCTCACTACCCTCATAGTGAGGAATTTCTTTCTAATATGTAACTTAAACCTACATTCTTTCTGTTTAAAGCTATTCAGACTTGTCCTATCACTACACATCCTTGGAAAAAGTCCCTCTACAGGTTTCTTGAAGGCTCCATATAGATACTGGCAGGCTGCTCTATGGTCTTCCTGAAGTCTTCTCTTTCCCAGACTGGAAAACCTCAATTCTCTCAGCCTTTATTTGTAAGAGAAACCCGTATCTAAGACAGCTGTTCAGATTCTGCCAAGGCAGTGGTGAGCAACAGACACCTCCAAAAGCATGATTCTATCTGATCTCTTTTATACATCACACAGATGTATAAAAGGGAACAAGTGAGTCATAGCTCTCTACTTTGAGTTATGAGGTGATTATAAATAACTCAAATACAAGTGTCTAATTGTGGGCAGACAAATCTATTCAGTGTTTGCTGCATATGTCTAAGGGAAAGTTCAGTGACAGTACACAGCCTTAATCATTCTCACTTGTTTCGAATCCAACATTTATTTTTCCAAGATTTGAATCTTTTCAAATTTTCAGCATGTGTGAATGTCTTTATAAATACATTTTTGTGAATGACAACATATGAGAGCCATGCCAGTACCATCTGCCTAAAAGCCATGCTGCCAGCAGGAAGTATTTTCAAACAGTAGACCTACAGCCTTGAAAAATCACTGTCCCTGAATTTTTCTGCTGTTCAGATGTTGTGCATCTGTGTTCCACCTGGACTAGTGACCACTGTCACTTTTGCTGTGTACCGGAGCATCCTTTGCAGATACACTGGAAGAACAGTGCTCTGAAACTCTCTTCATATAGCCTACATCCAGAACACTTCTCTGGCTAGAAGTTGTTACACATGTTTAGAAGAAACACAATGAAAAAAACTCTGAACTTTCATTTTTAACAGATGATCAGGTAACAAATGAAATATGCAGAGTGACCTATTAAATAGTTTAGTGTTTTCCATCACGCGGTTTCCACTGAAAGTCCCACTGAAGCTCATCTATTAGTATTAAAATCCAATACTGACCTTACACTTCATCTAACTCCTGATGTGATCCAAGATGACACACAGCAATACCTTATTATTTTCAATACCTTGATTATATCAAAACAATACCTTGATTATTTTCAGAATCAATAAGATTAATCTGGATTTCTCTCAGCCTTTCAAGTCAGCTTTTTTTCAGACCATTATAAATGGCTTTGAATCAAAGTTCAGCACATTCCCTTGTTCTCTCTTTGTGCTAAAGAGATGGCATACATAACTCTAGCAGGCAAATCCCAGTCCAGACAAAGGGTTTCTTCAAACAAGTATCTTTAAATGAGAACTCAGTCTTTTCATGTTTTTGTATATCCCACATTTTAACTATGCTATGTTCATCTTGATTTCTCATTTAAAAACTGTCTATACAGTAGCCATTCTAGGTAACTGGTATCGAAAACTGAGGACTGAAAAGACAAAATAACTCCCCAAGATAACATAGTATTATTAGAGATCATAGGTTTTGCAATAAAAAGCATGCAGAAAGTGCATAGGGAGTTGCATCTCAATAGGATTTCAGTGCTTACATTGAGAGGTAGGGGAATGCAAATTTAAATTCACTGGGGCAGAAGAGAGAATTAAATGTTGATTTTCATATCTCTGACAGTTTTCTAGACTCTGGCTTCAGGAAGAGCAGTGTGTGGGTGTGCATGTGCATGTTCACTACATGGTGGGAAGAAGAGAAAAGGTGATCAGTAGTACAAGCATCTCAGCAGCTGAGATTTGAAAGCATAGACACTGCTCTGTTTTTGAAAAAAAACAAAATACTGAAACATACTTTCTCAAACTAGCTCAAAACCTGTCAATACCAAAAAAAAAGAAAACATTCCTCTCTAGAAGAAGCTCGAATGGCAGGTTAATCCTTTTATCATTTTTATTGTTGACTACTTAAGAAGGTCCCTAGCCAGTGTACTTGCTTTAAAGCACTCCCTGTTCAGCATAATATTTTGGGACCCGACTCAAAGTACCATGACTCTGTCAATGTGTTGTATCTGCAGTCTAAAGCTCACAGCTTCAAATTCTGTTTCAAAGCAGGCACCTCTACAACAAATTTTAGTCTTACTGGCATAAAACATTTGTCATCACTGCTGTAAATTTTGTTTTGAAATAGCTTGCAAAAAATTTTTTCTGCATTGAGTTACATTGGTTCTCCAGCAGAAAACCATTTGCTGATCTTTGACCTTAATAAATATATCCATAGGTTCAAAGGCACTGCAGTTCAATTTTTATCTGCTAAAATTCATTCATAAATGACCTTTCATTATTTGTAAATAAAATTATTCAAGTACTATATTTGAACATCTTTCCCCACTGAAACGCCGCATTATATTTCCAGACTAGCATTTTATCAGCAACATTTACATCTCACAGGTCTAGTGATAAAATTCTCTAATCCAATTTCATTTTTTTTAATGAAATTAACTCTTTTGGAATTACATATCTGTGGTATACTCATGGTTGGAACACTTGCTGAGGACACATGAGAACTGGAGACATTGATTGTTATCCTTCATCACTTAATATGAGGAAGAAAGAGAACTTCAGGCAGTCCCACATAGTGCCCTGAGCACTGAGTTACAGCAGACTCAAATCTACTCTCTCACAACTGGTTTGATGTTTTCTACACCACATTTCCAATCAGGATCAAAAGATTCTTTCTCAGAGAATGACAGAAATCAAATTTAAAATATTCTTGACTAACATAAAAAGATTAAAAATGGGATGAAATATAAAGGAAAAAACAAATCCAAGGTGTTATGCTATAGGAAGAAGACACATCTTTACAGAAGAAGAAAAGCTTTTCTTCACCATTTCTTAAAGAATGGAAATAGGTATGTAGCAGTGAGGATTGGTAGAAAAATATGGGCATCAATATTTTGCTGTTGCAATTAAGGCAAACACTGTGCCTTTCTTCACATTCTTTCCCACTGATTTTTTTTTCTCAATCTTCCAAGACAGTACCTAAAAGTATAAACAAAAGTACAGTTCTTTAGCTGGGTAGTAAACACTGCTGAGTGTGAGGAAGCAATAATTTCATGCCCATGAAGTAATGCATCACCAGTGTTGCATTTGATACATCTTAGTATACTGTTTTAATTTATACAATATTATGTCAGTGTTGTTTCATGGCTACACTACATCAAAGAGGTAATGAGCTGAAAAGGGTCATGAGAAATACAAAAAAAATTAGAAGTGGTCAGAGAGCTGTAAAATAGGATGTGTAAATAATTCAAGACAAATTCATATTATTTAGTCTAAGGACAGCATATATGAGAACAGGTGACAGTTTTAAGTACTTCAAAATCTATTACAAATACAAATAGAGCAATCAGGTAAGAAAATAATTTAGAAATCTCCTCTGAACATATTCTGGTTACAAGGAAACAGAAGTCCTTGAACAGATTGCTTGGATACATTATGGACATCTGTTGCTAAGGGATTCTGAGAGAAAACTGAAAAAACACCTGCCCAAATGGTATAGGTATTAATCCTCTCACAGGGCAAAATCCCATGAAAGAAAATCTCCTTTAGATCTATTTCATACTAATGTTCAAAATTATGTGACTTCTTGCATATTACTGAACTTCTGCATCCAGGAAAAAGCCTAACTGGCTTTACAAGGACACCTGGACCGAACAACTTGCAACTGCCAAAGGATGGGTGAAAAATAACTATTAAGGCTTGAAGAACTTAGGGGCCTTGATAATGGGTGAGTGACATTTACAAAAACCTTTGTAGATTATCATAATTTTCACATTACTTAATATGAAAGATGACTCTGCCCCTAAGAACAAATGTGCCCATGTCTTTCATGATGAAAAGATAATTCCAGGCTTAAGGGGCCTTGAGTAAGAACACAAATACACACTTTTCAATGGACCAACATGGAACAAAGGGATAAAGGGAGTAGATAGTGAGAGTGGAAACACATCTGTGGAACACAGAAAATCAATGATTCCATTAGCAACACAAACACCCAAAGAACCATTCAGTAAAACTAAAAGCATATAGAAGACAGAAATCAATTATAACTTGCTGAAATCAGTTATACAGAGCTCCCTTACAGAGTATGTTTTTTCCTGTATTTACACATGGAGTTGTCCTTATTCTCAGCTTTAACATACTACAACTTTGACATCTAATGACAATGTTTTACAAATGCAGAGACAAAAATATTTAACCTCAATACTCCTTCCTTCAAGAAATGCTAACTATAACCATAATGAAGCCCTTAAACAGACTATTTGGAGGATAGGTTATGGTTCCCTGGTGCTATGAGGGTGAGGGGGTCTGTGAAAAGTCAGAAGAAGCATCTACAAAAAATGATGTGGGAAATAAGATGGTATGTATTTGTCCCATATCTCAGAGTAGTTCAAGACTCCTGTATTAGGAGAGAAAACATCATTTTACCATCACATGTAAGAAGGGATCTGGAAAGGTTTGAAGCCCTACCTCAAAGCAAGGCAGTTCTTTGACCAGCCTGGCTGAAAGCATCTAATGATGGAGGCTGCTCCATATTGCTGGGTAACCAGCTCCACTGCTTGACTGTCCTCATGAGGAAAGGCTCTTCACTCTGTTCCATTTCAAGTCCTGCTCATTTTCTCCTGTCCACCCAGACACCATTACAAAGAGCCTGGTTCCATCTTCTTGATCTCCTCCATGCTGACACAGAAAGGCTGCGTTTAGGTCCTGATGAAGCTGTCTCCAGGCTGAACAAGCCCAGCTCCCCCACAGGGAAAGTGCTTCCAGCACTAGTCAGCTTGGTGGCTCCTCATTGAACTTTCTCTAGGTTATCAATGTCTTCTTTGCACTGGGGGAATCCAAACTGCATACAGTATTCTAGATACAGTCAAATGACCTCTGGATAGAGAGGGATAATCCCTTCCCTTGACCTCCTGGTTCTGCTCCTAATACAGCTCAGGATAATGTTCACTCCTCTGCTGTCGGGGTCACTGCTGGCTCAGGAACAACTCAGTACCCATCACATACCCAGGTACAACTCTCTACGCATCAGGACCCCCTGAGACTCTTCATAAAAGAGCTGCTCCCCAGGCAGGCAGGCCCCAGTCTGTATCACTGTGAGGGGCTCTTCATTCCCAGGTGCAGGATGTGGCACTTGTTTGATTTTATGAGTTTAGTTCATTAATTTCTTGAATTTCCTGGCAGTCTGTTTGTTAGTCTGCCTAGATGTCTGTCAATGGTATACTGACTGCACACTCCAGTCATCAGCAAACCTGAAAAACAAACTCTCTGTGCCCTCTTCCAGGTCACTGACGAAGATGTTAAAGAAGATGGGTCACAGGATAGACATGTGAAGAACACCACTTGACACAGGAATTCAGAGAGAGGACACCCCACTAACCACTATCCCCCGTCTGAGCATCGAAGCAATTGTCCACCCATCCATCTAGATCTAGGCTATGGCACTAGAGTAGCAAATAATCATATTTGTTTCCTTACACTAAAATCCTAATAAAAGTAATAACAATGTTAATAACAAAACTGACATATTCATTTGTTATAAGACATAAGTGCATAAAGAAAGTGTTAATTTTAAAGAAATCAGGAGAAAAAATCATCATGCTTACTGACACTATAGGTAAAAATGTCAGAAGATGATATAGAAAACACCTGGATGAGCGCAGTGCTTTGGATAAGACACCCTTCTGCTCTAAAGGACTACTGCCCACTCTCGCCAGTGTCTCACCAGGGGACACAGCACCAACACCAGCACCACTGCAGATGACAAAACTTGTGGCTGCCCCAGTGGTCCAGCCCTTACACAACTGCTTATGTCTGAAGGGAAATCTTTTAAAGTAGTTTGAAGGGAAATATTTCAAATTAAGATAAAACCAAGTCTGAATTTCATTCCACATAGAAAGAAACTGCCCATGTTCATTTTTTACACTGAATTATTTCCAGTATCACAAAATCAACAGCAACAACAAAAAATTCCTTTTAACCTGGAACAATGTACAATCAAACTGACAACACCTACCTATCTTTTCTGATGTACTTGGAACATACACAGCTTCTTTTAGCTCCTATTCAAAAAAGCCACACCCCCAAGTCAAATGTACAGAAAATTACAGAAAAAACCCCACAGCTGCTTTATAGCCTCAATAAGAAGCTAGTAAGAGTACTTATGTTTGTCATGCCATTTTACAAGACTGATATTAGATTATGCATTTTTATTAGAGCTGTAATTCCATTTCATAGTTTCACAATGTTCAAAATTGTTCTCAGTGAAGAAAATCAAAAATTTCTGATAACTCCTTTCAAAAAGGTGATTCACATTCACAACAAAGCCAGTGGAATATTATCTGATGGACACCATTGATTCTAGTGTAAGTCAATTAAGACTAAAGATACTGCATTACAATACTTTATTACAGTAGTGTAAATTTTAAATGCACTCTTTGATAAGAATCAGCATCAGAAATAAAGATGGTCAAAACCAGGTATTTAAGAAATGTTTGAGTGAGTTTTTCCCAAAAGCACTGATTACATCTGAAATACGCACCTTCAATATGATTATTTTCATAAAGACTGGGTTTTTTTTAATATCTGCATTTATGAATAACAATAGTATGGATTGAGATTTCAATACACACAGATGTAAAAGATGTATTAGCATTACAAGTTTTTAGAAGATTTTAACTGCAGCATGACAATACAACTTTCTAACAGAACGGAGTTTTTCCTAAATTTTCAAGTGGCATACTCAAAGGAACAGAAGTTTGAAAAGATGCTCTCAACGTACAAAATTTAAAAGTCTATTTTGTTGCTTTCATCACAGCCTATCCAGCAGTCAAAAGTAGCCTTAGGGATAGATATCTGTTAATAACATTAGCCTTGCAAGAAAAGTGATTAACAGCTGGCTCACAGTATCTGTGATCTTAATCAGTAAGCACTAATGCCTTGTTTAATTACTGCAAGCTCAGTATGTCATGAGCTAATTAGATATGATTGATTGTTGTCATTCTCATGCACCTCTCAAAACATCAGACACAAATATTTGAATTCTGTATTGCACATGTGAAAAATGAACTTTCCGAATGTCACATCAGAATAAAAATTGCCTTCTTAAAAACTCTAAAACGAATACTAATAGAGACACATGGCTAAATATGTTCAGATATAACTTCTATCCCAGAAAACTGCCAAGGCTCAAACTATTAGAAAAATTGCCAAGTTTTACTTTGATTTAGACAATATCTTTAAGTAAATGGCTTAAAATATAAAAGCTCAGAATATAAAGATGCTCCTATACTTACAGCAGTTTTCTACCAGTCAAACAAGAAAGCATAAATTTCACACTTCAAACTAAAACCACTCAGCAATAGTCAGAAAAAACCCACAGTGTTCTCTTTGGAAGTTATTTAAGAAACAGATTATCAGAAAATTAATATGATTATTTCTATTTCTGATACAATGCAGCTTACCTTGGTAGGGCTTCAGCTGATTAATAAATATTCAAGTTGCTATATCAAAAGAAAAACAAAAAATTAAGAGTATAACTAAAAAAACCTAAGTCATTTTCTTAACACAGAATAACCAAGCAAGGCAAATATAAAAGTGGCACTTTTATTTTTAATGGAATAGCGGATTTTGATTCATCCTGCTCTTGCTATCCTTCCCCTTTAGACAGATACATGTCTACCACATTAATTCTTTTTCAAGCTTTTGCATAGAATTGTTGGGGTTTTATTCCATCCTATTAAACTGTTGTGTTTTTCTTCCAAAACCAAGAGGAAAGCCACATCTAACTGCTTAATTTCTGAGTAAGGTGGAAAAGAAAACAAGCCCAACTACAAAAAAGGTAGAAGCAGAAGACAAAAACAAAAGCAAAAAAAAAAAAAACCCAAAAGAATAATAAATAACCAGTTTCAAGTTCTTAAGCAGTTATCCTTCACACACTGGAAGTATATAAAGAAAATAGCATAGAAGAAACAGGAAATATAGGAACAACTGAAGGGTTTTTATAATATCCAGTAATTGAAGAAAACTAGATAATTTAAGTATTGACAATTCAGTGATTCATTTGAATTCAGACTTCAGACAAAGTTGTCTTCAGATAAAGAATATGTATTTTAAACTTTTCAAAGGCAATAAAAAATGTAAGCAGAAATAGCAAGGGGAGATTTCAGTTCTCATTTAAAAAAAAAATACATGAATGTTTGTCCAGAATTCAAAGAATTCCTATTTTTAAAGCACATACAGTCTAGGCTGTATCAAGACAAGCATCAAGACAAACAAGAAGATCACTACTAAGAAAAAAAAAGGAAAAGATAGTTCCTGCCTAAAGGTAAACAGGAATCAGTGCTAAGCAGGGAAGAGCATTAAACAGAAGTCAACCAGCAAAGTGACACCAGAACTTTTAACTCAAGGACTTCAGGAAAGCTTACAATAACCTTCCTGTCTTAGAAGGGTATTCACCAGAACAATACAAGCAAAATCCTATCACTAAGAAATGGCAGGAGAAAAGGATGGGACTGAGGGAATTTATTTGAAGTTCGGAACATGGAACCAAAGAACTAAAACAGACTCAGAAATGGAAAAAAACCCCCAACAGTTAAAGGAAGAGAAAGCAGATATTGTTTTTTCCAGACAACTTCAACAGCATCATATGAGTACTATGGCAGAACTACTGTCAGGTTATCCTAGTTGTATTCCACAGCGGAAAGGCCAAAGGCAGCAACATCCATGAGTGCACAAGTGTTTTGGTGATGAGACATTGAGAATACAAAGTCCTTTGTTCTTTATATTTGAAGCATATTTATGGAAGGTCTGTGTTCAGAAAAGGTACATGATCTTAAACACACTACCAACAGTTTCACAGTTTTATGCAAGTATAAAAGTCAAATTTGCAAGGTAAGAGATACGATTGTACTTTGTGAAGGAAAGCAGGAGAAGAGGCGTGGACGTGGGAAGACAGGAGAATAGTTCTTGGTATAACACAACTTAACTAGAGACGAGGAAGAGAAGACTTAAAATAAGAACAGAAAACAGAGGAATTAATGGTAATAACAGGAGAAAATATAAAAATGAAACAAAATGAATATTGAAAAAAAAGAAAAAAGGTAATTTCTAGAAAAATTATGCTTAAGAGAAAGAGTAGCTGCCCACTGACAAACACATCTATCTTTTGTAGGAATGATCACCATAAGTTACTAATTCGTAAAAGAATCTGACATATTAACTCTACTCAGAGTATTAAAAATCTGTGTGAAAAATTGAAACAGAATTTACAGAATCTGCGTGCAGGAAAAGTGCTATCCAACATTTGAAAGTGCAGCCAAACAACAAGTCATAAAACACAGGTGGTGGTAAACAGGGTCCTGCCTGAGGTTTACCACTGCTTTTCCCAATGTCGCACGGCTCCCTGGGACGATCTGACAGAAAATGTGCTTTTGCAGTCTACAGCTGCCTTCTCAACCTGCGCCAGCACATAGATGGATGAGCCAGCATAAGGATCACTGATCATTGCTTACGTAATCCCATTTTCCCTGCCACACCTATACTTACGTGTGTTTCATATCCCTTTTACATACTGCCATACTTTCTATTACCCTCATTCTGCACAGTAGAAAACAATGTGCTTTTCTATGGAAGTGTTAAGAGAAGAAACAGTGAGAATATTACATTTTCAGTCTCTTTGACATACTGGTTTCAGGTTTAACTATTCCTAGAGCTGAAAATTTACTGTGCTTTTTCTTTTTGTTTTTTTAAATGCCATAGCACATAATGCATTACAAGTCAAGATTTTCTGTTTTGCACATAAGGATTTTTTGATTAGAAGGTGCAGTATAGTGCACCTCCCCTGCTCCTGCTTAGGTTCTCTTTATTACATGAGTGTCAAAGGCTTACTTTAGCCTTTGTTATCCTCTTTTGATTTCTGTACTACAGGGATACATATTTTCTGTATTCAGATGATTCTTGCTGGTGTTAATGGACCATTAAAAATCCTAGGAGTAATCTTAGATAATCTCTCTCCATTGCTTGAACCTGAAACTCAGCGATTACTTTTTTCTTATAAGAGAGAAACTATTCTAGCACAAATACTCAAAAAATCCTAGGGATTTAATTTTAGTCCCAATGAGGCTGAAGTCAATTGAAAATTCTCAGTCAAGTCAGTCTTTCATTGTGACAATAATTAGTTTAAATTTTGTCACAAATGTTGACAGCTTTTCAAGTTGTAACATTCATAGCATAGTTATTACCATAACTATAAAAATTCATGCAGAAGGATATATTTCAGGATTCTGTTTAGTTTTCTTAGATAAAATCTACCTGAACCATTTTGTCAACTGCTATCAAGACCCCGCAAACTATGCTCGTTTTCATATCTCTTTTTAAAATTCCTTCAAGTTTCTGAACAAGCAAAGGGTACATTATTAAATTATAAACATATGCAACCTCATAATTTAGAAATTAAATTGACATTAAAAAATATCTAAGTGGTCTAATTTTAAATTTGACTATTTCCAAGATAATCTCAGAATACCAAGGACCAAATTGTGTACTAATCAGACAGTACAGGAACCTACCTTTGAAAAACTTATAGTGGAACTACAGAATAGATTTCTATGGTGATGTTTCAAACAAAATTATGAAAGAGAAACAAGAAAAAAAACCCAACAAAAAACCCAATCACAATTATACCGAATAATCTACTTAAAGATATGCAGAAAATCCGTATTAGTACCCCTCTTTACTGTTTGTTTTCCCAATTGTGCTAGGTTTTATGGGTTGTTTTTTTTTTCTTTTTGTTTTTTTGCTTGGCTTTTTTTGGGTTTTTTTTCAGAATGATCAATTAATAAAACAAAAGCAATGCAGATCTTTTTTCTGAAATCTGATTATTATTATAAGCATGGAAATGTTAATCATATTAATTTTTCTGCTCTCACAAAGTAAGGGGTTTTTGTTTGTTTGAGCCTGCACACTTAATAAAAAATTCTCAAACTTACAGGAAAACACTAGCACAGAACCACTGAAGGGCTAAAGATGGAAGGGGCTCCTGGAGATCATCTAATTCAAATACCCGTGCAAATCACAGAATGTTAAGGGGTTGGAATGGACCTTAAAGATCATGTAACCCCAATCCCTTCCACCATGGGCAGGAACACCTCCCACTACACCACACTGCTCTCTCCAAAATCATGTGCAATCAGGTTTAGAGTACTGCCAGTGATGGAAAACTTGGATGAACCAATTTGGGGCCTTTTCCAGTGTTTGACCCTCTCACTGTGACAAATAAAAAATAATCACCGGTCAACAGAATTTCCGGTGTTCCAATTTGTGTTCATTGCCTTTCTCACTGGGCACTTCTGAGAAGAGTCTGGCTCAGTCTTCATTGTCACTTGCCAGCTGGGAATTTTTCCACATTGGTAAGACTGCTCTGAGCCTTCTCTTCTTTAGCCCTACAGTCACAGCTCTCTCAGCCTCTTCTCATAAGCCAGATACTCCAGCTCCTTGATCTCTTTGGCCCTTTGCTGGACTTACTCCAGCATGCCCTGTGATGGGGAGCACAGGGCTGAACACATGACTCCAGACACTGCCTCACTATGCAGTGCTGAGCAGAGGGGCAGGATCCCTCCCTCCACCTGCTGGCAATGCTCTGGCTAATGCAGCTGAGAGAATAGCCACAAGGCTGTATTGCTGGCTCAGTTCAGTTTGGTGTCCACCAGGATCTGTAGGTACTTTTCTGTAAAGCTGCTTTCCACCCTGTCAGCCTCCAGCCTCTACTGGTGCCTGGAGTTATTCCTACCCAGCTGCAGGACTTTGCACTACCCTTTCTTGAACTTCACATCAGCCCATTCTCCAGCCAGTGCCAGTCCCTCTGAAACGCAGCATAGCCACCTGATATTATCAGCCAGTCCTCCTAGTTTTGTACCATCTGCAAACTTGCTGAGGGTTTTCTCTGTCCCATCACCCATCATGAGAGGGTAAACAGCACTGGATCCATTCATAATTTCCTACTATAGCACTAGTGACCATCCTCAACTTGGACTTCATGCCACAGATCACAACTCTTCTGATTCTGGCCAGATTTAAATTCCACCTCCCTGTTCATCTAGTCCATACTCCATCTACTTGTCTATGAGAATAGGATGGGAGCCAGTGTCAAAAAATGTGTTACATGCCAGATAAACATCCATCCCAGCCCCGTGGCCACCAACCCAATGACTTCATTGTGGATGACTGTGATGTTGTTCAGGTGAAATTTCCCCTACATGCAGAGTACTTCCAAACGCCTTCTTGTCTATCACATGTTTGGAAGTGGATTCCAGGTGAATCTGCTCTATTACCTCTCCAATGATCTCACCAAGGATCCAAGTTGATTGCCCTTCTCAATTACAGGCTTTCCTCTAGTCCCAACTGCCATGATGTTTCCAAAATTATCAGGAAAGGCCTTGCAATAACATCATAGCTCCCTCACCACTTGTGAATACATTCTATGAGCTCCTGCTCACTTGTGTTTGTCTGGTCTGTTTAAGTGTTCAATAACCTGATCCTCCTCCACCAAGTCAAAGTCTTGCTTGCTCCAGGTTTTCCCACTGCTATAGGGCACCTGGATCTGCAGATGCATTTAGACCTTTACAGGTGAAGAAGGCACTGAGCATCTCAGCCTTTTCCTCTAGCTGCCTTTTCTCTCCAGGACTATATGTATCCTATGGCATTCTTTCAAGCTGATCTCTGAACAGCCCAAAGTCTGCATGCCAGGACCCTGAAGTCAGGATCTTGCTTTTTACCTTCTTCTCTCCTCCAAGGGGCTTGAACACCCATTATTACATGTTTGAGTAAGGGAAAGAAAATTGTCATTAGATCTGGAGAAACTACAAACGTTTCTTAAAACGTATAGGTAAATACATGTTCTTATCAGAAAATAGTAAGTTGATGAAGAACTGAAGGAAGCTCTTGAATTTGGAAGACATATGATTTTTTTAACATTTTAAAGTTCCAATTTTGACCTAAAGTTATTTATATTACATCAGTCACAGAATTCCTTTACCTGCTAAAGCCTCAAAGGAGCTCCTAACTAGTTTGGTTAGGTTACAATATAATTTTGAAATATCAGTATCTACACAGTCAAAGTAAGCATCAACTCCTGCCATTCCAGGATATAGGAAATGAACATATTGAATGACTAGTCCCACCATTTCAGTAAGAGATTATAACATTTCCAATACACACACACACACACACACATACACACACAGGTGTATATCTACTTTTTTCCCCCAGAAAAATACACATATATGGAACATAAATAAGGTAAAGTAGCTAAGCCCTCTATGATCTTGTTATGATAGTAAAAAAATATTAGTGAGTTGCAAAGACCAGTTTCTCATACTGAAAATTTTGTCCAGTGAGAGCACCATACTGCTATGATTAGACCACGTCAGTCAATTCAGCTCTTTGTGTAAGGACCTCTAAGTGCATATGAAGACTGGAACTCCACATTTGAAGTCAGTCCTGTGGACTCCTATGGAGTTTTTTAGGCATTAGATTTCACTTTCTATGGTCTTACAGAAAGACAGTGTATACATTAGAGAATAGTTTCTAATAATTTTGAAATTACTCAAAATTATGTAAATTTTGTGTAAAAATGCTTGGTTCTAATTTTATTTGTAAAAGCCACTTCTAAGTTCATGAATTGCCTGTCAGTCTGTAAGTGAAAGGCAGATTTTCCTCCATGTTATACCTGCTTAATTGTGCAGAATTCTTGTTTTCATCCAAGGGTCATAAAATTGGCTCACTCCATACAGAAGATAATGGATATGATAGATAATTGGATCTCTCTGAAATTGCTCAGTCTATGGTCCTAAGAGCTAAATGATAAACCAGCTAGCAAAACAACAGCCTGAAGTGTCTTTTTTATACTAAGAAATAGTCAAGAATATTTCTCAATTAAGAGTAGATGGGACCAAATAACTCCTATTGACCATTTCTTTACTTCATCAGCAATGAATAAAAGAGGAGTTTTGGGAGTCAGATAATAGAAACCCATTCAAGTTAACTTAGGGTAAAATTCTGAAATAAACCTGCAAGGATACTCAGATTGCCTAGTTGCTCTAACATGCTAGCACAAAAAGGCAAGTATATTCTCATTTTTTCAACCAGGTGTCTCTACATAAAATATGAGCACAGAACATATGGAAACAAGCCTGGTGGTATAAGTGTATTCTCTCACCCTTAAAAACTCAGTTTTTGGAAACTCTGGCTTGAGGGGGAACTTAGAACAGCTTATTTAGTATTAGGCAGTAACATTAAAACAGATGAGGAATAACATTGCAGGTTCCAGGGCATTGAAAGGGTCAATGGCATCGATCTGATGAACTATCTGCCCTTCTGACAGATATTTATTTACATTTTTTTAAAAGGTGTTTTCAGCATAATTAAATATTGGATAAATGGTTGAAGCAGCAGTTAGAAAAGTCAGAAAATATTAAAAATTATTTTAAAAATCAATAAAAACAATAATAGGAACATTTTTATATGTCTTACAAAATGCAATTTGTAGTTAAATAAGAAATTACTGAATTGCAGCGACACAATTAATTTTTCCTTTTCCATTATATGTATTCAACATATCTTAGCACTGGAACAGTTAATTTTTTTGTGAATAGCGTCCAGTGCCTTTTATAGTCAAAAGCAATATGAACAAATATTTTAAAAGTTATGGAGGTAGAAAGAGAATTACTAATCCTCCTACTAAGTGGATTTACTGATTGTACATTGTACACAGTAACTGGAACCTTAATTATGGACCAAAATCCCTTGTTCTGTCTGTAAAAATGTACAGAGATAACAGCCCAAATTCATCAGAGCAAATTCTAGGTATTTTACTGAAATCCCTAAGATATGAACATATTTATATGAACTTCCCTGAGGTTTCAGTGAACAAAGATAGTGACCCCCAAAGAACTCAGAGATTAACCACCCTTTGAAAGTGCCTCTCATGCAAGGTATGTCCTAAAGAGCTAACACAAAAGAGATATGCTGCAATGGCAATTTTGGGTAAATACATCCCATACATTAGAGCTGAACTACAGGGAAACTTTTTTTTTTTTTTTTTTAATTAACCCATTCAAAAATAAAACTTCAGAAAACATCATTTGGAAATATATAAGTTGTGAGGAAATCAGTAGTTGGCATGATGATCTGATTATAGACAAAGGCCAGCCTCACTACCATACAAGAGGAAATGAGTAAGACAGAGGCACTGAACAAAGGGGAAAGTAGTGTGTGTTTGAAACAGTACAAAAGGGCAGAAAGAGTGATGAATAGAAGAGAACAACGTCTCACAGCCTGTTCATAAATCACAAGCCTCCTTAGATCAACTACTTTATGTTCTCTCCACATAGTATCCATCCAACTTAGGTTTGTCACAGGTGAACATTCCTAATTGTGAAGATCAGATAAACAGGCCAACAGTTTTCACTTCCTTCAGACATGTTCAAGGCACATTTACTTTGTAAAGACATCTTCCCAGGGTAGAAGATGAGCTGTGAACCCTGTCATTAATCCCAGTTAAACCACTAGAACTACACTTATTCCACAAGCAGTGCATTTTCACCAAGCATATGGACTCAGTGATAACCCTCTCATCATTCAGAAAAATATCCCTGAAAAATTTCAGCTGGAGGCAGCAAAATCCAAGTGAAAACTTGCAGACTCAGTACTGTCACAGCCGTGTCATCCATGCCATCACCAGCATCATAAACATACAATACTAGCACACACAAATATCTAATTTTAAAGGTGATCAATCTTAGCAAGTAGGCATACCTAATGTGTATGTAACCGTTACCCATACATATAAAAAGCCAGTGGCTACCATAAGTGTAGCTTACGTTTTTAGCTGTAAAGGTACATTTACAGTGCCTGTTTCCAGAGACTTTCAAGAACTGCAAATTATAGCATTGTATAATTCTAATTTTAATCCTGAATTTGCTTGTAAAACTTCCCAACTTCATGATATCTAAAGATGTAAAAATGATGGAGTCAGATGTCCTAAAGAAAAATGAGCATTCTTCAAAAGATAAATTATCTCTTAAATGAAACTGTCTGTTTAATGCTCAGAAATGCAGAAAGTTTCCACCTTAACAATCACCAATAATATCTTCTCTCCTGTTTTTCCTAACTTTTCTCTACCAACACATTTCTGCAGGTGTCTGTATAGTTACCTACACCTACTCCAACGTAAGTTGCCTCTGGTCTTGTTTGCTTGCTTATTTTTCTTTTTAATTATCACAAAATGTCACTGTCAGTATTGCAAAAGGTAGATTTTCTTTTTTGGCATACCCTTAAGAAAGGCCTTTCAATATGCTGGTATTTCTGACTCAGTCCTCTCCATGTTAAATTAGAGATAATTAATATTTCATGCACAAAAGGTGCAGGGATTTTTTTTGGTCCTTTTTTTTATTAATTGGAACATTATTTTGTGGAATTGTGTCAGGTTTACAAGTGAAAAGCATCCCAAATTATTATGTAGGCAGAAATAAAAGTGTGAGCATTCTTCTGAATATTTAAATTTGTCCCACATGAACACAGAAATAAGTATTCCTATTATAGTTTTTTTATCATATAATTGGTACAGAATTCCAAAAAAGGAGTGCCAATTCATAACACAAGCAGACATACTTCTAATTATTTTTTCCCCCACTATAATGCTGAGCTTTTACTCTGCACTACTCAGATGGCCTCAAATGGTATTTTCCCACAGGTTTTGTTTGTTTCTTCCTGAGAAAACAATGTATGCCTGTTTGATATCTTTCTATTGGCTTGTTTTCATACATCTTGAGATAGGAGTAGTTTGTAGAGAAATAAATAAGCGAAACAAGATAAAGGAAAGAACATCATCCCTATTGAAACAACAACACAGCCTACAACTAGGGGAGACTCACTTCTTCACAGAGAAGATACTGACAGAATTCTTTTTGGAAGACACTGATGATACTGCAATGGGGATTCCCACTTAAGGAACAGTAACCTTCCTTAAGCTGGCAAATCCACCCGTGTAACATAGCCAAAGGGCAGTACAAATCATATCTAAATGGAATTGGTGAGTTTAAGATGATTATTTTAAAGAAGGTTGTGTGAGTCAGAAAATAAGATTGCAGTAAACAATATATCCATAGACATGAATTGTGTTCTCCTACACTACATGATTTCCATAGTAAATTTAAATAGTGCCAAAACAATTCTTACATCTGGAAAAAATACAGATTGAGAATACTGCAAATATTCAGTGCTCTGCAACCTGCTCTCAAATTAAATAAGATCATGGAAGACCAGGAATTGGATGTGGCCCTCTACGTTTTTGTTATTTTCTAGACTAACATTGCATTCCATTACAAAATGCTCTCAATCACCAGTGGAGAATTTACTGTAAGTATTTTAATTTAATGTAAAAATTATTAAGAAATTATTTTATTACTAAAAGGCACTGCACATTCCTGAGCTCTTAAAACATCAGTATCCTATGCCAAAATACAGCAGTAGGGCCAAATTATTTACTGGTGAACAAAGAAGTAAATTTTGAGTCATTCTTGTACACTCCTGAAATTTTGCTTTGTAGAGAGACATTAAAGGTTCCAACATCCCTGCCATAGGCAAGGATGCTACCTACTAGACCAAGCTGGTCAAAGTCCCATCAGCCTGTCCTTAAACACTTCTAGTGACGGAGCATCCACAGCATTTCTAGGAAACCTGTTTAAAATGATCGACCCTTGTCTTATAACTACATGTCCATATAAAAATTATTTTCCCTCTTTTTTGTAAGCCTCCTTTAGATAGTGGAAGGCAAAACGAAACTTTCCCTAGAGCCTAGAGTGTTCTCTTCTCCAGGCTGAACAACCCAAGCTCTCTCAGCATGTCTTCACAGGAGAGGTGCTGCAGCCCTCTGATCATTTCTGTGGCACTACTCTGGACGTCCTCTATCTAATAGGTCCACATCTTTCTTGTGCTGGGGAGCCCAGAGTTTGATGCATCACTCCAGGTGGGGACTCACCAGAGCAGAGCAGAGCAGAGGGGCAGAATCCCCTCCCTTGCTCTCCTGGCCATGCTGCTTCGGCTGCAGTTAACTCTCTGGCCTGCAAGTGCACACTGTTGGCCCATGTTTTTTTCACCCTATCTCAGGTCCATCCTGTCTCCAAAGGACCTCATCCTTCAGCCAAGTCAGCCTTTCTTAACATCAACTACGCACATCTCCATCCACAAAGATAATGTAAAATGCAGTGTATGGTGCAGACAGAAAGCCTTAATCCTTGCACAAGTCCTTGGTCATCATCCCACAAAAAAAATAGACAGACATGGCATAAATGCTGCATGAATATCTGAATTTTGCAAAGCAGTCTCATGGATTTATTTCAGTAGCTTAATTATAACATAACAGTAGCTTACTGGGGTGAGTCAGACTGGAGGTCAGATTGAGTATGTGTTGAAAAATGTATTTTACACCATTTTAGGAGATTAAAAGTGAGCATCATAAATTTTAAATAACACTAACCTTAGTAAGGTCAGGTTTTATAGTCAAGTAGAAATCTTTCCATACTCACACATAGGCAAATTTGTAAAATCACCGTAATTTCTTCAGCTCTTATGGGGATACACATAACGGCTAAAATTAAAAGCTGTCACTGTCCTAAAAAAATACAACAATGTAAGTGTATTTACATCAAATGCGAAAATAGGGCCACCCATAAAAAATAGGTGATCTAACAAAATAGGTGACCTCTCAGTGACTTAAAACTTACTCAAGACTGAACTCAGCAAACCACTTTCGTACATACCTAGGATTTAACAAGAGCACTACTGAATTCCAGTCCTACTCCTGAAATCAACATCGTAGCACAGGCCACCAGCACCCAGCCAGGTGTGCCATGCATGGGGACCTCCACCTCACTCTGCCTGCAGGACCTCAGTGGGCTTTGGGACCATGACAAGCCCCAGCAGACTGTGGGGAGTGGCAGAGGCACATGCAGAGCTGAGAAACCATACCTCCAGCCAGGGATTGAAAAGTGCTGTGTGTCAATAGAGATTGTTTAGAAGTTTGTCAGTCATACCAATACTGAAAGGAAAAGGACAGACAAAAATGAGCAAACCTCAGAAGCAAACCACACTTATGAAAGAACAAGCTTTATTCTAGCGAGTATACCCTCTAAACATACATCAGCAAATTAGCTGGTGGTAAACTACATCAGGGTGTTCAGAGCTCCTGTTTTTTTTCATCTGGCACCCGACTTGATGGATTGTTCATAAAGCTGAAGTCTAGAAGAGAGAAAAACAGATGAATAGAAATGGGAAAGGATGCTAAAAGGAACAGCAATGACAAAATGCAAATAAATGGCTGATCACCAGCCTAACAAGCACAGACATGAGAGGTCAAGAGACCAAAAGAATTTTAAAAAAAGAGCATAAGAAGAAAGTGAGATTAAGGCACATCTTGGCAAAGTAGCTATCAAAGATAGAAAAAAAAATCCTCAAAAATAGGAAAGGCATTAGAAATCAAAAAAATCTGACTTTATAAATTGCAAAAATCTGAGAAAGTAAAATAAAACCAGATTGAAGATAGGCTTTTAAAATTGTGACAGTCACCATCAGACAGCAATAGAGTGCTATCAAAACCCCTCAGGCCACGGATGTCAATTATTAACAAATCATGAAATAGCAAGAAAATTCCAAATGACTATTAAAAGCACATTGTTGCCCTTAGATTAGAAAATAGGACATCCTAGATAACTACATACAGATATTATATACAAGTAAAATAATCATCATCCTCTGATATTAACACATTAGAAACAAAGTCACCAAAGTTAAAGGAAAACCAACTTCTCAAAATGACCTTCCATTCCTGGAGAATTTCAGAAGTCAGTTTGATAAACTGAGTGCATAATGGAATTTCTTTACTCAATAAATGTTGATAAATTTGAAAAATCTGCAGTGACCTGCTGAATCAAGTGGTTCCATGAGCACCAAAACTGATCTTACTTGATTTTACGAATATTTCCATCCAATATCCTCATAAACAGCCTTTTTTATGTCCCCAGTTCACCCTGTTCTCCCTAAGTGTCTTTCAGTATTCCTTGGGTTCTACTCCTTCCATGGGATTGGGCAAGCAGCTGGAACAAGTACATGCATGAGGGTTTCCATGAGAGGAAGTGCTACCAGCCACACCATCAGCCACAGGACTCTTGTAAAGGCACTTCACTGCCCCAAGTAAAGTCACTAGTTCAGCTTTCTCTAACAGGTTAAATTTTCACACAGGCTTCACTTGTTTCACATTAACAATTAAACAGTCATGAAAGCAAACCAAAGGAAAGAGGAAGGCACACTAAGGGACAATTAGATCATTGGACTCAAAATTGGCACACACAGTTAATATTTAGGTTAAAAATAAAGCCTACCAAGAGGGCTTGTAAGAAACAAAAATAATTTATTGAATGATTAATGAAGAAAAAACCTTCATTGGGGATATAATTTAATAGTGTGATTTTAATAAAGGATATAAAGAGATTTGATATATTTCAAAGAGCATGTACAGCAGAATTGAGAAGATACTCTATGAAGAAGCAACTTAAAATGGTTGTACAGCCCAACATTGCAATCCAATGCAACATACTTACAAGAAACCTTTAATATGAGTGACAGCTGATAACTACATAGTGTCTCTGCACAGCACAGGTAAAGCCTAAAACACTCCATTAATTTATGGTGTGATGTGTTTAAAAAAATTAAAATTAGAAAACTGAATTAAAAGCCATAAAAATTGCCTTCAAGAACTCAATAATGAGAAAAATGTGATTTAAAAAAAATTTAATGTATTGATCAATGATAATAAATTATTTGATTGGGAGATTTATTTAATTATTGCCAAAATATTGATAGTCTGTGTTTTCAAATTTTGTATTAACGGATATTTCTGAGATCTTGAATGTTTGGGTTTGTTGTCTGAGTTTTTTAGACTTTGGCATCCTTTCCATTTAATGCTAATCAGTATGGTTTCCCAAAATTGTATCATTACTTGTCCAGTCATCTAAAAAATGCTGACATAAAGTCTTCATTAAAAAAATCTCATTTCTTGATTCAGTTTTGGATAGCTAGATAAAGAGAAAAATTTGCAGATGCAAAGAAGAAAAATTTTTTCCTGTTTGCATTTTTTCCTGCAAACAGGAAAAAATGTTGCTCAAATATTACACTGAATAGACAATCCTGTACATTTTACACAGTTGTTTGTCCTGAAAGCTGCAGTGTGGTGAATACAGATTAAAAAAAAAACTGGAACTGAGCAGGGCAGTCAAATGAAAAAAGTTAGGCATTTGTGTGAGCTGTGACCATTGCCTTACTGCCCCTCTTACAAGGGCAGACAAAATATGTCCCAGTGGAAGAATGGCTAATGTCACTGTTCTTCATAATTTCAATTATATGATTCCTATTATTCCATGACTGCAGGAAAAAGAAAATTCCTTTAACTAATAATTTTCTATTCTGCTTATAAAACATTGAAATTTACCACTCAAGATCTCCAGAATGTGCTCGAGGAGTTTGCAAGAGTCCATTTACCTGAAGCCAAAAGCACCAATTTGCTGTGAAAGAACAAAAGCAAGGAATGAGCCCCTTTCCTCATTCCTCAAATCCCCTGAAAACCCATGTGAAACTCCCATTTGTCTGCAATACTGAGGGAAGTTCTAACTTGTCTGTGCTTCAATTGGCTTCTGACTGCTACTGCAGTCATTAGCCTTAAAAAAGCCTGGCTTTTCTCATGGGCATAGGAATCCTCAAATTGCAGAAGAAGCAACAGCAGGTATGCCAAGGAAATGTATCACCACTCCATTTACAGCTTTTAGAGTCTGCACAAGGAGAGAAGGCACAGAAACCTGGGTTTATGTGCAGATGTTCCCAAAACAAATCCACTACCTTCACGAGGCTTCAGCCCCTGAACAGCTTTAGTGAAAAAGTTTTCTTCATCAACAAACATCATAGTCAAGCTTAATCTGAAATCCATCACTGGTCAGTAAAATGTAGGGGGAAAAAAAAAAGAAAAAAAGAGCCAAGTGCTTTGGACTACATTCTTATATTGTCTTTCTACATTCACCTTTTGTTTTTGTTTTTTAAATTTACATGATATATGCTGGGTTAGCCCAGTAAGTATGATAAACACATTCAGAAGAGAAAGATTAGATAAATATAGCTGTTACTAAAAAAAATAGTGAGTGGTTTATTGCATAGAATGCATTTAGTTTGGAAGAATTTGCATTATGGCTTCATTTAAAACTGCGTTTTCAAGAAGCAGTTTTCCATATTTATAATGAACAATTTAAAAAAAAGGACACTAATCTAATGAACATTTTGACAGTTTTCAACTGTGCTCTGCCTTTATGCACATAAGACAGTAATAACATAGTATAATATCTAAGTAGGAGAATAATTAGAGATTAAGAACAACATGGTCCAGAAAGAACTGTTGGTACATAATGCAGTGGAACATAATCAGATTTCATATTTCTGTCACTTGATCAATTTGTAAAAGATCCAACTGAATCAAAAAGCCATCCACAAAATATAATGAAGATATTAGAGCAAGAAAAAAGAGAAGTCAGTATTTCACTGACACTGTTGCAGCACTATCATTATCAGCACTCTCACTCTTCATTAATCTTCCTCCTTCTACAACAAAACACTTGGTTTCCCCTATTTCACATCCATGCATGGTGACAGCTCTGTAAAGCACTTGTATGTGCACAGCCATTTGCATTGTGTTCAAAAAGCTGTATTAGAAATTTGTAATGGACTTATAAACTCGTAGTCACATAATTTGGACACATGGCATTGTCATCTCATACTTCTGTGCTTATTTTACTGACTTTTCATACTTTAAATCCCCAGCTGAGATTCTAGGAATGTTCCCAGGAAGAGAACAGACTGACACCAAAGGAAGCTCTTACCTGTTAAGATTTTATTTGGATCAACATTAATTAGCTTCATGGTATTTGTATAATCCAACTTTCAATTGAAAGCACTTTAAAGGGCAATACCTTTTCATGATCCCCCATCTAATCAGAGATCAAAGTCTGGAAACTACTAGTGCAAGTACAACAGTTAGGGCTTCCCTTTCAGTGCCGTTCTGCAGCAGGACACCACTCTGCACAAATTACACTACAGTGATAGCCCAACTAAATGGTATTATCTATGTTTTAAAACTACATTCTATATTGAAATGGAATTATTTTGTCATACATATGGAAAAACTCACTATATTAGTCAAATATACTGAGCTTGATAATATAGCCTCATTAGTAAATAAACAAACAGATTGAGCCTCCATTAGTAAATAAACAGATTCAAAGACAAAGAAACGTATTTTCATAGAAGTAATTTTAGTAGCAATATAGAAAGGAATTATAAGAAAAAGTTGTTGCAGAGCAGAAAGGCCTTGCAAAGTGAGGGCCTTGCTACTCTTGTAAAATCATTGTTCACTTTTGTTACTTTGACTAACTAAAAAAGCATCCTGGGAATGACTCAGCTAAACTAGAGGTGAAAAACAAGTCACAGAATTGTAAAAATTATTACAACCAGTAAGTGCTCACACCGTGGGGCTTGTTGTTGGTTATACCTGCTGCCTGTTCCTACCATGGTCTATGGTGGTTGGTTAAGCACGTTTGTTGTGCCTCACAAGAATACAAACTCATTACAAACTAAGAGTTTAAGAACCCTGGATTTTTGCAACAAATGACCTTCACCATACCATCGTAGAGATCATGTGTTTAACACTGCGAAAGTTATATACACACTGAAATGAGCATAGTGTAGTTCTTTTTAAAGTGTACTAAATACAACCAAATCACTCTTCTACAAAAAAACATCTTTAAGGATCTAAGAGATCATATTCAGTATTTGATATAAGTCTATAATGTAAAAAACCCTTAAATCTGAAATACAGAGTTATGTGCTATGTCACAAAACAGTAGACAGACTGAATGTCCTATCAGTAGACTCTCTATAACACATTTTTTTTCTTACTAACTGTAGGTACCAGTATTTTCAATGCTCTAATGTGTAATTAATGCAGCATTCTTCCAGTTAGGGCAAGAAACACTAATTATATTAAATTGTAACACAAACTTTTCATTTTTAAAGTGTTTTACCATCCAAGGTTAAAAATTTAGCACTAGCACTAGTAATACATAAACACAGTAATATAATGCTGCACATACAGAAAAACAAGTATAGTGTGCTCACTGTATGCCCTGCCAAAAAGTAAGATCATTCTGTGTTTGTGTTTTACAGTAATGCCTGAAGAAATTTCAGGATTCTAATGCATTACAATTCATAGAAATGCAAACATAACAGTTTCTGTTCTGGAAAACATACTACTGCAACACCATTAAAGCTGGAAGAAAGAAAAATATCAACAAATAATGAAAAAATTATTATCAAGAGCATCTCCTAAATTATACTACCTCTCCCACATCAACTTTGTCATTACTGGAATGAGGACATGGAAAGCCTTTAATTTATTAATTCATATTACCAAATTAAAACTTAATGAATCAGAAAGTATGATTTAAACATACTACACTCCGACCAAAACAGTAGTGGTGAAAATGGCCACAGAGAGCCTGGGAAGCAACAGAGTAAGTTCAGCCATATTCTTTAAATGTCATGTTCCACGGGAACAAAGGATTAACATTAAAAATCACTGTAAAGTCTCCTGCTGTACTACTGCATTAGATACCGCCTTAATCTTTACCGACTTTATTACAGTAGTAAAAAATTACTTTAAAATTGTCCTTTCCCAGTCACAACCTGAGTGCTGCTATTCCCAGCATGTGAAAACATAGGTCTAGATAGGAGTGTGCAGTTTAACAGTTCCTCCACAGCAGTTTGCTCACTGTGGTCTAGTAATATCCTCAAGTAAACAGAGTTAAATTATGGAAAGAGATAAGGTAACAGACATTCATCTCACTGCAGACTGAGGATGAGACAGAGTTACCTTGGAATAAATGACCCATTTTAAATGCACATGCTCTTTGCACCTTTGAGATAAAAAAATAAAGTGTATTCAGCAGTTAACAGCTGGTTGAATAATAAGAGTTAATACTTCCACTAGGAAATAATAGTGTAAGCAGTATTCAGATATTTACTGTTACATATCAGAAACAACCAATGCTGTTCTTCTCAAATATTATTTCACATTTTTATCATTCCAGATGGTGCTACCCCTTGGAAAAGACACAATGCCCTACTAGGCAATATTTTAAAATAATTTCTTTACAAAACAGCTCTTTGTTTATATTTGGCATCTCCACAAACTATATTTAACAGCCCTATTTTTGACATAGATGTGAATGCAGATGTATAAGCTCCATGAAGTGCCTCTCCCACAATATATGTTCATACATCCTCCAAAAACCTACATAACCCAGACAGAAATGCATTATTCAGCATTTGCTGGATTCACCAAAAAGTTATCTAATTTAGACCTAATAATGTGAGGCTCTAACACCATAATTAGCATCAGTGAGAAGCTGATTGACAGAAGAAAATGAAAGCAGAAGCAGACCAGCCTGATGGATGGGGGAAATGAGCACGTTTCAAGGTCAAGAGAGCAGCTCAAGCTTGTATGGGAGCATCTCCTACACACAATGAAGTTGTAAGGAGGTTCTGCACAAGTAATTTATAAAAAACATGCCTAACTGAAAAGCTTTAAAAATTATTTTTGGTTTCACAATAGCAGTATACAACATGCATAGGTTCTTCTAAATAACTCTCCCTTTGCATGCTTAAATTAATTAAGAAGAAGCTTTAATTTTATTTCTGGTAACTGAGTATTGCAGAGCCTCCTAAAAAAAAAAACAAAAAAACAAGCCCATAATACAAACATGAAGTTTCACTTCAAAGAACAATCTCAAAATGCCTTGCATTTCACCAGCCAATCAGTACGTCTTCACAATCCTTGAAAGACATAACACGTAGAAATTTTGTTGAGTGTACACTGAGGGCTAAGAATCCTGCATGTGAAAAGTAGTTTATCTGGTTAAATTCATATAAGTATTAGATTTTGAATTTTTATTTCATTTTTGCTGTGTAATATTGTTGCCACTACTGTAAAAAGCAATATACTTACTGAATCACCATCTTGCTTTTAGTAGGAACTTTGCTGGACTTAAGATTTTGCCATTGCATGGGGGAGGGGGGAGCTGTTTGGTTTTACGTTTATTTGCTATAAACAGATCAGTTTGTGTTGATGATCATTTTACAGGTGACACCCAAAAATTACCTATTGAGTTGTGTGTGTCATATGCCCCTGCTCAGTTAGGCTCTGATTTTAAGTAAATTGCAAACTCCTATCAGATGAAAATCAAAACTGAAGGTTTTGCAAATGTGAATATGGAAGGACTTGTAAAGTCACAGGCTATATTCAATTAAAAAAAAATTTAAATGCTGATTCTAGATGGAGCCATCTGACATAGCAGATGTCTGCTAAGGTATTTCTGAATTAACTAGAAAGTACTCGAATTTTTATAAGATCACCTAGTGTTTTTTATATATATGTATATATATATATTAAAAAATTTGCAAATATTTATGCATATATGGATGCATAACTCCAACAGAATATATTTTCTGAAGAAACCAAAGTGGATTAGACAAAAATTTTAGACCAGAAAAAAATTTAAATGCTTAAATTTTAATTTTAAATGCTTTAAATTTTTTTTTTAATTCTTAGGCGCAGAAGACCTCTTTTTCCTTTGAGGTCCAGAACATGTTGAACCCAAATAAAAATACACCAGAGTAGTGAAACAGAAACCCTCGGAAAAGGCAGGTTTAAGCAAGCTAAATCTGGAAGTTCTGATGCCAAAAGCATCAAAAGAAAGTTTTTAACATCTCTCCCTGAAGCTGGTATCTTACAAATTGCCAGTCTTTTCATCCTTGCAAAACATAATTATATTAATTCTCTATCCCCATTTACATCCCTTTAGAAAGACGAGTAGGCCCTGCACAAAGCAAAGCTGAACTATTATGCCTCTACAGAGCATGTTGTCACCCACATTTTAACTGAGTTTCATTTAAAAAAAAATTGTTACTTCTTTTTACACTTAATACACTTAATTTGTTGTTCTTTATTGATAAGACAGACAAAGAGAATTATTTCTGTGTATTATTATTTGTATTTCTTGTGAGCCCTGACCTCTGGTTCCATGCTATTAAGGGAAGACAGTGAAAAATACAGATCAATTCAAGATGCAGCTGAGGGAACTACAAGTGTAGCACACTTCAGAAAACCAGCTCCATTTAGCATGGTTATGAAGTTTGTCTCTAAAGCAGACAGTATAATAGGAACCATGGCAACTGCTCAACTATGGCAAAAGAGGCAAGACCATGAACTATAAATATTCAAATTGCACGCAGCTTATAATTTTGCTTTAAAATATATGACAAATAAAGAACTATTTAACTTTATACAAAGTATGTTTTTGTGTAATTTCCACTAATGCTAAAGTCTCCAAATTTTCAAATGCTTCTGAGGCAGACACAAGAGTCACAGTGCAACAAAGAAGTGGCAGTCAAGTTACGAAAGTCCTAACCACGAGGCATACTAAACATGTTTTATAAATTAGGTTCTTATTAACACCATATGCAGTTAGACCTGAACAGAAATATCACTTTTTCCTTCAACTGAAACGCCTCAGATATTTCAACACTCAAATTCTGCTCAAAACTTAGTTCAGTTACAGATTACTAATAAAATTGAAGCAGATGACCGTAGTCAATTCACCTCTCCTATCTGCACTGACCTTTACTTTTATTTGCAGTTCATTTAATATAAATATCATGCCGTTTCTAAGTGTTCTTATCTATTTATTTCTTCCGTAATACTCCTACTCCATCTTACAGATTTTGTTATGTTACCTTTCACTCATATTGTCAAAATAATCTACAACGTAGTTCTTAAATATTATTGTAAGGATATTCACCTACTATTGTTTGATCACTAACAATCCTGATTATATATCAGCCATATAATGTTCTTAGGCAAGAGTCACTCAGTAAATCAATACATGATATACCTCTGAATTACTTGGCTTGAGCACAGGAACTTAATGGCTGGCAGTTCAGCAGAGTCTTGGCTATCTCCTGCCACTGAACGAAAATCAAACTTCTTTTAGAGGAATCTAGTATTTCATGTTAAGGACTCATTACCTGTGCTCCTGAATCAATGTAAATTACTATCCTATTGCTACAGAAATGATAAAAGAAATGGCCTTCATTACAGGAACATTCTCATAATTGATGAAGCACTTATTCTTCCAAACTTAATGTTCTCTCTAATTATGCTCAACACAATTAGGATCTAAATGCACAAAGGGTTATTTTTCTGCTTATTTGCCAAGACTGCAAGACAGCAATCCACCTTGACTGAAGGGGGCATTTGGCTGCTTTTACTAAAGTATTGTACTCAAAACCTTTCAGCAAAATGGAAACTTTTCTTTGCTAACAAAATTATACTGCTTGCACGATGAAGCTGGACTCTCCTGCTGGCACAGCCTATAAATACCAACACATATTTATACCCATTTCCTAAATGTAACTTCAAAAAATCATTGACCTGCCTTCACAAAGTGATTTGGAGACCTCAATTTTAACGTGTCGCTTTTCAATTTTGTTTTTGTATTTTTTCTGCACTCTAATTGATCCTAATAGGCAAACTCCTTCCTAGCTCCATCTTTGATACCAATATTCTGAACAAGGAAGAATAATCAGATATTGAGCAGATAGTAAACAAAACTCACAATTTAGTTCAATATCATAACCTGCTGAAGTAGCTACACAAAGAGTTAATTTAAAAAGGCATTAATAATTCTTTTTCCAATAATTTAACTTTCACAGTACCTATTCATCATCAAGGCAGAAACAGTAAGAATAAGACATAAAACCACTTTAGACACAAATCTGACTGCTTTTATGTTAATGCTTCCTGCCTTGTACTCACAGATAAAAGCTTGTTTCCTATCAAGTTTACTCAATTCTCTGCCAACATGAGCTTCATCTTCCTGTTCAATACTCCAGTGAGAGTCTGACCCTTAAGGATGATGAACTGGCAGTGGATCAAACAGTTGGGCAATGCTGACCAACAAGACTTCTGTTTCTACTCAGTGTAACAGAATGTGGCTTTCAGAGTCTTGCAGTGCATCTTTACATATCTCTTTAACACACTAAAGACATGATTCTAGAGAGTATTTTTCTCCAGATCAGTATAAGGCCTATTTTTTTGTTTCCTAGCAACTTTAAGACAGAGTAAGGTAAATAACAAAAAATAAAATAAGGCAATTGCATTCAGATAATTGTACTCATGTTTCTGTACATGTCTATACCTGTATTTACACATGCCTCTGTGTGTGTCTGTGTGTGTGNCTAAGATTTTTCTAGCATATTTACTCAGTCAGTTTACTGTGATGAGTGCCATGTTAAGAAATTTGAAATGAGTATCCAAGTCTATTAAACTGAACTCCACCTGCACATTTGTAAGGCTGTATAGCTGATAATTAACAGCTCTTTTGACATGCTTTCATTGCTATGGGAAGTTTCAGTCATCAAAACGAAAAAAATAATTACAAGCAAGAAAAATCATGCTACCCCACATATAATCTTTTGTACTCCTTTCTTCTTGTACAAATACATCTTAGTTGTTGCACACAATTGATTATTTTCTTTATAAAGATTTGGAGACACTATTGTGTATGTAAAGCACCTGTATTACCTTCCAGAGGAAGGCAATTGGCAAGGATGATCTCCTACTCTGACTGTACTGATCATGCAAGGAGAGAGCACAATTTATAAAAGCAGTAATTAAAGGACAGTGTAAATACAAAGTATGATAAAAGCCATTATTGTTATAACAACAATTGCCTTATACTACTTAGTTTGGTATCTGCTCTGTTATTATAGATGGGAAGTATTTGATAGAGCTAACCTTCCTAGATGCCAGTAAAACAAAAAAAATAGAAAGCAGGAGACAAGTCTTAGAAAACAATGACACAGCTCACTCAAGGGAAAAGGTACGGAACTACAGGGAGTGTGCTTGGGGAATTCCCCAAAGGATACTCTTCTCTCCAAATGTACCTAAGACTGCATTTATAGTTTATTATAAGGTTATTTTCAAAGAAAATTGATAATGGCACTGGGATAGGAGAGAGCATCAATACAAAAATAAAAGCTTAAAATATGAAGAGCAAGAACTGTACTTGCTCAGTAAAATAATTAAGTTTTGGTACTATGTTAAAGATTACAAATGTCAAGACTAGAAATATTAGCAATATTTCCATGACTGAAAGAGAAGAAATGCTGCACAGATTTCCTCTGGACCATGATGGCAATACAGTCTTCTCTTTTGGTTGCAATGTTGAGAGGCTGGCAAACAGAAGGGATGATATTCACTCATCTGTAGTGTATTTGTCAGTCACTTATTGACAAAAGTCTGTGATAGCACCACTCTGTCCACACTGGCTTGCAAACATTTCTCCAGTGTTATTCCAGAACCTTGATGCAGTTTTTGTACAGATCCTATGTCACACCACACACACTTCTGATGTGCTGATAACAAGAACTCTTCTCATTTGTAGATATAACACCTGACATACCCTCTGCTAATTCTATACATGCTGTTGGTGATCTCCGAAAAGAAAACAGCTGTCCTAGATCCCTCTTCCCTCCAGGAACTGCATCCCATGGGATGAATCAGTTCATGTTGATCCCTGACCTAAGCAACAGGTCCCTAAACATGAAAAAGGATTTGATCTTCACAAAAGTAGACCAGATCCTTCTTCAATAGCTCACTTTATTATTTCCTTCCCATAAACTCAGATTCTTCTTCTTTACCTTACCACTTCTCAACTTTATTTCACCATCAGTCTACTCAAGAGAAGAGATAGTTTGAAAAAAACGTATAATTACTGTCAGCTTCTCTCAAGCTGTATGACAAAAAGTTGTGAAGTATTCCTACATTCCCAGCAAGAGATTATTAACTTTATTCTCCCTCCCTTACCAATTTTCACTAACCCAGTGAAAATTTTATTATCTTTCAGATCTCATCCAGATTTAATCTAGGCACTGATTCCAGAACCCCCTTAAGCAGAACAGAAAGAAGTGACAGAAAGTGGCTTATCGAGTGGAGATAAAAACAATGGTAGAAGACTTTTCTTGTAAAAACTTGTGTCAAAGCATTGTCCAGAGAAGTCAAAGATAATAAAAACCATTAAGACAATTTTGCAAAATGGCAAATTTCCCTGTAGCACCAAAGTCTCATCTTGTTTAATGACAAAGAGAGCTTACAGACTCAGAACTTCTGTTTGAAAGTTTTGCATCATAGTAAATCAAACTCTTCGAATTTCAACTCCCATTTTTTCTGGGAAAATTAAAACTCATTCACTGAAACTGATTATTGACGAAAGTTTATTTACAAATTATATCATTTTCACCAAAAAATGATGACAAAAAAACTGAATTAAAAGGACATCTTTAACAAGGAAAGGCTGAGTTGAACCTGTTAAGACTTGAGAAAACACGACTGAGAGGGGACCTCATAGAAGCCTCCCAATGAAGGGAGACTGTCAGATGATGTTTCCAGGCTCTTCTTGGTGGTGCCAAGCAGTAGACAAGAGGCAGTGGGCAGAAACTGACACACAGGAAGTTCCACCGGGACATGAGGAAGAACTTCTTCACTGTGCAGGTGACTGAGCACTGAAGCACAAATGCCAGATGACCCCAGTGTGGCCCTTCCAATCATTCTGCGATTCTGTGGTGTGTGACATGTTGTACAACTTGAACATAAAATCTCTGACTATTTCTGTCTGCATAATACTACAAGACACTAAGTGTAAAAATCTTGGCTAACTTGAAAGGCAAGAAATAAATTCAGACTATTTTTTAACAAGATAGAATAAAGAAGTACATTTCTAAGTACTTCAAGGACTAATTATCAAAAATCTGGTTACTTAAATGATTGCAACAGGTACATAAAAGACACAATTTAGTATATATTGTCCTCTTCTGCTCAGCCATAAGCAGAAATATCTGTAGGCATTCATACATATAGATATACACACATTTTAAATATTCACAGCACATTTCTTTATGACATATGAATATGCATAACGAAATTACAGGGATGCTGGCAGAGATGTGCAAATGTAATAGCTTCTCAAAGATACGAAAGGAGATAGTATGCAGAGGTATAAATACACTGAAATTGCTATGCTTTCATTGGGAACTGCTGTCTATGGAGTCTACATCACTTCTTTGTACAAGACAAAGCCTCAGCTCTTCAAGTTAATAAATGTATATGAAAACAACCATTACAAGTTTCCCCTGTTAGGATACTTTGGAGAGAAAAGGGGAAATTCCTCAACACACAGTAAGTTTCCCTTGCTATGATATTTTGAAGACAAGAAGGGAAATTCCCCAAAATCTAAACTGTAGCTTCATATAAAGTCAGAATAATTTAATATAAGGTATCAGAGTCCCTGAAAAGACAAAAAAAAAAAAAAAAACCCACAAAAAAAGAATTCCCATAATAAATCCAAAATAAGATCAGAGGGCTGGAGCACCTCTTCTGTGAAGACAAGCTGAGAAAGCTGGAGTTGTTCAGCCTGGAGAAGAAAAGGCTCCAGGAAGAGGTTACAGCAGCCTTCCATTACCCAAATGGGGAATACAGGAGAGTTGGAAAGTGACATTTTACAAGGGCATGAAGTGACTGGAGAGGGAGGAATAGCTTTAAACTGAAAGGGGTCAAGTTATATTAGACATTGGGAAGAAATGCTTTACTGTGAGGGTGATGAGGCACTGGAGCAGGTCACCCAGAGAAGCTGTGGCTGCCCCATCCCTGGAAGTGCTCAAGGCCAGACTGGATGAATAGCCTCATGCACTAGAAGGAGCTCCTGGCCATGGTAGAGGGGGTTGTAACTAAATGATCTTTAAGGTCCCTTCCAACCCAAACCATTCTATTATTCTATGACAAATAATGTTCAATATATATTAGGCTGCAATTGTAATTAAAAATAGAAACAGTTTGCCTGACAGTTTCAAAACACATTTAGTCTGGTAAATGCAATGGATACAATCAGACAACCTTGGCTGAGCCTAAAATCATCACTCCAGTACTGTAGACATCCAGACAAATGATTTTCTAACTTGAATTTAGGTGCAGCTAACTTCAGTTGTCAGTGTTGTTATGTCAAGTCCTACAAACAATTTTCACAGGATTCATTCAACCAACTGTGCAGCAACTCTGTGTAGCAGAGGTTAAAGTCTGTAAGAAACAGATCTGCTTATACACACGTTCATATCATCTACTGCTTATGTTACCTCACACAGAGACCTATGTATCAAATCTTGATCCTCAATCTGTTCTCCAGGCTGTTTCATCAGATTAGTTTTTAGTCTCAGGAAAGTGTTCCATCTAGGGTTTTATTTAAGGGCATTACTGCAAAAGAAAACACGAAGTCTGCTTCTCATTGAAAACCCTGCAAAGATGAAAGCTTGAGAAAGCTCCTTTAGTCATTACACTCCTAATTCCTTCCAACAAAATATAAGCTTATGACATCCAAAACCCTTCTGACAGTGGGAAAGTGCAAAAAGTGACAGTTTAATTGCTGTGGGATGGACAGATTTAAATGTTGATGGGATCAACACAACAAAGATAAAGCAAGAAAGTAAAATATTTGAAAGAAATTATAAAAAATACTCCCTGTGCTCCCCATCATTCAGTATGGAAAATGGTTCCATTAAAAACATTTGACTCCATATTGATTATTATTCTGGAAATGCCAAATACATCTCCATGAAAACTAATTAAACTAAAAAAGTTTCAAAGACTCCTTTGAGGGGGAACAAAAAAACCCAACCAAAAAAAAAAAGAAAACAAACAAAAATCAACCCCAACACATTATGCAAGAGAAATAGAGAAATAAAAACATTCAAAAGTGTCGTCCACAGTGAAGAACATAATTTTTCAAGCCATTATTAGTATGCTATAAAAAATTCAATTTTCTACAATAGTCCTTTTGTGGAAGAAAGATCTCTGCAGATTGAAGATGACTTTCTACATGAAAGGATTCTGAACTTCTGCATGACAACATCAGAAACAGAACAGAATCAATAACAAAGATGTTTATTAAAGGCAGATTTGCTAGTGTATTACTGATTTAGGACTGCTGTGTGACAGAGCCAATGAATAAGAATTCACTACCTTTCAATTGTCCATCCCTTCTCTAAAATTAATTTTTATGATTTCAGTTTGTGCTTATGGCATACCATGTAATGTTTTTCAGCTAGAGGTAAGATGATTATATAATTTTTGTTCCCATTTGCAGTAAAATTCACAAAGTCTTCACAGTAAATCCAATAGTCATTGTGAAGATTGATTATTTCTTCTTTTTCTCAGAAAATAGGAATTCTGAGAATATTCAGAGCACAGATTACATTCCTTCCTCAGCAAATATTCCAGCCCTGGAGGATACTGTTCGCATTTCCACTTGTTTCAATGAAACAATAAACATTTTACACAGTCATTTTTTTCTCCCCAAAGCTTGCATTGACAAGTTGCATACTATGTGCCCCATGTATTACGTGTATTATCCTCCTGAAAGCATATTTATGGTACCATTAACTCTGAATAACATAACAAATCCATTACTCTTTTCTGATTACTGTAAACCACACTGTGTGCAACATGTATAATAAATGTAGCTATAAAATACTTTCAGTATAAGAAGTTTTACTCACACTAGCATTCAATCTGTGTTACCAAGAAGCGATACTATATTCCCTCACTGAACTAACAGCTATGATAAAGGCCACTAACAGTGAAGCAGAGATTAAAGAGATTAAACCTCAAGATGAAGCAAATAAATTGGGCAGAAAACTGGTTGCCAAGCTCCCCTCATAACTTAATGCAAAACTCAACAATGTTCCAGAGATGTTTCTGCAGATACCTATTCTGGCTCAATACTGCAATTTCATAATAAATACACCAGATGATACTAGCATGCCCATAAGAAAAATCCTTGTATAATACTCCATAACAAACATTTTCCACAACATTTGACGTCGCAAAAAATACTAATTATACCATGTAGAAATTGCCTGCAAGGATTTCCATCCCTCTTGCTACTAAGCTATTGGTAAGCAAACTATTGCTACTTGATCCATCTTCACTCGAAACTTACGTGACTGTACCTCTTCCAGTCCTTACCACACACAACATCGACCAAAAATACTCAGACATGATCAAAACTGCAAACAAGTTAAAAAGACCCTACATGCCTTTCATGGTAGAAACCATCCTGCAGTAACTAACATCACAACAATACACCATGTAGCTGTTAGGAGACACATGGATCATAGGCATGAGTACAGTTAAGCTGAGTACAGATAAGCTATCCTTCAACTACAGAATGTACAAAACAAAACCTACATAATCTCACACAAACTGCTTCTTATTTTTTAGTACACAGCCCTCGTTGCATGCAAAGCAAGTATCCAGGATCTAAGGCATACAAGTCTGTACATATAACCCCTGTTCTAAACTAGCAGATTTAATTGAACTCCCACTTTTTAAAATATCTGATTACCATTTTGTCTCTTTTTCACAAATTCTCTCCCTTCTTACTGTGTTTTCCATTTCTCCCCCATGCCCTGACAAGCTCTCATTGTCTCCTCTGCATACCTTTTCAATGTCTTTGACTACTTGTTACATATTGTCTCACTGCATAGTCCTTCTATCTGAGTCCAGGTTCAGCTGCCTTATGGAGGAATTATCACAAACGTGTGCCTTGTTCTTAATATCTTTATTTAGCAAGAGAGAAGATGCTGGTAAATTAAGACCACGCTGGCTAGTCTTGCCAGCCATTCAGAATTGCATAAACCCATGGCCATATATAAATACATACCTGTAATTTAGTGAATTTAGTGAAGACAAATGTGACTTCACAATATCAAACTCAGCTGTTTATCAGAACATTTTCTAGTACTCCAACATTTGATTTTTAAGAAAAAATAAACTACGACTTTATCCAACTAGAAATCTGTTTAGACCATATAATAAGACACAAAACCAATGCTACTTTTAAGTCAGTTGCACTATGGCAGAAAGCACATGATGCTTAAAAATTATTTGCCATGCAAATATTAAAGGTAAGTCTAAATAACTGCTGCACAAATTATTTGGACTTCTGCAGTACATTGACTTTTACAAGTATTTTAATGTTACCACACAGGGCAGACAAAATCAAAACTGATATATTATTAACAAAAAAGAGTTGGAAAGAACATGGTAGTGTTGTGCCCTATGCAAATGCAAGATGGTGAAAAAGTAACATGAATACAAACATTTAAAAACCACTCTTTTCAAGCACTACAAGGGGACACTTAGGTAAACAAGATTTGAAGGTTTAATTACACCTTGTTTGGTGGCAAAGGCAATGTAAGAATCCAAACCAGCTCGCCAGTTCCTCAATTTGCAACCTCTTCAGTTATTTCAATGCAACTCCCCATGAAGCCAGGCTGTAAATTAGCTTAATTAAAGGAACTGGTCAGCAAAACTTAATTTCATCTTACTTCCAAATAAAATAATGAGAAATTCCACTCTCATGCTCATATTCTCCTTAATTTTTATGTCTAGGCACATTCCTCCACACTTTTGCTGAATTTAAACCACAACTGAGCTGCTGCCTTGGAATTTTTACAAGCATCTCATTGCACAGCCAACTTTCCTGCTGTCTTTTCCCACAGGCAAAGAAATTAACTACAACCAACCCAAACAGAAGAAAACTGAGATCATGAAGCACTTAGTGATGGCGGGAAAAAAAAATCCTTTTCTTCTTCCTTGGTCTGCAATTCCACAAACCATTTCACTTAAAAATAATGGTATGCTTTATTATATTTTATATCCTGAAAGGTTTTCTTTTTTGAATTCCTAAAACTAATTTTACTTCATTCCAAAGAATTAAATCCCTCCACAATCAGTAACTGAACATTTTTGAGCTATTTATAGCTCTGGGATATGTGTGTCATCTTCTGTGCTTGCAACTTAATTCCTTTGCTGTAACTCTGTGCCTCTGGTCCTCTGAGTTATACTTTTTTTCTATAGTCATAGCTCATCCTGCATGGAGTTTGCAACGTATTACACTATTAGTCACAGGAGTGCATGAGTTCTGGGTAAAAAAATGGCTTTTCAGTACACAATCCTACTGTGCAGGATTTTAGTACTGAACTAAAATCAAAACAGATAAGGAAACAATTTCCTGGTCACTATTAGCAATTGCTGCAATAGCAATTGCTATTACAGTTGAAGAAGCTGTAACAGAAGAACAGAAGCTTTTCCAGGCAAGCCTAAGAAAAGTGCAAAGTCCGCCTGATGAGACCTGTCAGGAAGCCAAGTAAAGTAAGCCAAGCCTGTATTCAGCGACAGACAGTGAAAATATTTCTTGTGATATAGATGTGAGTCTGCTACCTGAATAGGACTCCTAGTTTGGAACCAGCAGCTGTGGTACTGCAAATAGCTGGTCTACAGACCAGCAGACTGTAGCAGCGTAAGCACAAAAAATGACATCACAGACTTTCAGCAAACCTACTGAGCCAAAATCAGTCCTACCCACTTTTAACACTGGAGTCCTGTCAGATGTCCCACTGCTGTACTTAGCTGGATGCACACCAACCCCTGGCCATTGGGTGCAGATCTATTTTTTCAGCCAATGTTCAAAGCTCGGCAGCTACTCTGCCTACAACACAAACCCCAAAACACTTCAGCAACTACTTCCAACTTGAATCTCCAGTAAGAACCAGATTTATACATCAGGTTCACTTTTCGTTTTTATTGCCTAAAGTGGGAATACTTTGCTACTCAAGGTTCTTTTCCTACACCCTCTTTACCACCTGTATCTTGTGAACTAATTCACCTTTTAGCCAGGTATCTATTTGTGAGCAAATCAGCCACATCAAGTGTGATAAAACATTTCTTGCCAAAGAGACAGGACATCCCATTTCCTTACTAATAACACTAATTCATTCCAAAATCCTATCGGAAAAGTCTGACAACAGGAAAGACTCCTGGGAAAAAAAATCAGTAATGCAAGATGAACATCTCTACTATTTCTTTGGAAGAAAGTCATATAAAAATACTCTTTTTTGCCTTCAACCACTTATGTGGGAAAAATTAATGAATACGTCTTTTGTAAGCAAAAGTTGAGAAGTAGTATGGCAAATTTCAAGTGAAGATGGACACCTATGTACTCCTCTAAATTCAGAAGTATTCAGAACTTATTTTCTCTACACTGTCTCTGCTGAACATAAGTAAGTGTTTCCTGTATGGATTTTGGCCCTCTAATTTTCTTTTCAGTCATTCAGTTAAAGGAGCAATGTACCTTCCTATTAAAAAAAAAAGAAGTACTCATTTGAATTAGGAATAAGGTATTCATCAAAAACTTAGTACTGTACTACACATAGGAAATCTGCCAAAATCTCATTAATTCACTGAGAGGTAGGTCTGCAAGGAAAGGAAAATCATCTTTTTAAAAGAGATTATTGTTCTCAGTCATCTAAATATGAACATTTCACTTTTAAAGCAGTTATGTTTTGTCTTCAAAGAAAATCAAAGTAACAAAAATATCTAGTTCCATATACCTGAATAATTTTTTTAATACTCAAAAGAGCCAGCTAATATACTTGTGAAACTAAAACTATATATATATATGTTTATAAACTTATAATTCAAGCAATCAATTACTAGGTCAGCAATCACACACTGAATAAGCAGCTGCTAAAAAAATCATATTTCCACATGAAAATACTGTTCAAGAAAATAATTTTAAAGGCTGCTCTTAATACAGCAGGTTTTCATGTTTCAGTAATTTAATTTTATCTGTTAGAACCATGCAAGTTGCCAAGGATTAAGTTTTTTCCTTCAGCATAAAATGAAATGTATTTTACTGAACGCCTGAAGCCTTTCTATATTTATCTGTTATTCAGAGGAGTTATTGCTCAGTATTCAGTGGTATACACCATTGCGTATGTAAGTCAAAAGTGGGCTCAGAGATGGTGTACAGTCCATGAATTTGGATAAGAAATGGATGAATGTCTGAAAAAAGTTACATTCTTTTGAGAAGCAAATGTTTTCACTATTAGAAATTCATTCCACCAGATGATCAAATGACCTCATAACCCTCTGCAGTAGCACAGGCACCCTTCCTGCTCTCAGTTCCCCTGACCAACATTAGAATGAAGTACTGCACACCACTGTATGGATTCCACAAAGCACATATAGATGTTTGAGTTTTCAAGATGATTTAAAACTTGCTGTGCCCACAACCAAATTTCCTATTAAAAGACTTTTTCCCCGCAATTAGATTCACTTTTTCATCATTTTCTCTTCTAATTCAGGGATTTTGCTGATGTAAACAGGAGCCATAACTTGACTGCCCTGTCTATAAACACTCGACCATAAAATAAACTTGAGCCTCTCCCTGATGCCTTCTCTTTACCTGTCTGCTCTTTATGCCTACATAAAACTGGTTTGGTAAACAGATTCTTCAGTATTTGCAGTTTTCTATGCCAGTAGAAGATATTTTGCTCAAAATATAAATTGCCAGCAACCAAGAGACAAAACAAATTACATTTAAGAATGGTATTTATTCACCCCTCCCCGCATTTAATTGCATCATGTTTCCACAGGTGACATTTCTGAAACTAAAAGCCCAATATTGCCTTACCCATAAATTCCTGTTACTGCTCAGGCAGTAGCAACCAAGGGAAAGTCAGCCCAGGCCACTAGCAAATTGTGAAAAATCGTGAAATGAACTTATTTTCCACTGGAAACATTGTAAATCTCTGTAAGTCAGGCCTGGTATGGGAGCACCTGGGAATACATGGGTCAGAAGGAGAATGACCATGCTGGGCCCACTCCTGCCCATGGGAGGCAGGCTGAAGCAATAGGCTGAAGTGAGTGACCACACGGTTGGAGTCTGGCTGATCCACTCCAGAGTTAAGACACAGGACTGTGTCAACAAAAACCTCTGGTGCTCCCTGTAGGATGTTGAGCTTTAAGTGAGAGAAACTGAGCATCAAGTCACCAATTCAGGTGTTGCTTTGTCTAGCTAAGTCTTGAAAATCGTTCCTGGAAAGGGGTTTTACAGTCTTTAAACAACATGCTCTCATGCTGCAGTACCCCATCATCCAGAGGAAATTTTCTTCCCTACCCCTAAGCCAAACAACCCATGCTGCATTTTGCAGCTTTGTTATAATATCTGGTAGTACTAAGGTGATTTTTTCTCCATCAGTTTTGTAATTGCCCCTCAAATACTTGAAGGCAGTTACTAGTTAACCTTTTTGTTTCACCTTCACCAATGTTTAGAAGTACAATAGCAACACAACCAATGTTTTTCAGGAACCTGAATTTAGGGCCTTCAGAACCTTAAGTGTATATCAGCCTGCTACAGAACCTAGGAACATGCAAGTTATTTAAATAGGTTTGGAAATTTCTACACCAAGTCAAGTAGCCTAAGTTACCATAAAAAGGAAGGTATGTATCTCTCACAGTAAGGCTGCAGTTTTGGAAGAGATTCACACCAGCGCAATGTGAAAACATGAGGGCAAACAGCAGAGTAACTGGAGGCTTTATGTGAACCATGACAGCAGATGGTTTTAATTACCGGACAGTTGAACAAATTCCCGCAACAATTTTCTCCAGACACATAGGCTGTGTCTCCTTGGTGATCACCCTTCTCCACACTGCAGAAGCTTTTGCCAATTTCTGATACCTCACAAAGTCTCCCCCTGAGATCCCCTGAAGAGATGCAGCTCTGCACTGCAGCTAGAGTAAGGTTGTACCTAACAGAAAATGCAAAGCCTTCAAGAGGTCTTTTCCACTGGAGCCACTGGTAGACTTTCTGAAGTAAAAAATGAGTAAATAAAAAAATAAAATCATTGTTTGAAATAAACAAACTTCACATTAAAAAAATCTAACTATAAACTTCACAGCAAAGTCTACCAAAGAGCATAAAAGCACAATGTTTAACTGGTAGCTGTAGCAGATGTCTAAAGCACAGCTGGAATTTCTCTTTTTGGGAGGAAGAGGACACTTCTGCCAAGGCATAAACAAAAGACTCAGCACATGTGTTGTAATGCTGGCACATACTTCAGGGTCTTTGCCATAAAGTGAGGTAAAATTAATTACTGTAATATCATTATCACCCTATAAACTCAGGACCAAATGGTGATTTCTGCTGAAAACACTATTTAATTAGAGATAAAAATTCCAAATCTGAGCTGACTGTATGTAATTCAAATTAATATAGGATTAACAATGTAGCATGTACAAACAATTCTGAGAAAAGTATTTTTAAGTTTTATTTGATGTTCTCTTTTTCATGTGAAGGCTGTTTACATGGCAAAGAATAGTTTGTAGCTAAATCTAGAAACATGAGATAAAAGTGGAATCTGTACAGACTCCAACATTTGTTATTCTTGGACATTTTGTCGCTCCTAGTTGGAGGGAGGTGATCCTGCAGCCATTTCTTCTATGGTAAGAAACTTTCTGGAGGAGTGGGGAATAAAGGTTAGCTGGAAATTAGTTCTACTTATTCTTATCTTTTGCATCCGCACCAGTCAATTTCCCTACACAGAATTAGAACAGATTTATTAAATTAGTATTCTTTCGCATCCTTCTTGCTGACCAGACATTTTAAAATTATAGCAACTTAGCTAAAATTCATAAGAAGTAAGATTCAGATATTCTACTGAACTAATCCCAATTCATTTGTAAAGAACAAAATAGATTAAGAGTTGACATAATCACAATACATTACTTTTAGTATATAATTAAAAATATAGTAAAGATAATTTTTGTTCTTTGGTATTAGTGCATTTTTACTGACTTCACTGAAATGCTGAAATAAAATTTGGGGTCACTAACATTGTAAGATGTGGTGTCTCCAAGAAAAAGTAAAGAGACATGAAATTATATTTATCAGAAAAAATAAATTGGATAAATCCTCAAACAGATTACTCATTTTAATTCACTGCCTGACTCTTCTTGCCAAAAAGAACAACATTCATGTCATGAGATTTTAGAGCATCATAAGAGACACTGGGTAGGCAAAACAATAGTAGAGGAGAGGTACTACCCTTACCCTCTAGGAAGAACTATTTCAAGGGGGTTTTTAGCATTGTCTAGTTTACTACAAAGTTTTACATAGAGCTTACAAAGATCAACAACACCAATTGCTGCATTAATCACAGTAATTTACTGATGCAGTTATTCAGTCAAAACCTCTTGAACCAAACATCACTTTTCCTTAAGATTGAAAAAAACACATAACAAGCGTGTTCTGGGTACTTGAATTTAGCTTCTTTAGATTTTTAAATGCATTCAGTCACTTATGGAATTCAGAATATGAGATGTTTATATGAAGAATATACAAGATTCCAATACTACTATTTCCTGAATAGTGTAATTCCGTGATTTCTATTCCACGGTATGTTTTGTGGAAACAGAGAAATAACTCAAGTCCAAGAGATGTTACTACTTCTCCAGAACTATGAGGCGGCCCCAGGACAAGGCATGAATGCAGAACTACCTGCAAGCACCAAGTGTGTACCTCTAAAGACAAAAGAGGCCCACTTTTTTCCCATGATGCTGTGCTGTGGGATGCTGTGGAAAAGATTAAGACTGGAGTAAATTAAGGCATCCGAGTATTTTCTATTTGAACCCAATAGTCTTCTACCAGTTAATATAATCATCTAAACACTTTGAACAACTAAACTACCCCAGAGAGAAAGGCTAATGTCAAATAGCCAGCAGCACTCTGAGGTTGGGATACAATATTTTTACTAATTGTTTTCTTCTGAAAACAAATGCATCTGAACTTCAAATTCACTTCCTAGGTTTCTGGCTATTCAATTGAAAATTTTAATATGATCAGAAACACATCACCTTTGTGTACCAACAAAATCTGCTTAGCACAGAAATAGGCCTTTAACATTCTGCAAATATTTTCAATAAACAATATTACTAAAGATCAATTCAGAACCTACTGGGAAAATAAATATTATTTTAACAGTGTAATCAAATTTTTCAGTTGAATACAAAGGTTGTCAGAAGCCAATAATGTGCATTTGTATTACTCTCACATACCCTTTAATATCACACACCTCTTCTGTTCAGGAACACAAACAATGTAACAACGGGAAAATTCTATTTCTCCCATACTAATAAGATTTGTTATACTCATTAGTGGTATCATACAAACCCTAAATCAGGTTAAATATAAATACTACAATGCTGCATGAGAGCATACAGAGCAAAAGCTGTCAGAGACCTCTCCAATATTCCCACAACAAGCTAACAGACACAAGATAAAACCCAAATGAATTCAATGGAGCCATGACCATCCTTCATCACTGAGGCCAATGAAGGAAAAGCTCAGGTCCTGATAATATATTTTACTCCTCAGAAGAGGAGGCAAATACACCTGTTATGTATTGGGAATGGCCTCTGTCCCAGTGAACTTCCACAGGATGATGGATGGAGAAAGTCGCATATGCCACACCAAAACCAAGCCCAAGAGCCCTACAGAAACCCTTGAGAGCAGAGGCTTGACCCAGAAACATTCCCTGGGCCATCTCACCTTCCTGCAGCCTATATTGTCAACAGCATAGAGAAGTCGCAGGTGGCAGAAACCACGTGGCATCCAAGCATTTTGTTTGGCAGTTGTTAAAAACAACTGCCATAATCTACATATTTTTCCTTTAACATAGTAATAGCTTCTTTTCAATTTGTCAATCCATGTTTTTTCTACCATTTTATATAACCCACATGCAACTCCAGAGGATGGGAATTTTAAATCTATACGTTGCCTTTTCCCTGGTCCTAGAATTATGAGCAAGACATGGTAAAGGGATAAAAGGGTTTTATACCTCAGTATTTTAATAGGATCCTAGGTGCACAGCTCTTCAAGGTGGAACACGCTGAGATGCACACACCATATAATACGCATATAATTTTTATAGACCTTGCAAATTAGCATCTCTGACAAAGGTCCCCCAATAAAAAGCTTAATAAAATGGTGTGATACCCCCCCTACTCTAAAGAATTTCTCCCCAGATGAGGCTTAAGCCCAGTTCACAAAATATGTTCCAGGGAGAAGGTTTCAATGAAGGTTGAAACCTTGATTCCTTAAGATAGCACAGGGCTCACTGGCTTCTTACGGAGGATGTTTGGTCTCCCTGTCTAGCAGAACCCTGGAACTAAGCTAGAACATCAGACTAAAAAAATTACATGTAGGCTAAGGATACAGGGAATATATGAAAGGGTATATAAAAAGAAAAGGCAAAAATCATCAGGCATTGATATCACATCAGCCGGCTTCCCTTGATCAACCGCGTGGGTTACCCTTCATTTAACAACAACAGCTTTGACAAGCAACGCTTTCCACTCATGAAGCCATGCGGGCTGTGACCACGGACTACAATTTCTGCCAATGTTTCAGTATCTCCCAGAATAATCTTCTTCATAATTTTACCAGCTGCTGAAGTGAGACTGACCAGGCCTGTAGTTTCCAGGGCCATATTTCTTGCCTTTCCTAAAAACTGGGACAATGTTGGCCAGCTTCCAGCTGGGGCCTCTCCAGATTCCCAAGACCATTCAAAAATTATTGAGAGAGGCCTCACAATGACGTCAGCCAGATCTTTGAGTATTCTTGGATGAATCCCATCTATTATATTTTGGGTGGAAATTGCCCAATGTTTTAATCTGTTGAGAGGAAAGCTGTTTAGAAAATATGCCAGGTGGTACAACAACTTAATCTGAATTCCCAGGATACTTCAAATTGTTTTCTTACTTTCATAAGTACATTTGAATACTAAAACATTGGAGATAAACATTGAATTGTGATATTTTGAAAAAGTCTCTCCTTGGAAATGATCTAGGGTTTTCTAAAGCAGATCTTACATCTGATTTCATTGAAGCATATGTTTCAAAAGGATGTTTGAAGCAAGAGAAGATTTTATGAAGATGCTTATATACACTGAACTCACTTTGGAATGAGTTCAGTGGTTGCCCCAAGCTCCTCACAGTTATAAAGACACAAATAAGATGATGCCAAGTATCAAAATGTAGCGTCAGCGATGCTAGATAAGACATCTTAACTGATCTCAAATTTTCTAATGTAGAAACATGTTATTTAATTCCTGGTGCTTTATCTGAGGATCACCAGTTGTACAGAGCCATAAACTAAATTCAGACAAAGCTTTGTAAGACAGAAATAGCAAGAAAGACTGACTCAGACAGATCCAGAACAGGCAAGAGGCAAAAAGCACAAGCTGAAATATTGAAACACCACCAGCAAAAAGATTTTGTAAGAACACTGATTAGATCAGTGGACTGTGAGGTGGACTGTAAAGCAGAGGCTGAGCTCAAAAGGTAGCGATGAGCAAGCAGAAAGATTTCCAGATGTAGGCCAGTCACTAGTGGAATAACCAGGAAGTATATACTGGGACCAGTACTGTTTAACATTGCACTTTATGACCTGGCAATGGGACAGAGAACACCTTTAAGTTTGCAAACTACATAAAGCAAGCAGGAAGGGTGATACAAAAGAATGTTTGTGTTTCATTCAATGACCCTCAAGAGGCTGGAGAAACAGGTCAATAATAATGTAATGAAGTCCAAAGGAAAGAGCTCAGTCCTGGGAAGGAATAATCTCACACATCAATGCAGGCTTGGGCAACTGCTACTGGAAAACAACTCTGCAGAAAAAGATCTGGGGCTCTGGGTGGACATCATGTTGAGCTGATCAAGGACTGTGAGCCTGCAATACACCATAGTAGTAAAGAAGGCTGGCAGTAGCCTGGGCTGCATGAGAGAGATTGTTCCCTGCAGGTCAAGGGAGGTGATGCTTTCCCTCCCCACAGCATGGGTGTGACATGGAAATATTGGAGCAAGTGCAGAGAACTGCAGAAGGAGACAAAGACAGCTGAGACTGTTCAGCCCAGAGAAGGTAAAGCTCTGGGGACATCTGCTCCATGTATATAAGTACCTGAAGGACACAGTAAAGAACAATGCTCCAGCAAGATCCGGAACAGGCAAGAGTCAATGAGCACAAACTGTACACAGAAAACTGCATTTAAACATCAAAGAAATTATTTTATTGACAGCATAGTTGAACACTAGAACAGATTGCCCTGGAAGACCGTGGATTCTCCACTCTGGGAGATCCTCAAAACTCAACCAGACACAGCCCTGAACAACCTACTGCAGTTGATCCTTTTTGGAGTAGAGGGGTTTGACTACATGATCTTCAGAGGTCCCCTTCCAAACTGAAAAGTTCTGTGATCCTTTCCACTATGTAGGTGTTTATTCTGTCTGTTACCACTTAATTATGCTTAGGCTAGAACAGTAGTTTCTTTGAATCTGGAAGCATTTTTTACTATAGTACCTATGGTATTTTGAAGTTGAACACATGCTTTCTATACCCTCTACGAATATTTAATGTATTTTTTATATAAATTATTCATTTAAATTTTTTTTTGCTGGGATTTTAAATCTAAGCCTTTGTGAAAAAATCGTAATGCCTGAAAAGAACTCTACAGTTACTGCTTTTGAAATCCTCTGTTACATTGACCTTAAAAGATGTTGGAGTGTTAAATCTGCAGGGAAAGTTTGCTCTTTTGCATACCAGCATTTTTAAATATAAATCCACTGGCAAAACAATAAGGATATAGACCTATAAACCAATGCAGTGAATAAATATCAATTTTATAATGAACAGCCACTCTAGTTATTCCCTTATTGTTTGTAGCTTTCAGATTTTTCTCATGTTGAAGAGTATTTATTTTGTTCACCATTAAAGATACATAATCTGAGCTTCAGACAACAAGCCCAAAGGAAACCCCTCCCCAAACAATTATTACAGATTTGGTTGCCATTCGAGAGCATGTATGTTCTCAGCACGCAATCAAATAAAAACAAGCACATTTAAAAAGACAAGAATGCAGTAAGTTACAGAAGGCCTATCATCTTAAAGAACAAGGGTCTAGCATGAACAGTAATGACAGGCTGAAATGATCCGAGTCAGGTACATGCTAAAAGTGATGACAAATTCTAAGGAAAGCCTGTGACTTTTCCCAAAGCTTATTCATTCTAACAAACAAGAACTGGGCTGGGACATTGACAGAAGTCATCCATACTGATTAAATGTTAGCTTATTCCTTGGCACAGTTTGGCTTGTACTTACTAGCATTCCCCAGCAAATGCAGCAGAACAGGTCAGGAGACAGCAGTGACCAAAGACTGTGTCTGACAGGAGGTACAGATGGGGCAGAAAACTGACAAGTTGCTTTTAACTGAGCTGTCACTTGTGTCTGGGTAGCATCCTCACAAAATTCCCTTTGCATCTCTTCTGCCCGGCTCAATACTTTCACCTCATAACCACAGAAAGTTCCACCACACACACAGCTCCATCAGTGCCAAGCATAAGACAGGAAATACTGAATGTGGTATCTGTCATTTTTAATAGGAACTTTGAATCAAAAGTGTGCACTAACCATTTAGTAAACTGCAGTTAATTACCACTTTTACCAAATTTTTATTAAGTAACTTCTATTTAAAGAAAAAACAAGACAAAAGCAAAACCAAAACCCACCAGAAAACATCCATCTATGAAATGTTAGTAACACTGGCCTTCTGCGAAGCAATAATGGTAACAACTTGAAATTATAATCTCTAATATGGTGTATATTTCAATTAATGTTTGCATGTTATCATTTACATGAAATGTTAACCAATATTACGCTCCTTATTTATAAAAAGGTCTTGTAAGAAAACAATGACATCACAGAATATAAAATCTAATTTCAACATATTAAGAAAATATATCATACTTAAAGATTATAAAAATGAACATAATGCTTTTACCAAACAATTTCCAAGTGTCACTATGACAATTTACTCTGAATAAATATAGCAGGACCCAAAGCTAAAAAAACCCCAAATACAACAAACACATAATGCTAGTCAAAACAGAATCCACTTGCATTTTTAACATCTCACAGAGTTTTCTTCAAAAGCCCAGTCCCTATTAATTAATGTATGCCAAATGTTCCAAAGTCACTAGAGATCTGGACACATTTTACATACCCATTTAGCAAATGCATTCCTCAAAACTGCAACTAAGAATCAGGCACGAAGAATGCACTGGCTTATATTGGCTTCATTTGCAATTAATGTTTTATGGAGGAAGACTCCAACCCCTAAGTTCCTCTTCATGTTAAGAGGAGTTTGTAAGCAAGGATTACTTTTTAGTTCTCAATAAAACAAGATGTGCATTTTTTGACAAGAAGGGAATTCAGTTTGCCAAACAGCTGTGCAGAAGTTCATTTGCAGTGTCCCTTTGCCAATTAGGGCCAAGATACTCTCACCCTTTTGTCTGAGTGTGGACATTTTCAGGCAGTCCTTACAAAATATTTATTAATATCTATTAATTAAGCCCATACATTTCTTCTAGAGTTGTTTAATTCTAAGAAATTAAAAATTCCACTCCTATACCCTGAATAACACAAAGTACAATACAAATTCCTCTATCAGTCTTAGGTTTCCAAACCTGCCCCTTCAAATAATAAAAAAAAAGAACCAAACAAACCAAAAACCCAAACCAGTAGTGAAACTTGCATTCTGAAGCACAGTATAGAAGCCTTCTTTGTCTACTCACTAGCTGAGCAAAACAGAACAACATATGGCATGGGCATTATCATTTCAAGATTAAAGGAACAGATGATGCCCACTGAAAACCAATGAATACAATGAAATATCCACTACAACAATATATATTCAATCTTTTTAATTTAATATAATGCCACTCCTAATTAGCACCACGTTTACATCTATTGCAAGTGACATCCTAACGTGATTCTCCCATCACTATGTTATATCACCTAACTATAGACTGTTATCTAATTCTATAGGACTCCTCCCTTTCCTATTATCATCTGCTTTAATTATGAGCACTGTGAACAGAAAGGCACTTCAAAAAGCCCTTTGAATATCTTAAACCTTACTCTAAGTCCAGAAGATAAAAAAAGCCTTATCATATTGCTGCAGAGATTATGAAATCCAGAAATATGGTCTTTTTATTGCTAGTACAAGGCTCAGAAAATAGTTTGCAAGCACATTCATAAGGACTTTTCAGAGTGTCCTAAAAATACCTTTGGTCTACATGATCTTAAAGAAAATAATGTGTTACCCAAACAACTAATTAGTCAAGAAGCAAGCTAGATAGAGTGTAGTTTTATTGTGAGTGGATAAAAGTGACTAAGGTACAAGAGAAATATGCATATCTTAAAACAGGGCGCTCCCTGTTAGCACTACATCTACCCGGGGTGGCTGGGCCAAGGGACCTGAAGAATGATCCAGCACAGTCAGAGCTGATCACCTTGGAGCCATCTTTTCCAGGCTCTCCTCCCAGTCCATCCTGGTCCCAGCTTAAGTTTTGCTCCATCATCCTTCCTTACTTCACTGCATCACCAGCAATATTTTCTTACAAGGCCTGAACCCCCAACCTGCAAAAAAAAAAAAAATCTACCACCTAGAGATTAAAAACTTAGCCCTTCCATATTCACACCATATCTATTTATCTTTCCCAATGCTTTTCATTCTTTAGCTGGAACAAGCAACAGCTGACATTAAATTAGCAGCTCACACTGTTAGCAGCCCTGTTTCTTCACAGGGATGCCATCAAACAGAGGTGAGGTGGGCAGGTGCCTGAGCACCTGCATCCCCCTCCCGGGAGGAAGCAGGAGATTTTAATCAGTGATGAGCACACCCTCAGGACACATTACAGAGAAATTTGCTGTGCCAAAAAAGATGATGTTTGGCTTCCCAGCCTTCTGACTGTGGCACACCACTGCCACAGATTCTGTTCAGCAAGCTGCTCACTTGCTCCCGTTTCCCAGCCAAGTACTTTGCAAGGTGAAGAGTGCAGTCAGCTCTCATTCGAAGCTGGAGTGACACTACAGAATCCTGTGGTCTGTGTATAAGATATCCACTTTTCTGTCTGCTGCCCTGAGTACAGCTTCAGTCCAAAAACTATGTCTAGACTCATGAATTAAATGTGCCAGAACTTTCTCTGGCCTGGAGCCCTCCTGACACCCCGAGTCCTTACTGTTAACCTTTCCCTCTCCATCCCAGCCACAGAGGCCTCACTCAACTCCCCTGGCTCTTGCAAACCCGTGGTTCTGCCTGAGGAGGCTTTGAGTCAGTCCTAGTTCTTTTGGGTCAGACAATGCTAGGCTTCATGGTGACAACATCCCAGTGTGGACTATCAGGGTGCAATGCCCTGGAATAGTTATCGCTGTAGCAAGATGCTGTACCTTGCACCCAAGCAAGGAGAAAGATGTGTATGACTTGGCAAGATATCAAGACACTGCCTCTGCACTCACTATTACACTAACAAAGCAAAAAACTAAATGGACCTTGCCTGAAAATGTTGCTAACTTACAGTTTTCACCTTGACTGTCATTCTGTTTGGTGCTTTTTTTAGGACACTTTTATTACTGAGCCAGTGTTAAAAATAAAAGTAAATACGTAAAAAGGCAGCAGTTTTCAAGGCCATATGTAAGGCTTGAAAGTCACAGGGCTTTGGAAAGGAGAATACTCTACATCCAGGTATAGCGGCATCACCAGCTGAACAACTTTGGCCCCAACCCTCTGCACTGAGAGCTCGTGAGCTGTAAAAAGATAAAATGAGACACTCACTGAGACCCATCAACCAGCCTTCAGTCTTCTGGATCTAGAAAATTTTCAAAATGCTGCAGTTTTCTGAGACAGCCCAATAAACAGGCTTTTGTCTTTCTTTTAAAAGGTCACAAGGTCTGCACTAACTGATGGCGCTTAGTTTCTACACGTCTATGGATTTGGATTTGTTTTATCTGTGCTTACTGTCATCCGCCATTCAGGTGAATACTGCCACACTCCCTGGTTAACTTGGAATGGGTGTTAACAGCCAAGATCTAACAAACAACAGAATTGGTCTTGGCAATGGCCAGCCCCGGAGCAGGTGGGTGAACACATTCACGGGGCCATTCCCAAGGGACTTCACCAGCCTGGCTCTGGCCCCAGGGGGTCTCCAGGCAGGGATAATGTCACAAGTGCAGACACAGAAATGGTGTAATGACCTTGAATTATCTCCACTGCTTTGGAATAAGCAAAACTGGGGAACAATTCCAAAATATTATATGGAATAATTTGGTCATATTTCAGCTACAAATAATAAAAAAGTTGTATAGAGCATTTTTTAAAAGCCAAAATCATAGTGACTAGTCATGTTAAAAAGTGCAAACTCCAGCATAAAAGAAAATATACACCCATTGACAGACTTACATAGTAACACATTCTACAAATTAAAACATACCATGAAAACAAACATGGCCATACTTTCATCAACACCCACGCAGACATGCATTCTTCATCCCTTTTAAAACCATCAGTAAATCCCACCAAAGTGTGAACTCAACAAAAAATGTGTCCATCTGACACAGACAAGGCATTTGGATGTCTACATGAAAAAAACGAAACAGATCACACTAGTGTTGGAATGTAAGGAGCAGGTGATAAATCAAATAATTCAATAAATGAGTTTTTCTTGACATTTTGTATTTCTTATTTTTTCGGCTTTGAAATCAACTCAGAAAAACACTTTGTATCTAATCCTGCTATACACAGAAATCACTGAGCTGCAGTGACAGCAAAGCCCACTAAAAGCTCTGCAGGATAAGGTATTACTACAAACTTGTTCAAAAATCAAACTCTGCTGAGTATCTTTATCAAGATCAGAAAACAGTCAAAACCGTACATGCCAGTCCAGTTGGATTTGTTTGATTTTAACAACTGTTCTGGTGGCATATATCCCAGGGAATCATTTTAATTTCATAATTGCAGAGAATAACATAAGTGCTTAACAGAGAAAAGATTTCCAAAATATGTATTTTCAGCATTCAGGGCACAATTTTGAACATAAGCCCCTTCAAGACAGGTATTTGGTATTCTAGCAAAAAAATGCCACCTTGGAATGAGCAGAAGCCAATGCTTGTGTTCTCAGTGAAACAGGAGAGAGCTATGTGAGGCATGTTGGCTCTGAGAAGCAGCAAAATATTAGAGTGTCTCCAAAATTGCTGGAGACTACTTCATTTCTCAGTGGGTGATTGGTTAAAGGACACTAATATATCTCTGTTGCTCAGGGGGACTAAAATACCAAATTCAGCTAGGCCAAGTATCTCTTCAGCAAATAGCCTTCCCTTTCATCAAAAATTCTTCAGAAGTGGAGTCCAGACTGGCTTTTCTGAGCTATACCAAGATGCTGGAAACTGTTGGTGTTTAAACATTTACAAATAAATGTTACCCCTAAAACCTGATAGTTTTCAACCTTCAAAATTCCTTTTTCTACCTTCAGGTACACTAACTGTTTTGTTTCCAAAAGAAACAGTAGAAAGCCTTTTGTCTATAGTATATTGAACACACATTTCTAAATTGGTTGGAAATAAGTATCTGAACCTTAAATACACAGATGTGCAAAGTATCATCACACTAAAACCTAAACACTAAATCACACCCATCACACTAAAGCCGAAACAATTTTTTGTACACATCTTTTTACTTAACAACTCATAGTTCTATCTCATTACAGTCACTTCTCTTATCATTTTTCCCTATCATTTTGCTTTCTTTCCACCATGCTTATCTTCATACTTTTATCAGAAATAACTACTTTTTGCAAAATCTGTGATAACAATCTCATTCACTGACTTACTGTTTTTTCGCTTACTGATAAGATTTTTTCTATTCTCCTTCTGTGTGTAGAGTGCGTGTTAACAATCACTTTGCAGCACAGTGACTTTTAATCATTTGTTCAAACAAATCAATTCAAACTAGAGAAAATCTTTTCACTTAATCCAGTTGGCTGAAATCAGGTGTATCCGAATAAAAAACAGCTACTTTGTTAGGACTAATCTATCATAATATATTCCAAATGGAAAGAAACATGTCCTGAAGCCACCAATTTTTTAATATATCTACTCCCAACCACGTCACACACCATCAGGCATATTTTGTACTTGTTTAGAACTGCCATACTCAATAAGGACTTTATTCAGTCATTACAAAATTATGCATCTGGCACAGCCATCCTCTTTGTTTTCAGTTTTATGTATGATTAAGATAATTTTGAGAATTCTAGGGAATCAGCAGTATTTAATATTCTGTTGTTTTAGTGTGGTAGATAATTTGATACTTTCACATATTTAAGTTCTCATTTAGAATTGATTTTCAGATGTGTATTACTGTTCTTAAGTATCTTCTTCAACATCTTTAAACGGGTTCTGTGCAGTGAAAGAGATGAAAAATGCGTTGTTTAGAAATGAAAAGTACAGCATAACAGCTTAATTGTTTTTTCTCTTTTGGTAACATTCTTCTTGTTCTATGTATTTATTGGTACTATTGCTCTCTGTATACTCTCTCTTTTATAAGCCCTGGCTGAATTTTAGTTAATGTAATACAGAGTTAAACATACCCTATTAAGTACTCCCAGCTTTATTTTTCAGCCAAGAACAATTGAAGGAATGACACACTGCTGTACCTCATTATTACATTTAGAAATCCTAGGCAATTAATAGACTAATTTTCTTTTCCCTCTGCAAGTTTGACTGTTTTCAGAAGAGAAATGCAGATAAAAATAAAATTTATATATTGAATAAGGCATTTTTCATTATGATTGTTTGAAAAGACTGGACACAGACTCAAGAATCCTAAGCATAAGCATACAATGGAATTTTCATCTGGGATAAAAGTAATGAGAGAAAATACCAAACAGACTTTCTTGGTGAGAACGTATTTTACATTACACTGCATTTATTCTGGGCAATATCATTAAACAACCAACCCAAAAATTTCTAAATTTCAGTGATCTCATTCTTTTAAAGTCATGCTGAAATTACATTTTTAACACTGACAGACAATACTTCAAGATTCATATTGAAATCTCAAGAACAGATCAAGAATGTACTCGTCTTGTGGTCATGCTCAGTATCACTTTGAGGCTGCTCACTCAGATGTTTCAATACTGCATTCACTCACAACTCTACCCCTTGATACTGACAGTGAAAAGGCAACATCCAGGTTTGCCCACCTCCACTGCCCACCTTTTAACACAAATATTGTCTCATGTTGAAATGGAAAAAAACCCCAAAAACGTAAAAGTGGTTTGCTTTATCTGGTTTTCAAAAAAACCCTGTATACCTGAAACTGAATATAGACAAAATAGCTGTATGAGCAAGATTACTTGAGTTACACTCTAAGCTGTATTTCAGCCTCCTGACTGTTCAGGCTGCAGGTTTACAAATAGGTACATAACAGTTATGCTTTTTCTGACACAACTTGCCTTTGTGATTAGCTGCTCTTTAAAAATACTGGAACTTTGAACACTGATATTTTTGGAAGGTTTCTTACAGTGTGAAAGTTGTGAAATAAAATATAAAGAAACACCGTCCTGTCAGAGATTTTCCACTATCCTTCCTCTTAAAGAGAAAGGTAAGGTTTTATAGAAAGCCCCATAGATACAAAGAATAGTTGAAAACATACAAAAATAGCATGCAAGTTTCTGTCTTTTCCATATGCACCACTGTAATTATATATTTTGCTTATTGCAGCCCTATTTCTTTTTGAGGTTCTTGGCACCCCAATTCCTTCCCCCAAGCATGTTGGAAACATTTTAGAAGTTTAAAGCTTTTTTTTTCTTTTCATTCTGACTTCCAAGTAACATTAAAGCTTTCCAAACTCCTTTTTCCTTGGAGAGGAATAAACATTTTGTCCTTATTCTTTACAGTCCTATTCTTTTTCCTACACAAACCCAGCCACTTGGACTTCTGTGCAGCCTCTCCTTGGTCTGCTCTGACAGAACAGTAGCAACAAAACAATGTTTGCGTCTATGAGCAGAAAGAGTATCATGTATTTTCCTATCTCATTCACAAGAAGGTCTTTTGAGCAAAGCTGTTCTTTTCTCTTGATAACCAAGAATATTTGACTAGTTTCACATTACTTAATTCACTCTGTGGACATTAAATTATGCATGAGACCCTAAGCTAATCTAAAAAACAATGTAACCCCCATGCGGATTTAAAAAGCACTGCACTCAGACCAAGTGATTCAAACAATACATGGATGAGAAATCGTAATTTTATTAAGGAGAAAAAGACAAAAAGTATGGAGAGTACGACATGCCACACCTTAGCCCTCTACTTAAACTACAACTAAATATACTAAGGGGAAAGCTTATCCTTAATCAAGGGGAGTGGTGAGTACAGTCACAAATTGCTTTCACTCTACTCTTGGTCATACTGAGATGTACCATCAAGAGATTTACTGTGAGAGTGGCTCAAGCACTGGGAAACACAGTTAACAAGCTGTGGAGTGTCCAGCCTTGCAGATATCTGAGACCAGACTGGACATGACCCTGAGCAACCTCCTTCTGGTGAGTCCACTCTGAAGAAGGGGTTGGACTGGAGAATCTCCAAAGTGCCTCCCCAGACCAGTCATTCTGTGACTCCAAGAACTGGCACAGCCTGCCTGAAAGACGTCACTGGAATGTCTCCCCAGTGGCTTCCAATGGTCTTCATCAAATGTCTACAATGAGCTCCTGAGATACCTCTTTTTTTTTCTACAACACTTCAACATCCTGAATCTTTATACCATCCTCTTCTCCTTTGTCTTCTTAAAAGGTTTGTTTACAGGCCACTAAGATTAAAAAATAACTACTTCCAGGACTGTATTATGAGCAGTTTTCCTTTCCATACCAGAATTTAAAATCTGTGAATGTATCCCTTGGTAGTGAAGATCAGATGTTTATGTGTTTTACATACAAAGAAACAACATGTAAAAAATTTAAAAAGTAACACCACAAAATTTAAACAAAAATAGTGCTGAACAAGCAACATGAAAATGTCGCTGTATAACTCAAGTAATACAAGCAAATAAACAGCCAGGAATAAATATTCATTATGTATCTGGATGCAGAAAGCCTTTTAATCAGAAGTCACTCTAACTCAAGCATGGAGTTTCCAGAAATCTGACCTACTTTCATTTTTGGAACAATTTGTGTAATGTGTACATATCTCAGTACCTCATATTTTAACTTTGCAATGCAATACAAAATAGTCACAGATTGACTTAAAAACTTGCAAAAAATTGCAGAGCAATGTGAGAATTTCTTTCTTAGTTTTAATTATTTAAGATTATATTCTGCAGTCGCATATAGGGGATGATCTATCTTAAAAGTGTTGTAAAGTCAATAACAGAAGACCAAAAAGCAAAGCACTATTGTGAAATATTTTATTAGAAAGAATGAAAATGTTGAAATTTGTGTTTAAGTGGTCACATGACAAATGCAAACTAGCAAGTTTCTTCCACATGCATATGTTTTTATCATTTAGCAAACTAAACAGAGCCCTCATGCTCTTTCCCCAACACTCAAGAGAGATTGTTTTCCTTGTTGCATTTTATGTCTTGGTGAATTTTAGACATGCTAAACTGGGACTGTAAAATGTAAAGCAAATCAAGTTTGAACACCACTGTTGATTGATTGCATATTGGGCATATTAGTTCCAAATAATCTTGAAAAAAATCCCAAACAATTATATTTAGAGATTTTGATAATGTCACGAGGGTATTTACATATAGCACGTTATGATATAGTAATGGTTTTATAGAGGTCTCTGGAGATTTTATAGAAGCATTAATTAATTCTTCCTGATAGTTGTTACACAAAAACACATTGAAAGGTTTAATGCTCCACATCTTCTCATTGCGCTTCTCCCATTTAGTGACAATCCCTTCAGCTCCCAGAGTTTCATGATCCCCAAGCCTGTGCCATCTCCAGGTATTATCATTGTTTGTGGTACCTGGATGTTGAACTTCACATTTGACTGGACCAAAATCTACATTGCTCCACTTTATTTTCCAATTATGCAGCATCCCACCAAATAGCTGTTACTTGTCTGCCACACTTTTATGCTTCCAGATAATAATTAAAATTTTCCTATCTGAAACTTCCCTGTCTAGCAAGATGGCCAACATTCCTCCCTTTTTACAACACCAGAAACCATTTTGATAACACCTTTTGATAACATTTTGTATATACCTATGCTTTCTGAAAATCAATGGTTATTCAAGTCAACACTGATGTTAAACTGGCTTTGGACCAAATCTGCAATGTCAAGTGTACTAAGCATCAGCAGTTTCAGATATCTAATCTTAATGTTAAACATAATGACTTGTGAATACTAGAACATTTCATGTTCCATCTTGATTTTGCCTTTGTAGCTTATGTTGCAGTAAGAGAACCTCTGGTCATTAGGAAGCAGGCAAAATAATAAGCATATATTGCAAGTGAAAAAAAAATTAAAAGAAAATGCTAACTTTTGTAATAGTCATTCTTTTAAGTTGCCAGGTAGAAACGTAAAATTTTTGACACATTTAATCTAAATATACAAAAGCCAGAGAAGAATGTGCACCAATGCTATGTTTTAACTGACTTAAAATTATTATAAAAGGAGCATTTTATTTTAAAACAGACTGAATAATAAAATCTTTGTCCCACATTCATCAACCAATATCATTTTGCATGTTTAAGTTGTTTTAAATACAACTCAGAACATCCAAACTTCCATTCTGAAATCACATTCAGTGGTGTTTGTGAGCACCTTAACAAAAACTGGTTTTCTTGTAAGACTGGAGTCTTAAAAACAGTAAGTATTTAAGTTGCAGAATGTTGCTAATCATGCTTTCCCTTTCTTCTATAAAAATGAAAGTTTAATAGAAGCTATACAAATAAAACTGAACTCGAATCTTTAGATACCATTTAACATAAGTGCTTTTGGAGTTGTCCAACCTGAAAGAAAACCAACCCAAAACCTGCCTTGTGTGAAGAAAACATACTCCTGAAATTTCTTTTCATTAGAGATATTGAGTTCTCAAAGTTAGAGACTCATCATACAGAACAGAACAAACAAAAATCCCTGCATGCATTCTCTTTTTAGCTTATAGTTTAATATTTTCATCCAACTTAACACAGGAGCTACACTGGCTAATTTTAATTCACCATTAAAAAAAGAAAAATTGACAACAACCCTTCCTGAACTGACAAAAGCTTTCCTTTCCAGGAAGAAAAGAAACAAAACTGACAAGAAGTGACAGAATGCAGTTGTTTGTCATGTCATTCCCCATGACAGAAAAACAAGTGGTTTTTAAAGAAAAAGCTTAGTTTTTGAAAGCTTCTAAAAAACTTTAAAACCTTCTTGCTGGCACAAACTAAAGTAGGTTTAGAAACAGAGTGTTTGTGAAATAAATGTAAAAGCACTGGTTTCTACACCAAAAATATCATGAGGAGTTATTCCTGACATTCAGAATATGTTATATGGCAGTATTAAGTATGTATTAATCATAGAACTATGAAATCACTAAGGCTGGAAAAAACCTCCAAGAACATCCAGTCCAGCTTTGATTGAAAATAGCTCTCCATGAGCTTCTCCAGCGTGAGTCCATCTCATGAGCAGCTCTCTGTGAACTGCTGCAATGTGAGTCTATCCCATGGGCAACAGTCGCCCTCAAACTGCTGTAGCACATGTCACTCTTCCACGAGGTGCAGTCCCTCAAGGCCAGGCTGCTCCAGCCTGGGAGCAGGACCCCTTTCTCCAAAGGTTTCCCACAGGACCATAGCCTCCCCCCAGCTATCCACCTGCTCCAGTGTGGGTCTCCTCCATGAGCTGCAGGTGGAACTCTGCCTCCCCATGGCCCTCCATGGGGCACAGCTGCCTCACCATGGGCTGCAGGGGAATCTCAGCTCTAGCACCTGGAGCACCTCCTGCCCCTCCTTCTGCACTGACCTTGCTGTCTGCAGAGCTGTTCTCCCATGTTCTCACTTCACTCTTCTCTGGCTGGAATTAAAACTGTGCAACAACCTCTGCCAATTAGGAACAGAAAATTATTTCATACACTATACTCTTCTTCCATCTCTGCAATATCTGCATTGATAGAAGATGAGAAAAGTAATGAATTAGGCTATGCATCTTTTTATCAGATTATTTTGTGAAAAGCAAACTGTTAGTAAAATTTTCCAAAGTATTTCTTTATGAAAAATATTAACAGCATGAATACATCTTTTCTTGTATAACATGTACATTTAACTACTTTATCACTATTAAACAATACAAAAATGCTGCTTATTTACAAGCATCTAAAGTATAACTTATGAGCCTGGATATTAACACATTTCACCAAGACTTTATTCCTCTGTTCTCCCCAAAAATATTATGATGTTCCCTTTTAAAAAGTAGCTTAAATATAAAAGGAAGTATCTTTAAAGCATTCTTCACTACAGAGATATGGTATTTGTTTCTAAATGAAACAGAATGCTTTTTATTAATACAAAAAAGAATATTTTCATAACTAATTTACTTTTGGTCATAATATGGCCTTAAAGGATTGCCAGAAGTATTTTACTTAATCATAACAAATTAGTCTTTCATTGGATTAGCAGAAAAAGCCTGAGTGACAGCCACAATAGAACAGCATTACAGAACCTGAAACATTCATATTTTTCATCTTCTTGAAAAAGTAAAACTGACCCATCAAAAATTAATTTAAATTATTCTATTTTAAGCTGATTAAGACTCATACCTGGAACAGTCAGTTATTTTTCTGTCTATGCAATATCAGAAGGACAGTTCACTAATCAAAAAACATTCTAATTAAAAGGATGAAGAAGACAGAAAAGTCGGTAAAAAAGATACTGTCCAAGGATGTGAAAAAAGTCCAAACGCCATAAATGTCAGCAACCCCTCATGTAAAGTCCTTTATAATCCCCTTTCACACAACATCTAGTTGTTTAAGAGTCTTGACAGCATTATACACAACAGGCTCACGAGGCAGAGCACTGTTTGCTGGCTTTTACCTAGACAAGGAAAGCAAGGAAGGGCCACAACTGCAAGCTACCAAGTGGTCAGACAGGAGCTTTCTCTGCCTTGCTCCAGAAGGACCTACCACAAGCAAGTCCCAAGCACAAGATGGTACAAATATGATTAATTTTGGAGCCATTCCCAAAATTCAAAATAAGCATGGTTTTAGTACAAGCACTAACACGGCTCTACACAAAAATTTTTGTTAAGGAAAAAAAGCCTGTGATGAATAAAGCAGTTAACTCACAGTTCTCTGAAGACATGTTGAGCAAGCTGCGATTGTTCAGCCTGCAGAGGTAAAGGCTCCAGGAAAACCTAACTGCATCCTGAGGGGATGAAAAGCCGGAGAGGGACTTTCCCTCAGGTATGCAGTGATAGGACGGGGGGAATGGCTTTAAGCTGAAAGATGGTAGGTTTAGATTAGAGTCTATGAAGTACCCAGACTATACCTTCACCAAGGGGGCAACACTCTCACTTCCTTTTAAGTGGAAAGACTCATGACTCCTGCACAGCTATTACCAGATTTGATTTGTAAAGCTGTTTTCAGTGATTTTCAGACACATAAGACTGGCAAGACAGATATAACTGTCAGTGTGAAAAACTGAATGTGTGTTACCCCAAATAATTAGACAGAAATAATATGCAAGGAATACTGGAGTTTTCAGCTGTTCAGAAGGCAATAACTTGCAGGTTTTGATGCTCCTTTTACAAAATCAGTTCAGTCAATTGCACTTAAATTAAAATTGCGCAAACATTTTTCCCACTGTTCATCTCTGCCAATCAGATGTTCATGGCTACTGTATCTCAGTCACATGTTCTGGTAAGACATACAAAATGCTTGACAGGAAGGCACCAATGGTTAACCACACAATCTTTTTTTTTGATGTCTGCGATGGCAGCAAAAAATTTATTTTCCATATTAATTCTGATTGCAGGTTCCAGAGGGCTATAAATCCAATTTTACCAGCAGAGATTTCTTAAGTAAAACAGATGACTTTAAGGTTTATTTTGTCTTTAATTTTCTTCAAAACAAAAATTCTTTTGAAGTCTTTTATGTTAATAGCACTGCTGAGACACTAATCCTAAAGGATGTCAACAGTGCTTAGGGATGTAATTGCCTATGAATATCTATGTACAACAGAAAGACAATGAGAATGCAGGCTGCTCATGCAGCCATGAATGAACATGAACATCACTCCCTGTGATGGTGGCAATGAACTTCTGTATCTCACAGAAGCACCCTCAGACACTTAATGCCACCACAGTCTAAAGGTCATTTCTTGAACGACAGGTGGAAAAATCTGCAGCTGTATGTGATCAAGGTGGAAGGTATCCTTGAGGAAAGTTTTGATGGTACGTGAGGAGTCTTGCAAAGATACGAGGACATAGCTGGCCAGGGATATTTTCAACAAGCACTGTTAAAAGAGGGTTAGATGCCAGTGAAATAAAAGAAGCTCCTTGTGTATCACCTTAAATCAGCTATAATTGTATTGATATTGGGATTATATGACTAAGACAGAAAATAATGAAATGTCATAATTGTGTCTCAAGACATTTAAATAGGAAGTATATGTAGGGCTTGTGTAAATATTACTTTATCAGATGTTATCATTTTCATCAAAATTACTGTCTTTTAATTGTCTTACTGCCCCTGTCCCCCACAAAAATACAGTTCCCAAATGACTATGTGAGTATCAATCCATTCTTATTTCACTACATGAATAATAAAATTAATTTATGGATGTAAATTTACTCAGGTAAAACTAGTTGAATTCTGCGAAGATGTGTATTATGGAAAGAAAATGGATCCCAGGAAACACAGCTTAAAAACATGCCCTGCTTCTTTCAGATAGCCTTCAGCACATGAAATTACCCAGCAACTCACTGGAGACAGGAAAAAAATAGAAAAATGTTCACAAAGTTCTTACTTCAGTTGCCTAAGAAATACATTTTTCCTAAGAAATTATTTTTATGTATCAACTTTTGTCTCTTTCCGTAGTTGTCACCTAATTGTGTTAGTACTACTTGCAAGTATTCTCCAAATAACTACAAAACATAAGCACACAACCATCCCTTATAGTTCTGATTTTGTGTTAATATTATGTAGTACCTATGGTAAGAAATGTCTCTCCAAAGACACTGAGTCAGTTTTAATTGCTTATGTAGAGTTTTAGTAACACACTTTGAAGCTAGACAGCAACTCTTTGATCTTTAAAAGCTTAAGTGAGAGACTCAAGTGTAGATCCCCAAACTTGCAGTTAATCTGAATTAAGACCCAAAATGAGGGACTGATTCACATTTCAAATTAATCAGGCGTCTTAAGATGACAGTGGCTAACTCATTAGTGCTCGAAATATGTCATTCTTATACAGAAATAAATCCTAAGAAACATTTACCTTGTAATTTTTTTTGTAACATTCTGACATGAAGACCTGAATGTGTAACACACTTAAAGAGAAGCAATTTCAATTCTTCTTGGAGCCAATAGACACTGTACTATTCACATGACAGAAAATTTTAATAATTCCGATTTTGCTCTCAGAACACAGCTAAAAGAAGGCAGTATTTCAAAATTGCACCACTGCATTTTACATCAATGTAGAAAATTCCACAATAAATGAAGAGTGAGATGTAGTACTACGTGATTTTTTTCCTTTGCATAATGGTGGTTTGATTTTCTCCACATTATTTCCAAAAGTAGAGGGTTTTGTTCACGTCTTCCCCCTTCCACTTCCCTAATTATGTCCCAGCAGCACTTCCAGCACAAACATGCAGACACACACACCTTTTTAAAATTATTAAATCAGACACATCTAGGTTTGAAAAAAGATGAACACTAGTACAATAATTCCTAATGTTTCAGTAACATCACATAACACGGTTGCTTCAAAAGGACAACACACTTAGAACAGATGTCCTAGTCTAGTTAAAATTATGCCTGGTAGTCTCAAAAAAGGATACAGAGACACCTGGATTTACAAAGACACTGTGGTTAAGTCTGGAAAAAAACTAAGTACAAGAAAGGTGAGTCTAAAAATGTCCTGCTATGACTCAATACTTGAATGTTAGGGGCCCCACAGTCTCTTACAGTGTAAAGAGACAAGTATGTTAGACTTTGCCAGGCAGCTGCAAACTGAGTACAGAAACACACCCTTCATATCCACCCTGAAACTGCAGAGCTGCTGGCTCTCTCCCAGAGCCCAGAACTCGAGCAAATTCTCTCTACTCCAACAAATGAGAAGATCATGTCTACTGGCTTATACTGAACAACAGCAACATTACAAAAACATTCATCTTAATATAGACACTAGGATACTATGATGCTGTAAGAAAAATTAAATAGTTTGGGAGAAGGGCGAGTAGAGGTCTATATAAACATCCAGCTGGGAATGCTTTCTGAGTCTTTCATCTTGGAGAAATGTCAGAGGACTTCTCTCAGATGCATTTAAGAAAGCTCCACCTACTTAACCATATTGCTTGCTGTGAGAATGCTGCTTGTTTTTACATGCAACATGGGATAGTAATCCTGAAATCCTCAATTTAGTGTCAGCACAGAGCCAGCAGCTGACACTTATGTGTTCTACAGATGCCTTACATGCTCAGCACTGGCTATAGTCTTCAGCTTTTAATCATACCATGACTGGAGAGCCATGCTAATAGGAAGTGTAGCCTTCAAAATGAGATATAATCCCTTAATTTGTCATTTATTGCAAAAGTCTTGAGGAGTTGCTTCAAGTTTTCCTGCTATAGCTAGTTTCCTACTTTCTCCACTTTATTTTAATAATAAAGGCTTATGAGTCTGATAGAAGAAAATACAATAAATACTCCAATTCCAATATCTGAGTATTCAACCAAATTCCACTGACCACAGGAGGTTATGAAAAACATTTGCATGGACAGCATAAAATAAAGCTGTATTATCAATTACAGGAAACATTATTCATACTTACACATAACTGATTTCAAAATACTAATTATCTTAAAAGTGAAAACTATATAGCTTCTCCCCACAGAATATAACAACTAATTAATTTACTATTAAGACCTCTAGACTGCCAGCTGACAGTCAAGCAGTGCAATCAATTGTGGCCTCATATTCAAGATGTCTGTGCTACATCTCACTGTAGTAAGGAACGTCTGTCAGTCCAGTGCAAATATGGATGTTCTCTGGATCACAGATGGTCTTAAAAAAGAAGTTTGAAAATAACATAGAAGCATGTGTTGTAATCACTGTTCATCTTGGTGGGAGAGGAGTTGGTAAGACAAAATGGTCACAGACATTACTACATTTCAGAATTAATTTTCTGCTAAAAATAGTGAGATTACACATTCTGGTGTTGTCTTCAGCTAACTCTGGGCTCCAATGAGAACCAAATACTGCCCTATATTTTCCCAAATCTTTCCAATCTGGATTTTCTACCTCAGAAGCTATTTCATGATTAACCTGTAAATTTTCATTTTAAAGTGTTACTGTGTATGGAAACAACTTGAAATTATCAGAGATACGCTGTATTATTTGCAAATTTCAATGAATACCAGTTTCTGCTATTTAAAGCCCCCATATGTGTTGCTTTCTGTTGGATTTTTCTCCAGCTTCCTCCAGAACAAAGAAAATTGGCAATTAAAAATCACTTCTTCATTGAAACATAGATTAAATACTCTTCATTTGACTCTTTATCTCCAACTACTGTTGTCATTTTATCAGACCCTTTACTGGACAGCACAGACACATTAGAAAGAAAATTCTGGTGGTAGAGATGACAAATATTTTGTAATGTACCATTTCAGATTTGAAAGAAAATCAGAATCAATTAATTTCATTTTTTCTTAATGACAGAACAAGAGGTAACACTTCAAGCTGCAGTAGGGTACATTAGCCGCCCTACCAGCAGAAAAAATTACACTCACCAGATCATTAAACAAACTGCCAAGTGAAGTTACAGACTCATTATCTCTTGAAACATGACACCTATCAGAGAAGCCAGAAATAATAAATTTGCCTTGCCAAAATGGTAATAGGTTGTCCATAAATTCCAGAAGAAACACATTTCAAATCTAAAATGGCTTGATTACATTACAAAAATTACATGTTATTACAGTCTGCATTATTTTGTTTAGTCAGTAAGAAAGAACATGAAAAGTGTTATAGCAAACAGCCTCCTGAAACATTACTTGACTGGCAGTGTATTTAATTAGCTTTTTGTTATAAACCTTCACGTCTTTTCTTACTGTTTCAAAATTCATAATTTTGGAGAACATAATGCAGTTTAGAGCAAAAAATAAGATTCCTTTAGTTGTGTTTTTTGCATATATTTTCTGTACACACAAAAACAATGCCACCTGGTTGTCATTTACCCCATATATTCCCATAAATACCCTATTCCTCCATATATTATGTAAGGAAAACCATCATGTCTGGGACTAAACAGAGCCTTGGGCAACTACTGGGCAGTGGCAAGGATGTGGCTGCCACCGGCAGGTCTGCAGAGAGGGCACTTGGTGTCCAGGGGCAGCAGGAGCAAGGGGTGCTCCAGAGGAGGAGCTGAGCTGCCAGCAAGGGTGGTTTGGGCAACACACACTGAGCACCAGGAAAAGCTGCAAGACAAGGCTAAGCTAGGAAACCCAAACAAGAAGTTGTTGTTTTCCCTCAGTTTGGGGAGAAAGGGTGTCAGGCTGGGCTGAAACGGGGCTCCTGGGCCTTGAGCAGGGACACTGCAGCCCAGTAGTGCTCTCGGGGTTCACACAATCTACCCCCACCATCAAAACACATTGCTTGTGGTTCTGAAGGCACGAGGGTTTTGTGAAATGCCACACTGTAGTTTAGATTCTACATTCTGTTTTTTCCCTCAGCTTTGTAGCAAGTTTTATTTACAACAAACAGCTAAGTGTGAAAATTAAACCATTTCAGTACAGATAAGTACAACTGCATTGTACAGCTATTACTGTACAGAGATGGGCCGTGCTTGAAACGAGCATCTCCACAGACATCTGCCACACTGGGAGGAGGCTTCCTGCCTTTAGTGACTTAAGTAAATGACACAGAAGTCTAAAATTTAGAAGTGTAACAAAATTAAGTTCAGTAGCATGCATTCATTAACTTAGACGGAATGAAATTAGCAAGGACAGTAAAAAAGCACTAGAGCAGTGACAAACACCACATTGCCTGCTTTGCAAGCACTGTCTTTGAGGAGATTTCCACAGCTTAGGAGAGGGAATATGAGGCTCGATATTTAACCCTAACACTCATATTTTCTTACAGACATCTCAAGCCACACATTAAATGGCTTTCACAGACAAAACATCAAAATACATGCACTGAAGCTTCAACACAAGTCCTCTCCCAAACAGAAAAGTCATTGGCATGCTGACAAAGAATTGACCTTGGTCCAGAATGTCACACACATCACTTTCAAGAACAGCCCAGAATAACATTTTGCAAAGACCATGAAAAGGGAATACGTCAAAAAAACTAAAAGATAGAATCTTGAGCACAGAAAAATGCTAGCTGTAAAATAGCAACCAAAGTTACAATGATTGACAATTTAGCAAGCTTCTATTTCCTCTTAGATATTAAAGTTAATTAAAATTGGTGAAGTCATCAAGTCATTTGTGACTTATCCTAAATGTAATATAATCTCATCTGAAAAGCATGAAATTGCTCTGCCTATATTTATTACTTCAATTCTTGATAACTATTATAGTCATTCAATAATCCAATTACTATAAATTACATTGCAGAAGCAGGTCTATGCAATAGCCAAAATAGAAAAGACTTCTGACATTGTCTGCAGCACAACATTAATTGATCAAAAGAAACTTATTTGGTAAAGCAAACTGGAAAAACCAAAATTTGCTCTGACTTCTCACAATATATGTCTGAAAGTCTTGCTGCAGAACAGAACAGTCTAGGAACATATATACATTTTCAAATGCAACAGTCAAACTGTTCATTAAATCTAAAATTTAATATTAAAATTTGCTTTTAATGTAGTTTGGAAGGTGCTGTTTGACATCAGCAAATAACCACTCTTGGATGCTGACCAAACACCCTAAAATACAGGAACAACATACTCATCTGTGTAAAGCTCCATTTCATGGTGCCCAACACAGAAGGACTTCATCTAATCCTCACAAGTATGGAGCCACTGAGAGTCAAGATTTGCATGCAAGGAAAAAGTTCCCAGAAGAAGGGATATTTAATAAATCCTGGTATTCATCATCTACTTCCCCTGGTTCAAAATTTGTTTTCAGTTCAGAGCTTTTTAACTCTAACAAATATTTATCTTAAGTTTATAAACACAAGAAATAGTTTATTTTGGCTAGTCTTGCCTAAATGTCTGATAAAAATCTAGCATTTCAGTGTCAGCTCAGGAATCAAAGCCAAAACCACACATATTAAGGCAGAAAAGATGATACAATCTGAAGAGTACAAGGTTGCAAAATGTTTGACTGAAAGGGTGAATGGAGAGTAAATCAAAACTGCTTTATTTTCCAACCACTCCCAATCAAAACGTTAAATGTAAATTATATCAAGAAACCCACAAAACTAGCTAGTGAATATGCTGCTTTGGAGTATGAGCCCACCTCACAAACAGCGAGTTTAGAAAAATCATTAGCTGTTATGTAAAGTTAGAGAAATGCTAAATGCTAAGAAACAATATTTGTATTTATCCTGAGTTTTACACTCCAGGTTATGAGGATGCAACATTCAAATGAAGAGGTCACCAAGCCTGATGGAAACCTACAGCCACTGCTGTCCACAGCCAGCTGGGGTCTGTGGTCTGATGGCTCACATCTACAGCTGCAGTCAATACAATCCAGTGTCCCCACCCAAAGCTACACAGCACTACCTTTCTTCATGATACAGAAAAAAAATATTGTAATTATCCTAAAAAAGTTAAGACCATTCCCAATTTCCTTCTTGGTTTGGATTTACAGTAGAGAAACATTTTACAGAAAATTAAAAACAGTCCTGTGAAACAGAAAGCATGGGGGGATTATTTTCCAGATAATTGGAATATAATGATAAAACAAACAACTTTTCACAACATATTTCACTATATGTAACTAGTGAGTTTTGTAAAAACCATATCCAATAAAAGAAAACATCCAAAGAAACTTAGCATTAATTATCATTTACAACAGTAAAAAAAAATCCTTTTTCTTTTTGAAATTACGAAAAATATCAGGCAAAAATCTGAATTATGCAACATTTCTTGAAAAAGTAACTTTTCAGAAGTTGTTGGATCTTGTTTTCTTCTATGCTCTGGACTAAACAGCCAGAGCAACTGTTCCTATACATTTCTTTAAGGTATTTAGCCTTCATATGCATCACAAATGAAATCTCTGTTTCATGGAACATGAAAGCCTGTTCCCTGATATTCTTTGTAAGTGCAAAGCACAGTCTGGCTCTAAATCTCCAGAACTACTGAGGAGTAATGCAGGCAGGAAAAAAACAAAATATGCATATACACAGTCATGCACAAGGTAAAATAAGACTCAAACCCAATTCTGACAAATTAATTACAGAAGTTCATACTGATTTATAAACTGTGCACCCTCACTCAAGTTAACACAGCCCACAGAATGGCATTTGTATTATTGAGAGCCAGTGGATCTAAATTTACTGCCACAAAAATGTAACAACTAAAGTGGAGTGTTTATAGGGATAAAATTGAAAAAAATAAATAGTTAAACTACAGTGTTAATATAAGTAGTAAAATAAGTGCAGATGTAATTTATTTGAATTTCGACACAATTTCATATAGAAAAGATATCTCCTTAATGTTCTAGTGTTTGGGATAAATAAAATATTTCGGTTCAATCTACAAAATGGTGACAACCACAGCTCCAGAAGAAAAAAAAAGGTTTTACTGAAAATAAGTAGTATGTATCACTTTCTGGGGTTTTTCTGATATATCCCCTCACATTTTTCTCATTACACTTCTTTCTTTTTATATCTCTGCATGTTTTAGTTAGTTAGTATTTAATCTTTTTAAACATGTATAATTTTTCTCCATGGTTACAAACCAGGTTTGCTGATTTGCTGTCCTGGCTGAAATTCCAATTTCTGTACAGCTGGTTCATGATCTGAGTACTTCCATTATAATGAAAATCCTGAACAGCACAACACATTTTTATCAGCTACTATTCATTCAGTCTCAGCTACTATTTTAAAAGATCTGATATTAAGTAATTAAAAGCTGTAACTGCAAAGATAAATTTGAATTTGAAATGCAGTTGTGTCTGACCCAGTAATACATCTTGAATAAGATTTGCCTACTTTAAATTGGTAATTTGCCATCATTTGCCAACAACACCAAGCTGTGTGGTGCAGTCAACAAGCTTGAGAGGAGGGAAGTAATCCAGAGAGACCCTGACAGACTTGAGAGGTGGGCCAGTGCAGACCTCACCAAGTTCAACGGGGCCAACTGCAAGGTCCTGCACCTGGGTTGGGTCAATCCCAAACACAAATACAGACCGGGCAGAGAATGGATTGAGAGCAGCCCTGAGGAGAAATACTTAAAGGTGTTTGTTGAAGAGAAGCTCGACATGATCCATCCGTGTGTACTCGCAGCACAAAAATTCAGAAATCCAACCAACCCTGGGCTGCACCCAAAGCAGCGTGGCCAGCAGGTCAAGGGAGGGGATTCTGCCCCTGCTCTGCCCTGGCGAGATCCCACCTGGAGAGCTGCATTCAGTTCTGAGGCACCCAACACAAGAAGGACATGGATCTGCTGGAGTGAGTCCAGGGGAGAATCATGAATGTGACCATTGATCAAAGATTACCCAAATCTACCACCTGAAATATTCTTCACTAATCTGCTGTGCCTCATTTCTTGAAAGAACCAATGATGAGTATTCTCTAGTCCACAAAGAACAAGAATAAAACATGCAGTGGAAGTTCTTTCCTGTAGAGTTCCTCAATTTGTGTAATTAAAGAAACTTGCAAATTGAGGGAGTATTTTCCATCTTACTTGTCATAGCACACCTGAATTCTCCAAAGAACATCCTCTCAAATATCAGAAAATTAAGAAGGAATAGTAGGGATGAGGAAGAGAAAGAGCTGTCAATATTTATTGTTTTAGCCTGACCTCCAGTACTATACACCAATATTCTAAAGAAAGTGGGAGTTTAGCAGGGTAGGCAAGGAAGACACAGGTACTTTCCTCATTTATAGACTACTGGGGGCAGGGGAGAAGAGAGAGTGAATAGTAAGGGGACTGCATCTTTCAATCACATCAGGAATATAAAAACAAGATAAAATCTACTGAGCCTGTATCTACACAAACTAGTAATGTGGTATAAAAGAAGTCGATCTGCAGAGTAGAACTGCTTTTGTCAGAGATGCAACACTCCTACTATGGGCATTTTGCAGAGATTTTAATTTGAACTTGTTATAGCATGGTCCTACAGACTGAACCCTGATTAGAGTCTGCAATTAACCAGGTGTATCTATGAAACACCTTTCAATTTAGTTGCATCTGAAAGCCTGGATGCTTCTGTATCAGCATTTCAGTTTGCACTAGAAGATTTTTGAAGCAAGTTTCCCCCAGTCATTCCTCCTTCTCATGCTGTGGTCTCTATCATAGCAGGGTCTCAGAGAACATGAGCTGGAGGGGCAAACCTAGACAGACCAACCACTAACAGTCCACAGGATCAGGCTAGAGCTAGTCTGAAATCAAACTGAATCGGGAATGTTCAGTCCATCTGCCTTATTCCATAAATCTACCTGTGTTCAGAGGTACTATCTGCCAACACAGGATATAATGCCAATGCTCACCAAAGCCATGCCCCTATCCAAAGTAAAACATTAATGCACATGTCCTAGGATGAAATAGACCTTTTGGAATGGATTATTTTCCGTCACCATTTTATGCTTCGTTCTGCAAATCACAGATGGTTTAAATACTTGTTTGTTTGGGGAAAAAAAAAAGTTCTTTACTCAGCTCACCAGTGATAAATTCCCCTGAGTAAAAGGGTCAGGAAGTCTCAAACACTTCTGAGCACATCAGGTTGGTACAATGACAAACAGGCAGCTACAGCAAGCAGCTGGCACAACTTGTGCAAGTGAATCTAAATGCTTTTGCCCTCGATGAACCATGGACCACAATCATGCCTCCCGCAGGATTGGTTGGTACCAAGTCACATTTTGGACATGATCTGGAAGACTGCTAATTAGCCCAGGACAAAATTATGCAAAGGAAAATGCTAACATTTTAGCAGTTAAGATCAAATGCATTTTAGAGCTTGGCACTCTGCCATGGCCACCTTAGTGTACCCTTACTGACTGCATGTCTGTAGTGTAGGCAGTAGTAATTCCCACCCATAGAAGGGAGAGGATACCAAAAACTATCTTTAGAAGGGTACAGTTTGAATAGAGTATTATTCTACTTATACAGCAGTTACTCGACAACCAACAAAAATACCAGATCCCAAAGAAGGGCAGTATCTTTGAATCATAGGTTACCCTGTATCCCGAGTGGAAAAGTTGGAAACTATTAAGTCTTGAAAAACTAAGGCAAGGTGTTATGTTCCAGTTAATTGAAACAGTCATAAAAAGTATCTGTAGAACTCATTAGTGAAAGCCCCTTTATTTCACATAAGAACATGAATTAGTTCCACAAGATATCTGATCTGTAAATATCAAGCAAGCTGATGAAAGACTAAACAGTCTGCAATTTGTAACTAGTGTATCTAATTTTTTATTCTGTGCAATAATGTTCAAGACGACAATTTTCCATTATACTTAGGCATGAAAATACTTTTCAATGTTTCTTGCAGATTATATATAGAGAACATAGAATACTGCTTTGATTGTTCTTTTAAGACACATCCAATTAAATGTAAGATAGAGAATTAGTTCTCAGTGAGCAGAAGCTCTCCTAAAGAAATATCAACACCACAAATAACAGCAGAGATTACAGTCAGACTAGCCAGTTACAGAGAAATGGTATTCTTAGACCTAAATAATGTTTCCTCATCTTTCATTTTGGAGAATGTTTTGATTACTTAATTTAAATGGAAAAGATCCCTTCTCCCTAGAACAAGAGTTTTTCAATTTATATTGATAATACTCTCTTGGCCTCTACTTGCCAAAGTTTCACAGAAATACTTGAAAAATAATGATGCTCTGCAAAACAATCTACTTTTTACCACTTATAAATTCCATCCAAAAGGAATTCATAGAACATCATTATGTTAATCTCATACCTCAGTGCCATAAATTATGGCAATAGGTTGGTGAAGTTCTTTTAGTTTTTTCTTAGTTCTGCTAAATGTGCTGCACTAAGTCATATTTTTTAAGGTAGAATAGTCTGCCATACAAAAAAATATATCTTTATAGTTTTCCCAGAGCACACAACCCTAACACTAATTGCTTAAAATTACACATGAAGCGCTCTTTGTACTTTTTTGTGGCATTTGGCAATGAATCACATATTGTGCTAATAGAGGGGAAATTTTATAAATTTTAAAAGATGAAGTCTCCATTTTATTCTATAAATTGATGAAGCAAGAGGTTTTTATGAAACAGAGCTAGATTGACCCTGGTCAGATTAAAATAACACTGGTATTATGAGAATTAGAGAGTCAACTCAAGCAGATTCACTACATTTAGGTATTTTTTTTCCATGAAAACTACAGCCACCTGACACTAACGTTAGTGACATTCATAAAAGCCTGTCAAACTGCTAAAAGATGCAAAGAAGAAACAGAGATAGCACAGACTTGAGTATGGACTTTGCCTACTACATGAAGACACAAGTAATCCATTAAAAAGAACTCAGTATTCCCTGAGGTCTAGGTAACACCTGTCTGCCTCCTCACTCCTTTCACATCCATTCTCTTTTTATAACTACCCTATAATGTAGTAGAAAAAAAAATCCTCTCTTCATTTTTTTGCTAACTGAAGTGGAGCACCTAAAAGAATACATGTTCAGCTAATGAGAAAGACTGATTTATTTTTAATAGATCTAAAGCAAAGATTATGAAGAAAGAGCAGAAGCTAGTGAAGTATATAAGTAGAGGTATAATTAAGCACAATAGCACATATGCATGATTAGTCACAATAAACTAAAAATTGAAGAGATGACAAAAAAAATCCCTAAATCGAGTCAGCTTGTCAACTGTGGATTTTTTACTCACTGTCAATAAAATATTACCCATTTTTAACTCTTTCGTGACATTTGAAAGGAATATTCTTGACGATTTAGTCACAGATGGTTCTGACTGCTGCAAGATTGCCCTCAGTAAGAATTACAAATATAATTTTTGCTTTCTTACTCAAAAGACTCAATTACAGGTAGTAAGAAGAAAGAAGCATTTTTCCAATCTAAAATTTATATTATCTGACTGTGTCATAAATAACAGAGAGCTCTTCGGGATTATGCATGCAAGTCAGATTTAAACTGTTTCAGAGTATTAGCTCTCTCCAGTAGATTGCTGTGGTAGCATTTTAAAGACAAGAAGACACAGTCTTAAGCTGCACCAGGGGAGTTTTAGGATGGATATTAAGAAGTTCTTCACAGAAAGGGTGATTGGGCACTGGAATGGGCAGCCCAGAGAGGCAGTGGAGTCACAGCCCCTGGAGATGTTTAAGACCGGATGTGATACTCAGTGCCATGGTCTAGTTGACAAGGTGGTGTTATTTCATAGGTTGGACTCCATTACCTCAAAGGCCTTTCCAACCCAGTTAATTCTGTGATTTTGTGGTTTTGACAACTCAGACTTCATACTTGCTTCCTGGACCATCTTCCCAGACCATCTACCTTTAGGAGTATCCACACATTTCAAAGCTAAATCGGCTTACAGCAGACAGCTTTCTTATTGGATTAAGCACCTTATCTGAAAAGACCATGTTGCTTTTTCAAAGTCCTTTGAGACCAACATATCCTGCTACATCCTCAACTTTGATTGTTTAAACAGAGTTGTGACAATAACATGCTTTCTTTAACACCCTGTTTAACAAAATACCTATAGCTGTTAAAACTTCTGAATGTCTAATTTCAATGAAGAAACTATTTTTTTTTTAATGGAGGGTATACTGAATAGATTTTCGTCTCATCTTCTGAAACTTTATAAGTAGAAAGTTTGGTACATATCAAATTTCATTCGATTGGAAGCAAAGATGCATTACTCTAAACAGTGAATAAATTAGCCTAAATACAATTTCTGCCATCCTCCCCTTGCCACTATGGAAATGACTCTATGGAATGAAGTGGTAAATCAACCTTAAGCTAATGTCAGTCAATGATTTAATCTACAGTACATTTCAGTAATTTGCTAATGTAAAATGAGTGCGAAGTTTATCTTAAATGTATGAAGGAAATTGTCGGTTTGTGTAGAGTTAGATATACTGGGCTGAAGTATATCTATTCCCTACAGGTTATCTAAAGACTGAGGTCTTTGTTTAATGTTTGATAACCTTGGAGGATATATAATTTCTATACACAGTAAGAATAAAAATTTCTTGCCTTATGAATTGCAAATGGTGCTACCATAATTTATTCTGTGATTATCAGCCACAGAAGTGGAAGTAGTATCATAGAGCTAGGTCATGTATATTACAGTTTTTGCAGAGAATAATATCTTTTTCACCACTCTACTTTTCAGATATTATGAATACAGACACATACAGGTATGCACACATGTTCCACTAGAATCAAAGATTCTTTTAATGATCACAAAATCCTGTATAACAGGCTTGGAGATTTTATAACAGTAAAGTTACTCTTCAAAGCACACTAGGAAGTCTAATCCTTTTACGTAGTGTAATTTTTCTTTTATTATTCAAAAAGAAGCATTCTGTTTAGCACACCCTGCATATGCACCATATGATGCACCAGATGCCTTAGTAAATAATTCATCTCTTAATGAAAAGTACAATAAATAGTTGCATAAAACTGTGTGACGATGCAATTGATAACTACCCTTTCAAAACTAGAAAAAAAGGAGATTTTATAAAGAGCAATAGCTGTATCACAAAACAATACTGTCAGACTGAACTGGCAACATATGGGTAATTACAGTTCAACTCTTCTTTGGAAATGAGCATACAGCACAGATTACTGCATATCCTTATACTGCTGTTCCATCAGGGCTCATGAAGAGTGGAAAAAGAACGTCTAAATGCTGCATTTACAAGAATGCCTGAGATAGCAGGATAGGTTGAGAAAGAGAGGAAAAGACACCTGACAAAATTAGATTGAAATGCCTGCTTGAAGAGAGTACTTTACTAGTATAGAAGACACTAGCATTTTATTAACACAACATCTATGATAAATTCATAAAGCCCTTCTAAAAATGTGATTTAATACTGTTAAGATAGGATTTGTATGGAAAGATGTGCCCATGAATTTTATTGCAGTATCTACGTCTTAGCTGCAGCCAGTGAAACAAATGAAAAATCTATCTCTTTGCCTGTTGCTTTAACAGGTTTGCTGGAGAAGGAGATGGCAATGCAGTTGTGGAAAACAGCTTTCAAATATGCATGTGTCGCCATGCTATCCCATATGAGATCAATTTTTCTGACACTTTCCTCCAATAAACTTAGTATTTTTACATACACCTAGAGGAAAAACACAGCTTCTATAGAGCAAACAAAATTCCTTACTAACATTCATTACTATTTCCCATATCGTTTAGCACTGTTTTGAAAGCATATCCTTGTTCCTCTGTATTTTTCATGTTACATATTAGCACTGTATAAGCTACACAATATAGTCACATTCACGGTAATGCTAAACATACTAGTCCTTAGAAAAACAGCAGAAGCCAGTAAGTTAAATGATATGATTTTTCCAAATCTATATCCATTACTGCATGGGACAGGATAGTGCATGAAATAGTGAGGGAAAAAATAAATCAAATTGAGATACAAAAGAAATATTTGAAAAACATGATCTACATAATATACGGGGAAGTTTCGTCAGGTATTCACAAAATGTGAAGTACTGAAAGACAATTTCCTCAATCCAAATTGAGGAAATACAAAGAAAACCCCAAAACCGAAACATTAACTGAAATCTCTTTCCTTCAGTTTTTCCACCAGTAAAAGCTCCAACAATAATGTTCACCCACTTCACAGCATACGCTGAAAAATATCATGTTAATATTTACAGTTTCTCTGGTGTACAGATGTTAACATCGATTAGTAAGAACCACTGTTGTGTCACTGTGGAAATGCTGTCCACCAGCATGCACAGTAAAGCCCACACTGTTTTTTTCACTGGCTATGTGAGAAAAAAACCATCAAAAAATAGAGGCTGAGCTACTCTGAGCCCCATTTGAACTCATTCCATTGTAGGTAGGACTCCTGCAAATCCTGGGCATAAAAGAAAATTCCCATCAGAAGGTAAAACCAACAAACTACCATTTTGTGACAAGGAAAAATCATCAAGAGCTGACAATAAAGATTTGACACCAAAAGGTTTTGATTCCAGCTTTGGATAAGACTGCTTCTATGGTCCTCAACAGATCTATTAGGCCTCTCTGCTGCACCTTGCTGTAAGTGCAGAATTCAGTACTGATTCCAATCAAGGAAGTGCTATGGAATTCAGCCACTCAGACTCTGGGAAGTGTGTTTACAGTGTGGATGTTAAACACCCATGGAAAAAAGCTACTCCAGATGCACTTTGCACAGCAGATGGCATTACACAGAACTTGCCTGTTTAGGGAAAAAGTTTCTCCTCAGTTTTTAATCATTCAGTGACTTAAAATTCTCAGATAAAGGTAAAAATCCCGAAACAGCGGGCATGAAACAGTCATGCAAGTTTGGCATGGTGGAGGAAAGCATTACAAGGTTAATGGTTTTAGAGTATCATACAGCATGAACATATACAATGCCTCTTTAAATGCTGTATAAAAAGCCCTGATGTTGCATTGATTTTCCTGCCCAGAATTTTCTAAATACTACAAATGCATATTGTCCCCATAACAATCTGAACTTCACAAGGAGATGATAAATGAGATAATATTGATTAGATTGTGCTAAAGGGTTCCAGTTCTTCAAGGTTATATCCTTTAGAGAGTTTGTAAATCTCATTTCAGAAATCTGCCTGTTGATATACACAAATAAAAAGTGGCAGAAGGGTTCCCGCATGACAGCTCCCACTGGAGTCACGCTGTTCTTCAGACAGAAAGTTCAGACAAGCAGATACAGAGGAGCACAAAACAGTAGAATCAGTTTCCCTTTTTTTAAAGAAAACAGACCAATAAAATTTAGATCATATTTGCAGTAACAGTATTACTAAGAAAGAGTGTCTGGAGTGAAACACAATCTTGGGCCTCAGCTGGCTTTAACTGTCAACTTCCTCTGTAACATGAAGGATCAGTAAGTCCACTAAAGTGTTCCAACTACTTTAACATGCAGTTTTTATAGTAAATGAATCTTAACTTCAGATGAAAGTCAGCATGAGCTTTTTCTTGCTTTTGGTGGTGAAAAAAACCAAAAAATGTCAGCAATAGCAGCGCACCAAAAAGCAAGTGTAATAATCTGCCAAATTACCCTGGTGTTATGCATTCACTCTCAATTAAAGGAGAACAAGAAGAGGCACTTATACTAGCCATCTGCTTTTTAAAAATTTCAGATTTCTCCCTGAGACATGGAATGGGAGGTATGTGTGAGGTGTGAGGAAGAAAGTATATATTGAAGAGAACCAGAGATCCTTCTTTCCTGATGGGCAGGAGTCACCAGTGGACAATGCCAGCCACAAAGGCTGACAGCATTAGCAACAACAGAGAGCAAACCACGTAATCATTTCCCTTTACTTGGCACTCATTGCACTGCACCCTATTTTGGATCCTGCAACACAAGAAACACTCTGACAAATGAGAGCAAGTCCCATCAAAGCCCACTGAAATGGGCCAGGGCCTGAAGCACTTCCCCTGTGAGGAGCAGCTGAGTAAGCTGGGCAGCCTTGAACCTAAATAAGTAGTGGCTCTGAGTGAGGAGCTAACAACACCCCCCCCTCCTCCAGGAAAACAACCCAGTAAGTAGCAGTTTGCCCAGAGAGTTGAGCAGTCTCCAACCTTGGAGGTTTTTAAGATGCCCTGGGAAAAGACCTGAGCAACTCAACCTGGATTCCATATGGTCACTGCTTTCAGGGAAAGGTTACACCCGCAGACTTCTCAAGGTCCCTTTCAACCTGAATTAATCTGATTTGTGTTTGCTGTCTCTATTATTGTGATGCCATGGACAAGCAATACTAGGTGTCAGTTTTGTAGGAACATGGTCATGCCCTGTTCCTGCCTGCTGAGCTCTACTACCATTTCTATTCTCAGCACTCTCTGAACTCTCAAGTGAAAGTGATTCTATTTATATTCATCTCATGAAATGTTTAAAACTTCAGGAAAAAAAAGCCTGCTTACAATATGAAACACAGATCTGAGGTGTAAAAGGAATACCAATGCTGTTCTTTTTCTGAGCAGCAGGTGGGCACAAGTCTTATTTTCATGAAGATGTTAAAGCCATAAGCTTGAATTTGTTTTTTTATCACTTTGATAAGTGTTTTCATGGAGATATGTACAGGTAAAAGCCATATTCAGATTTGGTTTGTGAATGCAAGGAAGCCAAGTGAAGAAAAATGAAGTGTTTGATCACTCTGGTATTTAGAAACTGCTTGGTAAAGTTAGTAGGATCTTAAAACTATTAACTTCACACATTTTTAGGGGAAAACACGTCTTCCCAAATAAGTGGAAAGACAACAAAATTTAGAAAGTAATTATTGGTCTTCACACAACAGAGCACATGGAGACCTTCTCCCCATAATGAAGCTCCACCATCTATTTTCAGACCCCAAATCAGAAGACAAATTCTGCTCATGGCAAATGTTTCTGAAATCAGCTTTTGACCAGCAAGGAATTTTAACAGAAAATTAGCATCTGGGAGAAAAAGCTTTAATTAGTAAGTATATGCTAGTGATTTGTATTGTGGCATAGACAGATGTTGGAAATAATCTTGCCACCTTGCATGGAAATAATCCATGCCACCTCAGTACTGATAACTTTTCATAAAAGTCAATCAGGAAAATTGAGGCTTCTGACAGTCACATACAGTATGACTGAATGGATTCCAAACTTACTAAAATACTGGTGTGGAATATTAATGGTAGTCATCTATTTTACAAAAATATCAAGATTAAATGATGACCCTAAGATAGATAGGGAGAAGACAAGACACAGATGTTTGTGGTAACATGACACCTAGTGTTCACTTTCAGGAAGCTTCAATATTGGTGGGTGCCAAATGCTGAAGAAACATCCATGCCCCAGGATCTGCTTTCTGAAATAAAGGTAGATATTTATATTAGCATCTCTAACCAAGTGCCTAAATCACATAGACACAGTGAAAACCGAGAGGAGAAAAGGAGCAGGAAATCTGCCTGTGCTGCACTTGCCCTTCCTATTGAGCACACAATCTGGGTAACTGCTAAAAAAAGAGTGCTATCCAAACAAGTTTCATGTTGCTGTTTTTTTTCCTTTGGGTTTCTGCTACTGCTGCTACTGGTGAAAAAAAAAAAAAAA
>VZRM01004853.1:243924-318554 GCA_013397955.1 Grantiella picta
CCGACGTCCCGGCTCCGCGGGGCAGGCTGGCTTCGCGCTGCGCTCCGCCGCCCGCGGCCCGGGCGGGGCAGGGTGGGACGGGGGGCGTTCGCCGAGGGCTTGGAGCCGGGAGGGGAGAGGAAGGCGGCGGCGTGGCGCTGGCTATTTAACTTGGCTCTTCGGCGGGGGAAGGTGCTGCCGCTCCCGCTCCCCTCCCCTCTGCGGCCGCATCCCGACAGCCGAGCTCTGGGTGCTCCTGCCAGCGCTGCCGCGCTCCTCCCCGACACCGCACGGCTCCGCTCGGCCCGCCCGCGCCGCCCCGCGGGGCAAGGGCGGGCGGGGGCTCCGGCCTGCCGTGCCCCTCCGGTGGGGCGAGCTGTGGGGCTGGGGAGCTGCTGCTGGATGAACCTGGGCGACGTGGCGAAGCTGGGGGTGTCAGGGTGCTGCCACTTGGAGCGCAGCGCGCTCGCCTTGTCCGCGCCTGGAGCGGGCGGTTACGCCTGAGGTTGGGTCATGAGCGACAGCCGCACATGGCCTCCAGCGCAGTAACGCTCATGGCCCTCGGTCGCTTTTCTCTGAATCAAAATCAAGAGTAGTTTGACATCTCTCGAGTACTTGTTGGCACCGTTGGCATTGCATAACATATGGCCAGGAAAAGGCTACAACCCTGAACATTGCCATCAGATTTTGTTCTTACCTGCATCTTTAGCTTCCATCCGAGTTCCTAACCATGGTCTGTGGCCCAGACTGTCAGTTTTGTGGGAGCTTTTTGCAGTTCAGTGGTAGCAGTGTTGAACCTGATCTTTGTACAAAGAAGTTCATCCTGGTCCTTAACATACTACTTTATTAGTAGACATATTCTTCTACTGTTAGAGGGAGAGAAGGGAAAGCTTTTAACTTTTCCTATCAATTGATTTAAAAATATGTGCTTTATGCACTATCTGTTTTATTACCTAATTGTAATTTGAAAAGACATCTGTGCTCCCTTTTGAAGCCTCTACCTTAGTCATGCACAAATAGGTAACAAAAAAAGTGTGACTGGAGTTGGCCGGACTTTTTAAAAAGTTACTTTTAAAGTCGGGTTTTTTCCTCCTCTGCAATAGCAGCATGAGTAAAGCAGTAAAGAAATGTGCATCATCTTTTTCTTGGAGGCATGTCCATACAAAATACTGCTTGTCACTGCTATCTTTTACCCTAGAATGAATTCCTCTCTTCCCAGGTTCCCCTAGTCTATAACTACCTGACCTCATCTTTGTCTGCTTTTAGATCTTCACGTGTACCAGAGCCCTGGAGAAGATAGGAAGTGGTAGACAAAAGGGCAGTTTGCACTGTGGGATTATGGGATTTCATTTGTTCTCCAGAGCTGTTTGGGGTCCTCCTCCTGTGCCTGAGTTGTTTTCTTTACTATACATAGAGGTGTGAAGTTCAACATGCAGCAAGGAGTTGATGCCATTCTTATACAGAATTAGAGCTCATGCTCGAGCCAATCTGCCCCACTCCATCCTGTGCATAAAAAGCTTTATCTCGCTCTGTCTGTAGAAAAGGGCATGACAACACACTAGAGTGTGACATGCTCAAAGAGGTGAGACTGGGCCCCTGCCTCATATGTCCATAGAAACTTGTGTGCATGCAGAGTGTGCTGATGCTGTGAGAGCTATGAGTCTGCTTAAGGCTAAAGACAGACAAAGAAAGCAAAGCCACACAGATGAGCTGCACTCTCTGTGGAGGTGGATTGCTCCAGGCTCCATTGGAATTGCCAGGAACCAGCAAATAACAACAGTAGTCCTGACGGGTATTTGCTAACATGGATAATAGCTTTGCTGTGACTACAAACTTGTTACTACATCTAGCATTGCTTCTCATGGTTCTTCTTCCTAAATATGGTACATAGATGGGGATTAAAAAGGGGAGATGTAAATTAGTGTCAATGAAAATACATGGCATAGCAGTATGATAATGTACAGGGAATATATATGGGAAATTACGTAAAGAGATAAGTAAAATAGAAAGAACTTACTTTCTAGAATGCTTCTCTTTACCTACAAGCTGCACTTTTTAAAGTTAAAAATCTTTGTCAGTTGGATATAATAAGCCTTGTACACAATATATGACTTCCTGAGAACCTTAACATTGACAATTACATAAATGATTTCTGGAATTCACCAGAAACTGGATAGAATCAGACAGCTAAAGAACTATTAATGTTAATTTCTTTTTGGAGTAACAAGTGCCCTTCACTGAATTATATTTTCTTACGATATTGCTGTACTGAACATAAATGGGTACATATAATTTGGGGAAGGATTAGGAAAAAATAAATTATTTACTTTGTACTTAAGTTGAGCTAAGCCAATTTGTGATAGCCTCATCTAATGTTTCATTTCAAGGGATGATCAGGTTTAATATCTTAAGAAACCCATGAGCTTCTTTAGGACTTGATGTCTCATTCAGTTTGTTACTAGTTGAAAGCTTATATGCATTTTTCCCTTTCTTCTGTTTGTAGTTTTTTCAATTTCACTGCATCTCTGATCCTACAAAAGGTTTTGCTTTTGCCATTTCTGCAATAAAGCAGAAATGGAAGCTACCTGTCAGGTAGCTATTTTAGTGATGACAGTTTTTGTTTTTCTGGATTACACTAAATCCTATAATTTGGAATAAGGCAATTATTTGAATATTTCATAAAATCTACAAAATATCAAGAAAGTAATCATGCAAAGAGAAAGCAGTTCAAGACAATGCAGAATGTTTTCAGTAAAATTATTTTAAGCCAAACTCATTATTTTGGGGTATTAGATAATTGCCAAGAATTTTCATTCAGCTCTGACTTGGCTCACAACAGGAAAATTGCAAATTGTGCAAAAGATTTTAATAAAATCAGCATGGATGGAAACAGATGCAAACTGCTGAATCTGGACGATATCATATTACAGACCTGTCTTTATTTCTTTCTCTTTTCATACACATGTTTGCATTTGTATGTACAAGCACACACACAGAGATGATACCTGGCTTAGAGAATGGAAATGGAAGAATATTAGCACTAAAAGAATAAAGAATTTATTTTACTAAGATTTCAAAGTTAAAGGCTTTTTTTCAGAGAAGTGGATGAAAGAGTATACTTTGGTTTTCCAGGAAACGTAGGTATGCATACATTAGAAACATAGCTCTGTCTATACAAAAACCTTCACAAAGCTATTGAAGTCAATTTGTTGTCTTAATACAAACTTAAAAACTTGCAGATGCCATTTTAGTGTTTAGATGTCAATATTTCCTGTATTAATAAGAAAAGAGGCCCTTTTGTAAAACTTAATTGCTTTGTGAACTTCATTATACTTAATATATTACTACCAAAATAAATGCTCGGCCATTTATTTTTGTGTTGTGGGAAGAGATCAAAGCTGTGGGGAAGAAAATAATTCCTTTTTAAGTATATTGGGTTTGCATGGCCAAGCTTTGGTAGTGGGGGGGGCTACAAGGGTGGCTTTTGTGAGCAGCTGCCAGAAGCTTCCTCCATGTCCAGCAGAGTCAATGCCAGATGGCTCCAGGATGGCCATGCTGCTGGCCACAGCTGGGCCAAGGAGAAATGGTGGTAACACCGCTGTGATAACATAGTTAAGAAGAAGTAAAAAACCTGATTGCACAGGTGTTATTGTGGCCAGAGTAGAGTGGGGTGGAAAATATGTGAGAGGAACAGCTCTGCAGACACCAAGATCAGTGCAGAAGGAGGGGCAGGAGGTGCTCCAGGCACCAGAGCTGAGATTGCCCTACAGCCCATGGTGCAGCCCATGGTGAGGCAGCTGTGCCCCTGCAGCCCAAGGAGAACCACGGGGATGCAGAAATCCACCTGCAGCTCGTGGAGGAGACCCACAGCAAAGCAGGTCGATGCCTGAGAGGAGGTTGTGACCCCGTAGAAGGCCTGTGCTGGAGTAGGGTCCTGGCAGGCAACCTGCAGACCTGTGGAGAGAGGAGAAACTGACTATAACACCCATTCCCATCTCCCTGCATTGCTGGGGGAGGAGGTAGAGTTGGGAAGGAGTGGGGGAAGGTGTTTTTAAGGTCTTATTTTACTTCTCATTATCCTGGTCTGATTTGGTTACTAATAAATTTAATTAACATCTCTAATTTCCGTGTTTTGCCCGTGATAGTATTTGGTGAGTGATCTTTCCTGGTCCTTATCTCAACCTGTGAAACCTTCGTTAAATTATCTTTCTCTGTCCTCTGCAAAGGGGAATGAAAGAGTGGCTTTGGTGGGTGCCTGCAATCCAGTCAGAGTCAACTCACAACAGCAAGTAAGAAGTTTTTGACTTTGAAATCATAGGTAAGGCATGGTGAAAATGCTGCATGTCCTGAGGAAACTGCTGCCTATCCTGATGAGGATGCTGCCAATTAGCCAACAGTATTTCCAATTTAGGAGGAGTAAGAAAGATACTACTATGTTGACAGTCAGCCTGAGATCCCTATCTCAATCTACTCTCCATTTGCCTCTTTTATTGTGTCAAACTCAGGAATAAGAGGCAAATCACAGGGAACAACAACTTCACAGCCTATCAGAGGACAGTAATTTTCCAAAGTCTTCTTAAAATATACACTGGTAAATCACTAAAATTTCACAGATACGTTCTATTGCTCCAAAAGACCCAACATTCCCTTGCTCACCCAAAACTATACTGCACATCAAATATCCTGTAAATTGTGTCAGAAATTTCCTCAGTTCATTGAATAGGGTAAAAATGTGTGACTGTACATATGGCAGTAGCAAATTGTAAAGAGACAGTAGAATTATCTGTAACACTAAAGGAAATGAAGAGACTGCTGTATTTCAAAGAAACAAACAAAAACTTTTCTTGAACAACTGTTCACTGAGAAAGAGTGATTGAAATAAGCATCTCATCCTTTAGGGCAGGTGACTTGAGCAGCCTTGAAAAACTTAAAAAGTTTTCTGAACTGTCCTTCCCCACTCCTGGCCCCCTTATTGAGGCATAGGAACACATTACCAGGGCACTGTGCTGCCCAAGTCAAGGATCAGCTAGGGCAAGCCAGTACTATTTTGGTTGTCACTATTACAGGAATGAGTATTGACTGCATCAATCAGGAATTCAGCATCCCAGGCTGTTCAAGGGAGCAAATCGTCATTGCTGCCTTGCGCAAGTTATTATGAAAGACAAGCAAAAACGGGTGACTGAGTGGCTGGACATCTAAAAGATGTATTCCCAGTGGGTGTTTATAGAGGAACATTGCACTGATCCATATGTATTGTTCAAAATCAGACAGTTTTGATAACACTGAAAACATCAATGTGGACTTCCAGTGCTTATCACCAGCTGAGGTAAAGAATCAAGTAGCAAGTGGCAAGCAATTGACTAAATGGCACTGTGGAACCAAGTATGATTTTAGTGCTGCTTCTTGCAGCTGCTGATAAAATATTCATTTTTGCCTGTCCTTGAAATCTGCCTTGTATTACCAAATGGAGGAGCTGATGTTCTGCAAACTTGAGTATTTTGTGTGTGCTGGTTCTTTACAGACAGCAGTGTGCCAAGATATTCTGCGGAAGCTCTGCCAATATGCAAAAAGGAATATGGTATTTTATGGCCAAAGAAAGCACAAACAAGTGCTCAGCTTGTGAGAGGGGAAGAGATGAGTTCTGGAAACCTACTGTCATTACTCAGTTTTATCCAGAAATTGCTTGGCACCAAAATAGTTCCCAGTTCTGGGAAGAGACACAAGTATATAGAAATCCCTCCTTGGGAAGTGCCTGTCTCACTGAGATAGCATGTGATGCTCTTTTCAGCTTTCCGTTTCACACTGGTTTCTGCTCTTTATGTTGGTAACCAATGTATAAGCCTAATTGTGAGCTATTTGTCGTATCACATAGTTTGTTTGCATACATTCTTCATTTGTGCTTCAACACTAGTTGACCAAAACCTCTCCTATAAAATCAATGTATGCAAGTAACCATGACTCATTTAATTAAGAAAGAAAATGTGTTTCACAAAGAGAGTAAATCTGATTGTGAGTCAAAGCACTGGTAAGTTATAATCAATGAACTGTGGCAGTGTTACGTGGTTTGAGTCACAAATAATTAAATCAGATAGGAACTTATGAGTACATAATTCATGGCCAACTTCTGTCAAAATTCTACAGCCTTATGTATTAGTAATTTCTGTACAGATGGACATAATTTTTATGGTTTTTCTTCATTTGTAGATAATTCATTAGCAGGAGCAAGGGTACAATATAATTCTTGAATTGTTCAAGTAGCTGCCTTTCTGTCCCATCTGATCCCATCCCATCCCATCCCATCCCATCCCATCCCAATACTATTTTGAATTAATTTACAGCTCATTTTCAAAGGGTTTCATTTGAGACAGACATTCTTTGTCAAGAAAAAATGTTGACGTGGACCATTAGAAAAATCTAAGAATTTTATTGCTGGTTTTATTGCCTGGAAAATGCTAGGAGAGTCTACACTTAATAGTCCACATGCAAAGTAGAATAGGAAATAAAATTAAATATTCACTGCAGTGGTAATATCTCTTTGCTCTCATCTTTCTATAGCAGTACAAAAGTTCACTATGTGTGCTGGCACCACAAAATATTAATTGTTTTAAACCAGTTTTTCTCTATCTTTTAAGCTCCTGAGGTTTACAGTCATGCTTGTTTATTAGATATAGGAAAAATATGTGCTAGATATTCATACCAAATTGCTTTTTTCAAAGACATTTAGCTACCAAGTTATTTTTAATCTTATTTTATTTCTACATATTTAGTCATAGTCATCGAATGGACAAAGAAAGTGCTGATTAAGCTAATTTCCTCTCTTTACAGAGGAATTAAATGCAAGGATTAAGTGAACCTAAACAAAAGCAACCAGTGTTTTTTATACACCCTTGGCCACAGGCCTTCTATAAACTTAAAAACTGACTTCAGGAATTTTCACTGGTGTCTCAGACAACTGTGGGTGTGCAATAGCAAAATGTTATAGGAGGCTTTTGTCCCACTGCTACAGGTTTTTCATGAGCTTAGCACTGACTGCAGTTGTATGTATGGTCAAAGGAAGTGTAGCCATGAAAAAGTGAGTGGTTGTCATGTAACTAACCTGAGGGGAATAGGAGGAGGCAGGGCAATCAAACAGACCTGTGCAAAATAACCCTAAGAATACCCAAGAGCAGCAAAAGCAAACGTCCCAGCAAAGAGCTCAGCTAACTGGTGACTTAATGCAAACCCTTCCTCTTCTGGAGTGAGACTCACAGTGGCAACTTTAGTATCCTGAAGGTCATGGGGAGGGTAAGCATAACACAAGAAGACAGGGTTAGGTTGTAGGAAGTCAGCATACAACTGAAAGAATAATGGGGATTAGCAATAATTGGATAATTTGAAATACATGTGTTAGTATCGTTGTAACTGGATTAATATATGTCTTTGTTGTATTAGGCTGCCAAGACACTAATTAGACTACTAATAAATTCATGGCTCTGCATATGATAAGTGTTCTGTTAAGCCAAAACAAATTGCTTGAGGTTAATGCAACAGAGTGGTGGTGTATGAAGACAATGTGGGCAAACCTTGCTGAGAGGACTTGCTGAACATTTGAGAGGGGGAGAAAGCCAAGAGTGAGCTGTAGGAAGTTTGTTTTGTTGGTGAGGAGGAGTAATCTAAAGAAACCCTTTTAAATGTTCTTGGCCAAGGAGCAGTCTTCTACTTCTTCCCTAGAGTAGCTCTGAATTTATAGAGTAGACAGGAAAGGTTGAAAAGATAAGAAATGAAGGCCTGTAACTCTATAGAGAGGATAAAATATAATAAGGGGGAAGGGAAGAGGAAATAAACCCCTGCTGGATCAGGATTTCTGAAGAAGTTTCTGGGAGATTCACTCTGTCTCATGCCCACATTCATCCAGGCACACATGGATGACCCAGTTCAGTCTTGATTTTGCAGGTGAAGGGGAAGCTCTGATTATGGAGGACAGGCTTTTTTTTTTTTTTTCTTTACCGTGTGAAGTAAATACCAGAAAGCTAAACACCAACTAAAGACACTAAAATGTCTTGTACTAGTAGTAAATAGGGATGCATGTGTGGAGCTACCAAAATAAATTGCATGCAAACAAGATGCATCTGGTTGAGTTGCATTAAAAATACTGTATGGCCCAGTATGTCCCAAATGACCTTAGTACCTCAGTGAAGGTAGTTATTCAAACAAAACTATGTAAAGTAGAAATAACTTTGATACACTATCAGGAAGAAAGGGCCAGCTCAAATTGAGAGTGTTTAAAATGAGTTTATGTTCTCAGATTCAAGTGAGAGACCTGTATCTAATATGCTACAGATACCCTGTATGAGGAATGTAAAATTATGTGACTTTTCTAAATCCCAGGTGGGATTTATATAGGCTTAGATACAATTTTAAGTGCATAGCACAGCAGAAGTTCTAAATTTAATCAACATAAAGAAGTGTCTATAATCCTGGTACTTTTCTTCCCACATACACACCTTTCTGTGATTTCCTTTATGAAACTGAAATATTCAGTAAGATACTTTTTCCATTCATTTCCTTCAGATTTTCTTAACAGTTTTGTTTTAATGTACTGAAAGGCTATACAAAAATCTAGCCACTGATTCAGTTGCTACTCTTTCCATCACAGGTGAGCTGTTTTCTCTAAATTCTTATTAACACCTATGTCCAAAGGAGTTTGCAATGAGCTTCACTGAGATGCAGATCCAGCTGTAAATGTCATACTTTGTGTAAAAATGCTGTTACTATTCTGAACAAATCAACGACCTCTTCTTCATACACTCAGATCTAGTTTTTATTAAGCAGGGACAATCAATTAAATTGATCTTCATATAGCTATTATGTCACATTTTATACATACTTTGATCAGTCATGACTTTGAATTCTTCTAATTTTTCTTGTGGCTCATTACCAATTGTTAGCCCACTTCGATTTTTGATACCAATTAGAATTTATGGTTTTAGATGGATCTGAAATTCAATCCAATTTTATATATGTGGATAGGCTATACACCGTAAACAAATCAGAGAGCTGAAGAATTCTCTACTCACCAAGGTTGTATTGCAAAAGACCTTTTTAATTTTTTATGCAAGAGGATCATTTGGGCAAAAGATAATTAATATAAATGGGGTTCTTTTTTACTTATATTTTGTCTGCTGAAGAATGAAAGAGGATTGTATGGGTTGTTATTTGTATAGTACGCAGAGAAAGTATTTCTGGAAAAGTGTTGACAGGACTTTTTTGTTTGTTTACTTGCTTCTAGCATTCTTCATTTTATTTATTTTTGTTTCTTCTCCTTTGAAAGTGAAATATTCCATTTTAGGTTCTATAAATTAAGGAACTGCTTTAATATTCTATTGCAATACTTAAAAAGAATGCTGTGATATATGTGTCTATATTATTTTTGTGATGGAAATAGAGTGTTTTTCAAAAGGTCAAATATTTTTTTGGCCCTGAAAATATCACTGTTAATTATGACCAGAGAAAATCAGCATCAAGAAAAAGGAATCTGAACTTAACAATGAAGTATTTTGATATTATTTTTTAGTATAGAGTATTTTAATATTATATTTTAGTATAGAGTATAGAACTCGAGAAACAGTCTGGGTTACTGAATAGTTCAAGATCTACCCAGAGACTTCAACCACATTTCAGAGTGCCAAAAAATGTGAAGCTCAGATCTAGGCTCCCACAAAGAACAAGAAAGGAGGGTACAATTCAGGTATTAATACAGAGTAATAAACAGTATTGAATTTGAGTTGGAATTTTTGTCTGATATGTAAGGGAGGGTTGAGGAAATAACATTGCAATGCAAGGAGCGCTGAAGAATAATAACAAAGAAATCTCAGAGAAATGTCATTGACTTCTTAAGTGTCTGTGGGCAAACAGCTTGTTGTCTCTGTTTCCATTATTTTCCCTCATATAATTAGGCTTAATTTTTATAAGAGGAGTGTTTTGGGACAAACAAACAAGGAATATTGAGAAATAAAACTTCAGGACATAATTAACAGAATTAGATCAAGACACTCATTCCATTTCCTAGTACTGAAATTAAACTGGTCTGAGGCAGTGCCTGAGATTTTACATTGGTGGGGAGAATGGGAAAAAAATAAATTATAGATTATGTAAAGAGAAGAGACATTAGCTTAGGCTGTTTAAAATTTAGGAGTAAAAAAAAACAATGTTCAGTAGGACGAATTATTGGATAAAGTCATATGATTCATTCAAAACTGAAGGATGAGCCTATTTATTTTAGGTGTGTATAGCAGTTGATTAAGAAACTTTTGCATCCCTCCTATGTGTGTTACCTTTTGATAACGCAGTGGGTTGAGGAGGGGTGGAATAGGCCTCTGCGTTTACCGAAAGTGTCTCTAAGGCTACTGAGAGATCACTCCAGCCAGCACTGCTCTGGTGCTGTACAGAAAGACCCTTCTCACACCCGAGCCGGTGTAAGGCACAAGTTCTCACTCACCCAGGGAGCTGGATAGCTTGTGCGTTACCAGAGACAAAGAATCCAGAGGCTCAATTAGGTGGATGTTCCAGAGGTTTATTCTGAAGGGTTCCAGGGTGAAAGAGGAAGAGGAGACCCTAGGTGTCTATAAATGTAGGGATCCTCTGAGGTCAGGGGAGAGGAGGCGGGGGCAACACCACAACCAACGGGGAGAAGGGAGGGATGGAACAAGGGGTTAGGTTACAGCCAGGGGGATTTACATAATTTGGGGAGGGACCATTGTGTTCTCAACAGGGGGTACTCAGACTAGGATGTTTCCCACCAGCGAAATCCTGCTGTACTGGGACCACTCGGCTCCCCAGTAGTTCCCGAGGTGGTATCATCCACCACTACACCTTGACTTGTGCTGTAGAACACATCCATGAACAAATCAATGCCAAAAATTACTAGTAAAGGGAATGAGCCAGTAGGGCAGCAGATATAACAGAGAATCTCCAAAGACAATATTGCTAGTAAATCCCTCATAAATAAAAAACTTGAGACAAATTATTTGAGTATGTCCCAGGAAATGAAAGAGTTGAAATGCTGAAAATAAAAACCAAATGACCAACCCAAAATATCTTTTAATATTCCATTGCTCCTTGAATTTATCAGCTATGATTACTCAAGCATTAATGTAATAAGTATGGTTCAAAAATATGATGCAGAAAGAGAGAACAGGCGTGAGGATCTTATGCCTACACAATGCCTGTTTCAAAGAGAGTAATTTTTGTCTGACCTCCTGAGCTGAATACTCCAGCCCTTGGAGAGAGCGTTTTAGTTTATTTCCAGACAACACATCATCATCCTGGAAGAATACCCAAAATCAGTTTAAATACTGAGAGTTCACTCTGAGGTCCCAACCCCAAGCATGGTAAGTCAGGAGATGCACTTCAAAAGTGAATTCAAACTAAAACTCTAATGTAGCTGTAGTTTTTTCCCTTCCAGCTTGCTCCAGAGAAAGAATGAAAAATTCCTGAAATGTGCTTATTTCTTCCCTCTGTGATATGAAGGAAGATCCACCAGAACAACTCAGTGTGGGGAACAGCACGAGTGAGAACTAACAGTTCATGCTCTATATCATCTCACTGCAAAGACCTTTGATTACTAAAACTATAAACTATAATCTTTTCTGAATCTTAACGATGATCTAAAAGCCACAACTGTGCTCTCCTCTTCATTAAGAAAAAATTCCAGAACAGAGAGACCCATTTTCTGTCAGCTCATTTGACCATAGGCCATCTCCAATTTTACATTGTTTCATAGGAAGCATGAGCGGAATTGATTCTGTTACTTAAGGGCTTATAAATATTAGACAATTTAATAGAAATGCTTGAAGCCAAGTCAAGGTGTTGGGCTATGACTTTTAACCACACAGCAGAAAATGATGTTGAACAATCTTGCTGCTCTGCTCTGTATTGTCTGCAACATGTATTTTGTAATATACGAGTTTAAAAATATGATACCACACTGAATGGAACAGGTCATAATTTCAAAGAAATCGTAAGTCACCTCCTAAAAATCCAGTTCTGTAAAACTACTTCCCCATACATCTGTGCAGTAGCTATAGGGTAGTGATTAGGCAACCTACCTGTCCAGGTTAATTTAGCAGAGTTTACATGAATCATAAATTTATTTGTAGTGAGTCAGTCATCTGCACTTTTAAGAAACTTTTTGTGCAATATGGTAATTCATCAACACTATTCCTGTCACTGGGATTTTCCTAATTTATTTGTGTAACTGCCAACATCAAAGATTACTCGTGAAATAAAAGATCATCCCATTTCATAGCAGAAAGAATTTAAACATCAAAGTTTGCTGGTGGTTCAGTGAATTTGTTGTTAATTTTTAGTTCCTGACAGAAATGCCTCACTAGGTCAGAATTATAAAGCTATTCCAGAGAGAAACAGTTTGCCTTACAGAAATATAGAATAATTAGTGCTTTCATAATTAGCCTATTAGGTAAATATTTTACCTGACAGAGTTGATACCAACATATGTCAAGTGATTTGATGTGCTCAAAAAATTTTTAGTTTCGTTTTAAACTAAGAGAAACTTGTTCTCAAAAGTGTATTATTTATAGCATAACAGGAGCCTCGGTGTATCCATAAAGTTCAAGACACAAAGACTATCTTCTTATAGAAAGGTCAGATGCTTTTGTTAAAACAAAACAGAACAAACCCACACTCCCAGCCCCAACTTTTCCTCTAATGTAAAGACATCTATCATAGTCAAGCGTATTTCTCCATTGTATCATAGAATGGAAGCTCAGTCGTAGTTCCAACATATGGTAACCTAGTTCATGAGTTTTTTCCCTGCTTATATTTCAGGGTCACTTAAACCTAAGAACTTTTAAGCAAACTACAACTAAAATTGTCAAGTTTTGTTTCCCTAACCCACTTCTTCGCATTTGAAGCTGTTCTCATTTGTTAAAGGATCCATCTTTTGTCCCAGTGAGATCACTGAGAAGTAAAAACTAAAATCTGAAGCCAATGATCAGCTGCTACTCTCTTTTTATGAAAAAGTTTTGGAGGGAACTGATATTTTCCTTCAATATTAGAAACTAACAGTATTAGACTATTCTACGAATATTCGTCAAGCTAGACCACTATGAATAACTTTTGAAGTGGGCCAAATTTTCAAAAGTAGTCTCTAATTTGCAAGCCCAGTTTTGTGTGTACCATTGATATACACAATTGTGTATCAATTGTCTTTTTGAATCTGCAAATTATGTATCGAATAGTGAAGATTTGTATCTAATTTGTGCCATTACTCTTTTCATAGAATCATAGAATGCCAGGACCTCGGAAAGGACCTTGAGGATCATCTACTTCAACTTTACTTGAAAAAATTACAGTCCTCAGATCACCTTTGTGGCCCTTCTCTGGTTCTTTTCCAACTGGGCCACATATTTTTGCATAGTGTGAACCTAAACTGAACACCATGTTTCAGGTGTGGCCTGACAAGCACTGGGTGGGACAATGACTTCTGTTTCTCTGTGGTGATGCCCTTGTTGATGCAGCCCAGCAGCCTGCTGGCTCTCCATGCCACAGCAGCGCTGCTCACTCACACTGAGCTTGTCATCCCCAGGACCCCCAGGTCCCTTTCCACAGAGCTGCTCCGTAGCCAGGTAGATCCCAGCCTGTGCTGTTCTTCTGGGTTATGTTTTCCCAGGTATAAGACTCTAGATTTTTGAGTAAGTGTTAATATTGGTCATAAAAACGTTCCAGGAGCTGTGTTTGAAAATAGGGTGTAGGTACAATGTTACAGGTAATGAATTTAATATTAACATTTCTTACCATTTCTCTTGTATTTATCTTGAATTAGGCCTTTCATGGTTAAAAAAGTATGAACAGATGGCTCCTCTTTTGAAATTCCAATGTTATTTTGGAAAAATATTTTTGGGCTTCTATGTTAATCTGCTGACATTATCACAGTTCAGTGGCAATTACAATTTAGATTTAAAATGTAACAACCAGTTGTCATTATTCCAATTTCTACATTGTTTCTGCTGAAGTAGTGTATTAAGAGTAAACTAAAATAATGTCTTACAGAAATTTACAAATAGGCCACTAAACTATGTAGTATTAAAACAATCTGGATATTAAAAAAAGCACCTTGTGCTCTCATCATATTGGCTAGCATAGTTGAGTAATCACCCAAAGCAAGATTGCTTCTGTGACTTAAGCAGGTATTTTCTGTGGAGATACTATCCCATCTTGTTCCCATTGCCTGGCCAGGGTAGTTGACAAAGAGAATTGCAGCTACTCCAAGGGCTTTGTCCTCTTCATCCTGGGTGAGTGCATGGCACCTTGACATGCAGGTGGAATCATAACTATAATTTTAGCTATGAATAAAACTGGCACTAAAAAAGAAACTGTGTGTGCCATCTCTGATCCTTACTGTCTGTTGCTGTGGCAGAATACTTGTTAAAAAAACACTGTCATTTTTGTAGGGGGGATAGGAAGTAGAAAACACCAGGGGGTTTATGTTTTCTTTTTTTTTTTTTCCTTTTTACATGGGATGTTGCCTCTGCTTCTGCTGCTGCTGCTAATACTTCATCTTTTTGGCAGCATAATAGCATTTTTCTCAGCATTATTTAAAGTGGAGATGCCTAATGATAAACACAGTATCCATCAGTGACAAGAATTTTAGCCCTCTGTATCTGTAGACTGCAGTCTTTTTAAATCTATCTCATTTTATGGACTAAGAATTGTTAAAATCTTGTGGTCACCTAGCTACCAACCATTTCTGTTTTTCTCTTCTTTCAGCCTGCTCTCCAGTATAAATATTTGTGTGTGTGAAAAGATTTGCAGGGAGTTTGCTTTTCCCCTTTGGTACACAGAGACTCAAGTAAGGAACATCTGTAATATCTGACCTTCTGTCCACAGATTCCCCAGTGTGCACAAAAACATCCAGCCCCTTTGTATTTTGATCCCTCAAGGTGCAGGGATATACTGTAAGTCAATCAAAATCGAAATAGATAAATGAATTCTGAGGATTTGAAAATTAAATAAAAGGAGTAAAATCCACAGATTTCCTTACATTTTCAAAATTTGTAGTGTATTTCAGAAAGATCACTGAAAATCGATTTTTCATTGCAGAAAGGAGTAACTGCTGTGAAGTCTCAAAGCACATATTTCACTTGCCCTTCACTTTCCTAAACTTCAAACTTTGAGGAACAGTTTTCTATATCTGATCTCATCCCATAGTCTTGTTGTTTCTCTTTAAACCTAAATTAACCAGCTTTTAGAACAATAAAGAAGAGTAGGATAAAGAAGAGTGAAATATGTTTCCCTCACGCTAAAAAAAAGAAAGCAAAACAAATCAACCCAGTTGCTGCTTTCTTTTTTTTTTATTTTATTTTTTTTTTCTTTACAGAACCACTCCCACTGCTGCTGGTATCAAGTAATGAAGCCTGGAATGGAAAGACCTCTTGCTGTGGAAAAGTGCATCTGCATGTTTTAGTAAACATTTGTTTTGAATTGACCAAGTTGTGAGGGTTCACAAATCACACACTGGGTATGTACAACAGATTTACTTTGTACATTTTTGCTAAGTTTCTAATATATTAAGGGTATCTCCTTTGCTGGATAATGAAATATGTTCTGCAGGTGCACAGATCTGAGGAAAAACTTCAGCAGGAGTCCTGCCGGTTGTTGGCAACATTCATCAAAGAAAATCCATCTACTGCAATGCAGAATGTGAGGTCATGGAATAGAAACCTAGAATAATTTAAGTTGGAAAAGATCTTTCCTATCAACTGTAAACCTAACACTGCCAGGTCTACCATTAAACCACTTCCCTAAACGCCACAGCTACATGTCTTTGAAATATCTCCATGAATGAAGACTCAGCCACTTGCCTGGGCAGCCAGTGATTGACAGTCCTTTCTGTGAAAGACACAACTTGAAAACTCCTTATCCTATCACTTGTTACCTGAGAAAAGAGCTTGATCCCACATTGCTAAAATCTCCTTTCGGGTAGTTGGAGAGCAAACTCTCTGAGCATCCTTTTCTCCAGGATAAATGACCTCATTTCTCTCAGCTGCTCCTCATAGGACCTGTTCTCTGCAAGAGTCAAAAGCTCCATTTTCTTTTCTTCCCAGGAAGTCTCAAAACTCACAGAACTGTCATTCTGCTCCCTTCCCTTCTTACTTAATGTGGGAATCCCATGTGTGAGAACTATTCTTGTGGTCCTTTGCTCAGTGGGAATAGTTTCTGTCTTTTGGACGTGAGGGTTTGGATCCTCACTGGATATGAATGGCTTAGTTTTGAGGGGTTCTGAGAGATCATGTACTTCCAAACCCATCTGCCATGGGGGATGCTACCCACCTCTTCAAGTTTCCCAGGGCTTGCACCTGGCCTCAAACATTTCCAAGGATAGGGCATCCACAACATGCCTGCAGGTGTGGCAGCTCTCTGCAAGGATGCCCACACAAGCCAAGACTGGGCACCTATTTCAGATAAATAGAACGAACCCAGGTGTTTTTCCTCCGTTACATTAAGAAATTCAGCCTAAGTATAGTCTTCCTTCAAAGCTACTTGTATTCTGTGGTAACAAGTAGGATTCTGAGATATTATTCAACGTGGATATTAAGATTTTATTTTAATTATTTGTATTAGGTTAGTATATAGGAGATTGTGAGCTCTTGGAACTTAAAAGGCAGACAGACTTGGGAGGAAAAGTCTTAGCAGAACTTTCAGTAAGCACTTAATTTACTTAGGATGGAAAGTCCATTAGTAGTGAAAGGCATATGCATTTTTGGAAATTACACACCTGGCAATTCCCCTAAGCTTAAACAGAGGGATAAAAAAAGTTGTGAAGTGTGTCCAAGCCGTTTAACAGACATTAAGATGGTACTTTGACTGGAAAACTCAGATTATTTTATATTATCCACTAAATTTAAATAGTTGCTATCCTTATCTCCTTTCTTCTTGTTCATATGATCTATAAAAATTGCAAAGAATCTTGTGAGGATTATGCCCAGATAATCCTTCAACATAAATTCAGCTGGGTTTATGGCAGCTTTATAGACCTGGAGCAGGAATAGAAAAAGTAGCCTTTATATTCTTGACCTCTAATCCAACCCTAAAGCAAACAAAAATGACTGCCCACCAGTTAATAGTATGTTTGGGGCTTTTTTGCAGGTCCTTTTTTCCTGCTGGAAAACAAACCAACGATCCAAGGGTTCTGCATTTTCTTTGTATTGCTACTTCTATTTCAACAAACTTAACATACACATTCTATATAAATCAGGTATTGTACTGAAGTGATTGCAGGCACTAACCTTTTCGAGCATCTGTACTGATACACTGGGGGCTGGTCAGCAAAAACCATCTACAAAATTAGCTCTAACATGCTTAAGGCAAAGGTGAAATTGTTAATCGTGGAGGCATCAGCTCCTCCCTTTGTAAAATATATCAGAAAGCTAATGAAGTATTTTTTTACCAGATTAAGTAGTGTATCTTTTAAAATTCTAAATCCTATTGTAACAGAACATTTGAATAGATAAGGAGAATATTATGATCTGAAATTAATACAAAATTTAAGGAAGTGTTATAAGTACACAATTTTTTTTTAAACACAGAAAGTTCAAATATTTCAATGTTTCATATAAAGAAACATTTTCATGTTGAGAAAATAATCTTAAAAAAAACAGAAGTAGAGAAGCAGAAACAATAAATGAATCACCAAAATAGCCTTAAAAGAGTAATCATACAGCACCATCAATGAGAGTTCATTTTAACCTCAGTGTCTCAGCAGTAGGATGCCTTTACTCATGCTGGGATAGGTGCCATCAAGAGATTATTGCTCACACTCAGAACTGGGAAGGCTAAAGTAATGTTCAGAATACCACAAGGTTTAAGGTAAGAAAAAACAAACAAACCAAGCAGAGGCAAGTGAGATTAATGCTGTGAAAAACCTGCATTTTTAGTTTTATAATGTTGATGCATGAGGAAGCATGAACTGCCCAGAGAATATGCCAAGAAGAGGAAAAACAAAATCAGCTAGGAAAGAAAGATGAGATATAGTTATTGTAACTCTGTGACCAGACTGTATTTTTGTTTACATAAAAGCAAACAGACTCATAGGTGACCTTTGGAGAGAACAGGTAACAGAAATCACAAACAAAAGACAGAGAAGCATGAAGACTTTAGGAGTTCTGAAATTATGAATTAATTATTTTTCAAATACTTGGACACAATTAAGAAATTATAAATAGTTTTGAGATGTTCTGTTTAAGTATTTGGAACTGAAGAACTCTTAAACACATTGAAAAAACTGCACCTATCTGAGAGTACATTCACATTTTTGTATGCTTATTTTTAAAGTTGAATGCTTTCTATAACTATTCCTAGGACTGCAACAGACCCATCCATCACTGAATTTAGTTCCTCTCTGCCATAGTTGATACAGTAAATAGAATGACATAGACAGTTTAAAACAGTAAGACTAAATTTGACAGCAATCTTGATAGGATTGAAAGAAAAACACAAGCACTATCTCACAGTTCCTCCCTTCAAAATATTTAGCTGTTCTCTACCTTCTCTGTCCACCAGCTTGCTGTATTTTATCCTGGAAAAAAATTAGCACAAAGTTAAAGTACCAGATTAAAACCACTGAGTAGTTAAATGCAAGTGCTGCTTAGTGCAAAATGTATTATTAGACCAAAAAGAGAAGAAACAGAGTGAAGGTTATAGTTCATGTTTTACAGGTTTTCAAGCTATCCAATTTCATGGCACTTTTTAATGTTATGTTCCACTGGAACTACTAAGAGATGCAAATTTTCACATAAGTCCAAAAAGTTGGAGGGTTCAAAGCATGTTCAATATTCAAAGGTGAGTGGGTATAAGCTGATGTGAATGTTTCACTTGATGTTTTTGACTATGTTCATGGTTGTATGGTATCTCCTATTAGTCAAAAGAATTTTAAAATCAAGGGATGCAGTCATTTTTTAAAATGTAACAGGAATGTTATTCCCTAAATTGGTTCATTCGCCAATCATTATGTACAACTAAAAAGTTTGGGGTACTCAGGATTTTTAATTTTAGAGCATTAACTGTTTCACTGTAGGATTTGCCTTTAGCTAAACTCTTCCTTTGTTCTTTATCAGTGTGCAGGGAAATGCCAAATCTTCTAAGATAAGTAACTCCCTAAGAAGTAATTTTTTGATATAATTCTTATATGTGTGATATACACATATCTTTGCTGTGGGAAAAGCAACATCCCTGAAAACGTTTTATATATTATTTTGACATCACTGTGGCAAGGTTTCATCCTGCTTCAACCTTCTAAAAGTTTGGTATTAATTCCAGGCCTATCCAAGCCATCTTGGTAGTCAAAAGAGAAAAGACATGTAAGTGCCAAAGGTATGAAACTCCCTAGATGTTGATACATTTGGTGTGTGGTTGATACAATCTGGTGTTTGCAGAGACTCTAGAGAGCTGCTGTGAGATACCTAAAGGTAGGCTGGATGGACCATTTTAAACTCCCTTCTCTGGCAACCAATTGAGCTAGGGAGGAATGTATATCACAACCATAATTTCTTAGAATCTTTTTTAATCATTAAGTTATTATTAACAAAATCAAGCTGCTCTTTTTAGTGGCAGCCAGCTACTCACACACGTTTTGCTCACAGACTTCACCGGCACACTTTGCACACTCACTTGATTACCTTTTGGTGCCTGGCAGGGAGGACAGCCCCAGCTGTTGGCTTAGCAGCTCAGAGTTAAGTTATTCTGTAGCAGGTGGCAGAAAATAGCCTTAGTAATGCAAGATCGCCTTTCAATCATGAAGATACTGCTCATGAAAGAAAGACGGAAGCCTACACTTTTCTTCTGATGCCTGCAGAGAATATGTGCACTACCATTTATGTATTATCCAGACAAATGCTTGATCACAGCTAGATGTATGACAGTATCTTTCATAGTCAATATTACATAAATAGCATGCAAGATTAATGGTCCAGCAGACACAGTCTATAGCAGCTGGCCCAAAGTTATATTTTCCTTCAAAATCTGGGTAGCAGTTACAATGCTTTCACATAAGAGTACTTTGGGAGGATTATAGGGTGAGTGTAGGGTCCTAAGTCCCATTTTCCTTATGAATCTAATTGACATTTGCTGATATGGACACAAGCAATGTACTTAAAATTATTCTTTTTTGCAAAATATTTAAGTTCTTTAAAATTACCTGTGATTTCTTTTGTGTCATTATCAAAGTGGGAATCCATGTCTAGTCTATATATCAACAGCGCAGACTGTCTTTCTTGTTTCAGGTTCCTGAAGCAAACTAATGTAATAATGGGAATAATAATCCAGAAGCAGGGTATAATTATTTCTTCAGTATAAATAAACCTATGCAAAACTTGCAGCATAAATTGGACAATTATTCTTGGACAATGCATTTTTACAAAGAGCTTAAGACTCTTGATTTCTTGTCATGGTATTGTCTTTACATATTTTTAGGCCTTAAATTTCTTACATTGAATTTATTTTTGTTCAATTTGGTCTCTTAAGCTTTTGTGTTTTCTTTGTATATGTCTTTTCTTTGTACATGTCTTTCCTTTCTGTCTTCTTAAGGGCTTATGATGCCTGACTTAGGATACATTCGAGTAATGTTGTACAGCTTACCTATGCTACATCTGAGTAATTCACATGGACTTTTGCAGTTGAGGCAAAGATGGGAAGAAAGTAATTTCTAAGGTGGAGTTTGTATTTGCATAGAACAGTCATTCAGAAGGAGTCAAATGAATTATGTTTTTAGGATTAGATATTTCTCCAGCACTGACTGCCTGAGTAACTCGGGGTTACCATCTCAGACATCTTGCAAGTATAAGCCTAAAATTAGATGAGATAGAGCCAACCCTGAAAGTTTCCCAAACAAATTCTGTGAAGAAATGCTGTTGATACTGATGCATCGAAAATCATTCCTGGTGATCAGAACTTTCCTTGATTGCTGCAGCCATCTTTATGCAGCCTGTGGCTGTTCTGCTTCCTCTCTGCAAAATACTTAGCTTTGCTTCTTTGTCATTCTGCTTTGAACATTTAAAGCAGTTCCAGTTAAAGGCAGGATGCTGAAATGGCGTTTTATTCCACATTCACTGTGGTAATTGTCTCTTGCCGAAAAGGGCAAGATATTAGTGTTTTGTGAACTTACTGGAGTAAATGGCTGTGTGGGAGCCTGATTTTCTGTTCTGCAGTGCAATCCTCCCTTTTACCTAGCCAGAACATGCAATCTGGGCTGAGTTAACTTCTCTGGCTTCTAATTTACTACGGTTTAGTGCCTTACATCGACCTCTCCTAATGTCATTCTTTCAGTCTTGGGCTACTGAGGCTCATTAAAATCTGATCCCATGTGGGGCCTAAAGATTCATCAGAGCTTGATGTTTAACTCAAGAACACAAAAATCTGATTGAAATATTTTATATTCTTTTTCTTGCTTTATGAAATTAAAGAAGGATCTTTCAAAAGCATTATTCTTCTTAGGAATGCAATGATCTGCAAACTTCCATAGTATTATCTGACAACTTGTTCTACCTGACTTATCTGAAAGTAGCTAAATGTCTCTGAGACAGCAATTTATTTTTGAAAATGTATTTATGCAATTGCTTTTTGTGACTCCTCTCACCTTCATGAAGAAATTAATGATTAGGTTTTATCCAGGTCTTATTTCACCGGCATTCCCAGCCCTGAATTTGAATTCTAAATTGCTTCTACATTTTAATTGCATTTTCTTCCATGCCAGCATTTCAAGATTCTCTCTTCTGGTTCTGCCCTTTCCATGATTTTTGCTCTCTTCACAGTTAGTGAGCTGTTTTGAGGTGCTTGTGAATGAAAAAAGACTGTAATGTATGAACAGTTAAGCTACCAACATGGATAGTAAACTTTTAAAATGGAGAGATAAGATCAGTGGACCATGTCTTTGCATATTACATCTTGTGTAAACCAGGAAGCTAATTTTAAGCAGCCATTCAAACACTTTGGCTACATATTGCCTCCTCAGGTCCCTGAAGCTGCCTAAACCTACTTTTCAAAAATCCATTATCCTTATTTTCTATGCACTATTAAACAAAATTACCAATTGTTACATATCTATGCATTATAAATACTTAAGGGATTATTTCTTCAGCGCAATGATATAAAAATACTTTAAATTTGGGAAAATACAGTAGCTCTATGCTTTAAGCAGCTCCAAAAATATTAAGCCAGTTTATTTTACTCCAGAGGGACAATGTTCTGAGCTCACTAATGGCCTTATTTTCCTTTAGTAGCAAATTAATGTTGTAAGTATTAGTAAGCCTATTGCTGCTTTTGTTATTGCTTTATGTTTGCATGAGAATAATTCATTGGCTAAAGTACAATTAAAATTTTATCTTTAAAAATCTGAGCATGATATATGGGATATGTACTTACAATGCTAAAAAATTCTCTGCAGAATTACTGGGCTTTTACTTTGTTTTAGTTCAGAGTTGTGTTCCTCTGGTTTATAATCAACATATATAGATTTCGAAATAAATCAGTAGAATGCTTTCAAGCCATGTTTCACATTTTCTTATGTATGATTACTGGCAGTCTGTATTACAATCCCTATGAGCCCTAAAGAACCACAGTAGTTCAGATAATGTCTCAAATCTGCTATGCCTCTGACAATGCTCTTCCCAGACCCTCTGGCTGTATTGATACTAGCAAATTAAATGTGCCAAGTACCGTTCTCTGGCACTGAAGCTGTTAGCAAGCAACAATTAAAAGTTTAGCCTTGGAATTTGGAGGGGGGGATGGGAGAGGCACACTTCTTTCAAACAATCATGAATTCTTTGGGAGATCGGTTATGTGACCTGGACCAAAAATCTGCTAGGGTCTGCTAGATGCTTCTCTACTGACTCATATAGAAACACAGAATAGAAACTCATATAGAAACACCTGGAATATTTTCTGATGTGGTATAGATTACAGCTCTGAAGTTCAGCTGCAAATATGTTGGGCCATTTCCTGGCTTTCTCAAAGCTGGGAAGTAATTCTACTTTTAATGTGTATGTTTTTTTCCTGGCTTTGAGGAAGGGTTCACATCAGTCTATTTCTCTTTAATCTCCTGCTCAGGAGGAGTGTAGTGTGGCTGTGCAACATGGATTTTGCTGGGGCTCAATCTACTATTGTTCAGAGATTTTTACATATCGTTCCAGAACTCCTCTGATCCATCCTTTGGGAACTGTAGGCCTTCTGAGGAAGCTATGGATGGCAGGATAGAATTGACTTTCAGAAATTTCTGCTATATGCAACAGCTGTACCTGCGTGCAATACTTGTTTAGCAGGAGCGAGTGTGAGCTCGGATGTTTCAACACCTTATATGACTACATGCTAAGAAAAGCAGAAGCAGGTATTAAAAACTGTAAAAGTAGGGATTTCAACTGAAAAATTTATGCACTTCTAATCACACTGAGGTAAATATCACAGAAACTCTGACTCCAGACATCTAGCTGGTGGGGATTTCCACTAGGCAGTGCAATCTGCATTTGTCAGTGTGAACATCTTGTCTTGCAGTGTCATAGTGCTGGGCTCAGTGCTAACGTGGGCCATCCATGCAGAGCAAAGGCAGAAAAGCAAAAGTCAGTAAGGTTTTATTGAGCATTAGGAGTTCCTGGGGGACTGGGCCCCACTACTGCCATCCATGCAGAGCAAAGGCAGAAAAGCAAAAGTCAGTAAGGTTTTATTGAGCATTAGGAGTTCCTGGGGGACTGGGCCCCACTACTGCCTAGGGAAGAACTGCCCCTGCACTTGACTGAATGTCTGAAATATAGTCCTGGAGGTTCCAGTGACATGTAAACATTTTCCTGTTACATAGGCAGCTAACTACTACTTATGGAACTCAACAAATGGTGCTTTTAGGCTACTTGTTTTTTTCTTTATGCCACCTCACTATTAGAGATAATGTGTTCTGCAAGGAGGCAAAGTGCTGAGGAAATCCCATGGGAGTCGCTGATATAACTGACATTACATCTTACTTTACCATTTCAAACACAGTTGTTGGATATGTCTGTCTAACTGCTGAAGTCAGCCTGCTTCCTCAAATGCCAGTGCACTACCAGTGGCATAAAAATATTTGTATTTTTAGATTCATCCATTGCAGCTGTTGTTAAGTGGCAGTTTCTCCTGGAAGACCAACTGTAGAGCAAATACCTTGTCTGAAACGACCCTAACTCCAAGTAGCCCTAGAAGAATGATTCTGAATGGGGACTCCTCTCTAACAAGTCCAAATCCTGTGACAGGTTAAAAGCTCTTTTGTGGTAATGTCAGTCCAATCCTTTAAACACCAAATTTGAAAAAAAAAACCAAACCCTGATATATTATACATATATATATAAACACACATATTTCTAATATACTTGGGATATAATCTTGAAACATATTGTATATTTCAAATTCAGTGGGTAAACTGATTATATTCCATATATATATACACCTACTTATGCATATTTACATTTTTATATTATTGGTTTTATATATTATTCAGCTTTCTGTCTAATAGGTGTGTATTTTTTAAACAGATACAGCAGCTGGTCTCTTGAGACGAGAAACAGTATGCTATTTATAGAAAAATATTAAACAGCAACTCCTTTCATTTAATGCCCTTCGCTAATTTTTGCAAGCATCTCTGTTTTCAGTACCGGGATTTTCTTTAAAAGAGCAGTGGCAAAGCAGAAAATTTTCTACCCATAGAACTCACAGCTGAACAGTCAAACCTGCAGCAGCAACTCAGAAATATGAGCGTAAGGAGGGTCTTATCTGCCGCTAGTTCTCTAAAAATAAAGTACACGAGAAATAGCTATGAACATTTATTTTAAGCAACAGAAATACACAAAAGCAGCAAATATGTAGAAAGAAATAGGAAAACTGCTTGTTAAAAAAATTCTTTATTCTTAATGTGGGATTTGTAATCTTTCTGCCTCTAAATCCAAGACCAGGTATTTCTCCTGTTTTTCCTGCTTCCTCAATTCTCCCACACTAGTCCATGTGCTTTGCCCCTACCTTTCCTGGCCTGCAGACCACTGTCATTGCCATCCCATTCTCTGCCTACCTTACACTTCTGCTCACATCACTGTTGGATGTCAAGCTGCCATGTTAAATTCAGATTGGTAGCATGAATTTTCTATTAAATTCTTTTATGGATTATTAAATTCTTTTAAGTGATAGATTTCCGTGGAAGCTTTTTATGTATCTTATTTTTCTTAATTGTTGCAATATAATAAGACAAATACAACAACTGAAGGGGATTAAATGAAATTTTAGATCACACTGTAAGACTGACATTCTCATGTTCCATAATAGAAAGTTCGATAGATAATTTGGTCACAATTTTAGAAGCAAGCGTTTTATTCTGTACATCTGTAATATAATACATAAATGCCATTTTTTATACCTGCCAATATTGCTTCATTTTGGTGACAGTTTTTAGAGACAAATAGGTAACTTTGTGTCTCATTACTTATGAAGCCCTCCTTTTCATCTTGGCAAGAAGCATAGGCAAAATGACTACAGCACCTCTGTTGAAGTAAGGATTAATTAGATGCATCACTGTTTTGTCAAGGTCTAGGACTGAGCAAAACTGAAGTCTGAATTAAGAAAGCCTAAACAACAAATCAGGTTGAATAATAACCTTTTACTAAACAAAGCAGTCATCTAAGTTTCTTCTCTGAGCAGAAGAACATCTCATGTTTCAAAAATCTGTGGGGGACAGGTCAGAAACCACAACAGGCATCACCCACTGCATTTGGTCCCAAGTTCATGATAAGGAATGAGATGGTCAGAGACAGCTTCTCCTTATCCACATAATGTATTCAGGCAGAGTGAATTGCAAGAAATTACTCACCTGACTTGCCTTTTTTCAACATCACAGTAGTTTTCATTGGTTCTGGCTTTTCACAAGCTTGCTGGCCTGATCAGCTAAATCATGTGAAAGAGTTTTTAATTTCTTAGTGAAATAAATAGTTCCCAAATATGTCAATGACTGCAATAATAGTAAAATATAGTTGCATGCTCTGGAATTATTTAATTCATAAAACAAGGCTAAACATGGTCCTGTTTAACTTCAGACTTGAAAAAGGATTTGATTCTTAAACATTATGAACTTTTTATTCTGTGGTGGACTGTGATTACCACCCAACAACCAATTTAATACAAAACTGTTTAAAATTCTAGATTATCAATTAAAAATTGCACAATTTATTTACAAATTTTTTTCAGCACCTCTTATTATGAGTCTCAGGGGTTACATATGAAACAGTCATCTCTCTGAAAACATAGACTTAAGAGTGACAAAGATAATCAAAGTTGCATTGTGTCTATAGAGACATTTGCCCCAATGTAAGCGTCTATGGCACCATACAATGCATATTGCTGTTATTTTTCCAGTGATCATTCAATATAATATATTTTTTCTTGATTAATATACATTTTTAATAGATTAATTTTTCCTCTTTATGTGTTTTCTTGTGTACTGTGAAGATGAGATGATGGAGGGCCGCAAAAGCCTGGTAATAGCAAAGGAACAAAAAGCCTGGGGAAATGAAGGATTGACCTTGTCTCTTCTTTTCAGCTTCCTTGAAGTGCTTAGTGAATCCCTTGCCTGGACCTGCTCAGCTGCTGTCAGAAAGATCTGGGGTGGAGAGGTCTTCAGTCACTTCTGGGGTGTGAAACTGCTATCTACATCACAGCCTATTCACACCACTCATCTAACAGTCTCAGATGCAAACTTTTTACAATTTTGTCTGAGGAATGGTTATTTCATTGTGTAGCACTGGAGCTGAAGGAGGAAATTTAGGGTATAAAGGTGGTACTATCAATGCCAAGCTGGAGGAGAAAGGAGTTTGGCTGGGAAAGAGTAGCTGCAGATTACCAAGGCAGCCAGTGCCCTTTTTCCTCTGAAATCTCCTTCATTCAGCAATTACTAGAAAGGGGTGAGCATGAGCCCTGACTGTGCTGCCTGGAGTCCCACAAAAGGTTGTACCTCAGCTGATCAGAGCACACAAGAAAGCAGTTGTGTCTCTTTTTTCTCCTCCAGTGAGCGGAGAGCAGCCGAGGAGTGAGAGGACACATCGCTGCCTGTTGAGCCTCACTGTGGGTCTGTCACAAATTGATTCATTAGCTGGGATTCATGGGTCTGGAATGATTAGTAGTATAAAAACTGCACTGCAACCACTCAAAATGTGCTAAAATAATACTTCTGTGCAGAACTGTTTTTACTTTGAAGTCTGAGCTCTTCCTCACAAAGAGCTAGATGGACCCAGGCTAGAATAAGATAATATCCTACTGCTGTTTTCATTACTCCAATTTACTATAGGAAGTACCTAAAATGCAGTGTTGTAGTGATTCCAATATCTGGGAAGCTCTCATTTGGACCAGCAGGAGACCATGAAGAATCAAATAAAATAAGCAAAGAGATAGTGTAACTGAGGAAAATTGGCTATTAAAGGTCATGTACTTAGCACTGAAGGAGATTATCACTGAAGGATTTTGTTCATAAGATTTTGTTCTCTTTTATACATTTAGTGCCTGCTGACCTTGTTAGTGTACCTATGCAAATGTATATGTCCATGTCAAAAATGTACAAAACTAGCTGAGCAGTTATTCACCAATATGGCACCCAGAATAAACAGAAGATTTTTCTACTAAAAACAGTAATTTCAGCAAGACCTTTAACTATCTGACAATCTTATCTATTTGGGTTTCCACATAAGCGTAAAATAAGTTATATTTATAAAGTATAACTTCTCATAAATTGATCGAATCATCTTGATTCAGGCAGGAAAAAACTTCAGAAATAACATCCCTGCAGAATCAAAATCTCTGAGCTGAATCTGCCTGGGAGTGTTTTGAAAATAGGACTTCTTTTTTTCCCCCATATGTTGTTCAGCTTTTCATGAAATAGAATTAAACATTTCTGAGTCTTTGATGAGAGCAAACATATAGCTGAAATTTAGGGTACTCCTGTATTTGTCTTAGTAGTGTGCTAATTCTGAAAACAAATGGTGACAGACTCACTGCCAATATTTCTTATGTATATTCATTTGATTTAGTCAAAAAAGCATAATTACTAAATGTTGAGAATCATTTAAAAGCATAATTCCTGATGAAATGGTACCTAGAAATCTTTTAAATGGCTATCATTTAATATTGAATTATTTTGTCTTGAGTGAGATGGGATCACAATCTCTGTTTTATTTGGGTAGAATAGTTTCAGAATGTTTGAAATGTCTTAGGTCTTCAAATCCAGGTAGTGGTTGTAAACAGTAAAAGGGAAGAAAAAATGCCAGGAATGTGTCACTGAGTGGTTGCTACAGATTATTACAGGAAGCAAGGGCATAGGATGTTAAAAGGACTGCCACAACATCATAATAATGAAAAGGAAATAATTAACAATGGAATAAAGAAAAGAATGCATACTATTGCCATTACTGAAGGACAGTTAGACATCAATGACATGATGTATTACAATATCATAATGATGGCCACTATTTTTTCTAAGTTCAAAGTTAACCAGGAGGTACAACTCTAAAGGGAACCGAACATCACTAGATCTACTGTTTGCAGAAATATGTATTGGAAGTAACTGGTTTTATTGGATCCAGAGGATACAAATTTAGAGTATGCATCTGCAGCACTGAAGTAAAGTTCCCGTGGTTCAGGCTTTCTCTGGCTACATTCTCTAGCTGTATTCTCTAGCTACCGCCTTTGATCTGTGCATATAGGTCAAATGTCCATAAAAAATACTTGATATCCTATCTCAGATCTGGTCAGTAGCTGATATTTAGGGAAAGAGTATTAGAACTATGTGATATCTAGAACTCAATAAAACTTTGTGTCTTTGAATTGATGCCTGATGGGTTTTTTTGTCCTTTTTCATTATACTTTTATACTCTTTTTATATCCTTTTTACCCTTTCCCATTCCTGTACTTTTTACTCCCTGTATCTAGCCCCACATGTTTATAACCCTTGTACTCTTGCCTTGCTCAGAATTTTTTGGAGAAGACGAAACAATCTCCACAATCTCAAGAGCATGAGGCACCAATCTTGAAAGAGCCCCATCACTGGGACATGTTTTTGTAAACTAAGTTGTAACCTTTTTTGGGGGAGGTAATTTGAAGAAGGGGGCAATTACTTAATTTGTTAGGCTTCTTACTGGGGAATTTTAGATAGGTATGCTAATCTATGGAGTCCATAAATTGTATACGTGTGATATTGTCACTCTCTTTTTCGTGGTGGTGCACCTGGGACCCTATTAAACCAAGGTAATACCCTTTTCCTCTACTGAGTGTCTGCATCTCAAATTTTTTACCAGCATTTTAGGCATCAGAATAAGTTGTGTTTTAGTGAAATTGCAATCCAAAGGTTTCTCTGGCCCATTAGCCTTCAGAGAGGTGACTGAATCCCATCTTCTATGAATGTCCTGTCCCCTTAAACAGCATATATACTTTTGGGTGTGATTCTGTGAATGAGTTCTGCAATTTAGTCATGCACTATTTGAAAAGAGAAACAAGTAAGGAAATCTAATACCTGTTGCAGATTTTACACTTAGTCCATGACATTTTCTTTAACTGCCACATGCTTCTTGTGTTACAAAAAAATGAGTATTCTCTCCATCTTTAACCTTTTCAATATTTTTCATTGTATCCCAGATTTAGGTCTTTTTTCCAGGTGCAGCAGTCTGTTTCACTGATGTTCTTTCCACATATTACTGATGGTCTTTCCACATGTTGAGGCTGCTCTGTAGCACTGACCACTCCTGCCAACATTTTCTTCATAGAAGTAGTTTCAGATTTTAGAAGCATTTTCTTTCGTATATCGATTGTTGAATTTCCCCTTGTTCAGGGTTGGATTAGAGATTGGCTGGACAGACTTAACACCCATAAATCCATGGGTCCTGATGGGATGCACCCACAGGTGTTGAGGCAAATGTTGTTAAGCCACTTCCCATAATCTTTGAAAAAGTGCAAGAGGAGAGATCTTCAATGACTGAAGGAAGACCAGTGTTACCCCCATCTTCAAAAAGGGCGATAATGAGGACCTGGGAAACTGCGGTTCAGTCAGCCTCACCTCCACCCTTGGAAAGGTGATGGAATGGATCCCTCTGGAGGTCATCATGAAGCATGTGGAAGAACATATTTTCATCAGTAGTCAGCATGACTTATGCAAGGGGAAGTCACATTTGACCAATCTGATAGGCTCCTAAAATGTCATGGAAGGATGGGTCAACAAGGGGAGGGCAGTGGATGTTGTCTACCTTGCTTTTAGCAAGGCTTTTGACAACTGTCTCCCATAACATCCTCATAGGAAAGCTCAGGAAATGTGGGTTAGATCGAGAACTGGCTGAATGGCAGAGCTCAGAATGTCATGATCAGTGGAGTAGAATCCAGTTGGACACCTAGAGTCAGTGGCATTCCCCTGGGATCAATACCAGGGTCCAGCCATACTCAACTTACCAGCAACCTGATTGAAGAGATAAAATGCACCCTCAGCAAGTTTGTTAATGATATGAAACTGGGGGGAGTGAAAGGATCCTGAAAGGAGCATCTTTTTATGAGGAGAGACTGTGGGATGTGGTTCTGTTTAGTCTGGAGAAGAGAAGTCTGAGAGACAATCTCATTAATGCATATAAATATCTCAAAGACAAGTGCCAGACTCTTTTCAGTGGTGCCCAGTGACAGGATGAGGAGCAATTGCCATAAAGTAAAACCTGAGAAGTTCCACTTCAACATGAGGAAGAACTTTACACTGAGTGTCAGAGCACTGAACAGCTGCTCAGGGAGGTTGTGGAGTCTCCCTCTCCAGAGACATTTAAAACACACCTGCTGCGTTGCTATATCCCCTTCTCCAGGTGACCCTGTCTTGGCTTGAGGGTGGACTGGAAGATCTCCAGAGGTCTCTTCTAACTCTAACTGCTCCGTGATGTAGCTCCTGCTACATCATCCAAGAGTTGTAGTAGGGAGAAATGAGAAGGATAAAATACGTGACTCAAAAGAAATGCTGATGGGCCACCTGCCTCAGAACAGAAGCAAAGGTAGAGAAACTGAAGTTTCTTCTTGAAAAATATATACCTTCCAGGCCCATTCATCTGGATGTGGGTGAGCTGCCATGGAGCACCTACATCTTCATGTGGTCACTTGTCTCAAATGGAGTTGGAATCCAGCTGTTATTACTGGCCAATGCCAAAAATAACATTTGAGTTCAAAAGTTTTACTCCATATTGCAGAAGTCAAGCTTTCTACTTGAGATTACCTTTGATCACTAGCAAAAATAATTATCATAGTTAACTCTCAATAGCTATCATATTTTAAACTGTTGTGGTTTATCTTCTTTTTTTATCTGGTTTGATTCCAAATAAATATTATTTACCCACATGGTTCCTGTGAATTTGTAACATTTGTACAGTTATTTCAGGGCAAGGTATTATTACTACCATTTATGTGTCAGTTATTTTGCATTCAATCCAAAGCAGTACTGTGTCCCAGAGGAGATCTTCCTACGCTTATCAGCTGTGCCAGGATTAGTGAATCTGGAACACATCAGAAATACTTAACAAATCATACAAAAAGCAGTCCTAATGAATTAATTAAAAAGGAAGAAAATAGAAATGTTTGAAGCACTGCATTGAATACATTTGCACAAGACCCTGGAAAATGCTTTAGTGACTTTAATTTGCACAGAAGTTGGCAGTGCAACCTCCCCAGCAAGCTGAAATTTTATTCACCATGAAACTTGCATTCATGTACACCCTAAAAATACATGTATAAGTTAGGTTGCTGATGATTTGATTATAAGCTTGTATTAGCTGTTGATGATATATGCAAGACAGTAAGAAAATGAACGTAAATTGTTTTAGGAAGGGGGAATGCAAAACCTGGCTGTTATTCCTTTTCATGCAACCAAGTTAAACTTCTGGAAAATTCAATTGTAACTTGTCTAGGCATGACATTAAATCTTCTGTGTTCTGCAACATATCCCCAAAATGAGTGACATTTTCAGATCATAAGATTCCACTTAAAATAGAATTTCAGGAGCAGAAAATCTGTGCTAGTTCTGTACAGAGATTATTAGTCATTACAGAGTAAAAGAGTGTTTATAGTGAGGTCTTTTAAGATACGTTAATTAATATAATAGAAATAACTTCTATTGTACTTTTGAACTACTGACAACTATACCACATTAAGTGCCAAGGCAAGGTCCTTAAAAAGCTATGACATATTTTAGGACTTGTCATAACATTCACATGTTTTCCAGAGTAGTCAGTTAAATTAAAATTGATTTGTCAGACTGTGTAGCTTTTAGGAAAGCTGACTGAATCACAGTCCAAACTTATTAATGGTGAAGAAACAGGACAGGGAGTAGTTCACAAAATCATTGGATAGTTTAGTTTGTAAGGGACTTTTGCATATTGTCTAGTAAAACCTCCTGCGCGAAGAGGGGTCAGTTAGAGCAGGTTGGCCAGGGTGTCCTCCTGCTGAGCTTTGGTTGTCTCCAAAGTTGGAGATCCCACGAGACTTCTGGACCATCTGTGACAGTGCTTAACCACAGTGGGGGTGGAAATAGGTCTACTAAAATTTTTCTGTGCTGTAGCTTATGTCTATTGCCCCCTGTTGTATTGCTACAATCTTCAAAGAAATACCTGCCTGTTTTGCTCTGTATTCTCTCATTAGATAGAGGAGGACCAAAGTAAGATACCACTGACTGCACAGATATTTATTTATGGTTGCATTGCATTAACTGCAACTGCTTTAGATTTTTTATATTTGTAATTTAGCTTCTTGGCCTTTGTCAGCCTGAGATACTGTGAAATTTTCAGTTCAGAACTCACTCTGCCTATAAATGAAGAAAGCAAAATAATCTTTCAGATTCCTTCTCAATAACTAAGGATTCTAGGGTAGAAACCCCAGAACAGTACTTTTTCTGGTTATCCCACTTGCATCCAACAACACAAAAAGTAAAAAGTAGGCTGCTCTGGAAGACAGCAGTTAGGAAAAAAAAAAAGCAGACTGGAGGATAAGAAAGAAATATGGGAGACCTACATACCACTTAATAATGAAAAAGAGCAATGTCCCCCTCACCAAACAGCCATTAGTCAGTGAGCCAACCCCAGCAGGCATTTCTCCTATTGATACCCCTTAGGCAGAAGGGGTATCAATTATCTAATAATGCTTTTTGAAGATATATTTCTAAGGGCTTTTTTTATATATTATAACCTTGTATATAAAGCACTATTGCTCAGTGATAGTGTACTCGTAATAATTGTAAGGAAGCTATTCCTTTATCTTAAAAACCATCCTTAGAGCATGATTAAACAACCATTATCTTCATTATAAACCAAGTTTTATGTATCCATGGGTTATGAGGAATTCTTATTAAAAATAAGAAACCAAACAAACGTAAATAGGCAAAAAATATATATGCACATTGTACTATGAAAATAATATATTTGAAACCATGTTGGAAGCGCACAGGCAAGTATACCTTAAATCTTTCTGATTCTCACATATACTTGGTACTAATTTAGCACAGAAGACATCCTTTGCTCAGAAGAGAAGGGCTACAGCTTTGCAGCCTGTGCATCTCTGTCAACTTCAGCCTATTGCCAGTGTCTGAACATTCAGTGATTTAGCAGTTATAGATACAGCCCAAGGAATCAAGGCTGTCAGGGTATATAATTGAAAGAACTCATATATAATGTCCACCAAAGATGGACTAAAATCTCAACCCTTAAATGCACTAAAAAAATTTTAAAGCTATATTAAATTTCCATTACCATCATCTTGCTGGTTACAGGTATACTTTGGGTGGATGCATGATTCATGAATATGAGTAATTAATTATAAAGGACTGTCTCAAGATGCACTTAGCAGATGTCATCACAATTATTTAAGTGCTACTTCGAAGTGAGTAACATCAGCAGTCTAATTATCCCATGGAAAAGAACTTTCTATATTAAACTAAGAAGTACCCTGTAAGGAACTTTGCAGATCCTGGATGCTGGGTTATAAGTATATTCTTCCAAGAACCTTTAGACAGATCCTTGCATAATGCACTGAGATGTTACACATAATGCTAAGAAACCTGCATGTTGGAAATGTTTTTCAGGAGCAGAGAGAAGAGGGAAAGGTACTCAAAATTCACTCATTCTGAATACTTGAAAAATATTGTGGCACTTAAATATAGTATTTGTGCTGCCTTAATAAAAGAACTTGATGAAACAAACAAATGTTGCCTGCTAATTTTAGTGCCTATGTGATTTGCACTGATTAGACATCATGGCACTGTTCTGTTCTGGGGTGGAGGTGAGAGAGGGGTAGGGAGGGGCAGGGTTCCTAATGGTTCTCAGGAACAAAGGCCCAATAACAAAAGCAATAAGTTAACTGCTTTACTGAGACAGAATAAGAAGAGGAATACAAAAAACAAGTGAATTCTATGCCCCTTTAGAGGCTGAGTATCTGTGTTTGTGCAGCATCAGATGGACCCCAGTAGGATTTTCCTCTGTCACACTGCTGACTCCGTCCATGGGGGGAGGTTCCCCCTTTTTTGGTCACTTGAGCTGTTATATAATTTTCATGGAAAAAACCCAACTATTCCTAAAAGATGTTCACAGGAGAACTTCCTGCTGCACTTTTAGATAAAGGCAAGGCTATGGAGGTGGCATAATTGCTGGTACCAAGTGGGAGCTGCCCCAGGTTCTTCTATTATAAAGAGACAGCTGAGGTTGTCATGCAGCCATGGGATTTGTGCAGCTCAACACAACATGCAGGTGGTAGAGATTTACTTTGTATGGATCACTAAATCAGCCTTATATGATGGTTTTCTGGTCAGGATGTCTACAATGACCTTATAGACTTATATTTTGTACAATAACACCAGAGGACAACCCTGAAACTGATCTGATGTTGACTGTGATACAATGGTGATTATTCCCTGCTCAATCACCCAAAGATCAAATTAAGACTTTTTGGATTGTGGAGCATATGTATGAAGGCCAAACAAGGGTCCCCATTATGATGTTAAGTGTTTTGTCTCCTTACGTGTGTCATGTCATTGACACATTGTCATGTGCTATCGAAGTGTACACATGGAAGTAAACCTTTTGTGAGGGCTGAGCACCTTGTATGATGAGCCTGATTCTTTTATCAAGTTACTGCTAAATAAGAGCCAAAAAATTCCAGTGTATTGAATATTCAAGTAAACATCAAGCCATTAACAAACACCCAAGAAATAGTGAGAAAATGCACCTTATTGAATATTTTACCACTAACATTGTGAAGAAAATAGATACATAGTTAGAGTTAAATTTTCATATATGTAAAAGAAATTCAACTAAAAATTTTAGGTCAAAAATGCAGCTTGCACAATGCATTAATGAAGAAAAATTTATGAGGCAATATTGAACAATTCAAGTGCCCAGATTATGAGACAACTAAAGATACCTGCTGATAAGACAGTGATTCTTAGCACTTTTAAAGATCCCTAGAATGTGTGAAAAACCTGTTTCTGACTCCAGGTTTCTTAAGAAGAAAATTGTAGGGTATGATGATGCCTGCACTAGCTTTGTCTGTACTCAAAGCCAGCATGGAGCCAGCATGGGTTAGTTGTGCTCAGCCACTGGCAAGCAGCTTCTCATTTTGATATGAATCTTGACTTCAAACCATGGCAGCTTCCATTGTAAGGCAATTTTAGTAAAATACCAGTCATGTTTCCATAGCTCATGATGCTTACCCAAGTATTATGAATATCTGTATCTCCTAACAGTTCACTGTCTCTATGAGGTGAACTATTTACTGACCCTTGAGCAACGGCGGATGTAAGATTAGAATGAACTAATCAAAAATTAGTTATGTCTGCAGCAATTCACCTCTTCAAGGCTGTGTGAGGAAAACTAGAGACTGCAGAAGGGAATGTCTAAGGACAGGGTGGTCATGGAACTACAAGAAAAGAATGACGAGAGGCTGTAAAGGTAAAATTTAAGTTGTAACTGATCAATTACTGTTACTTTCAAAAACCCCCGATATCTGGGGCTGGATAGGATTGATTTTAGGGCATTACTTCAACATGTATAGAATTGTGGAGCAACCAATTACTGCCCATGACTGGCAGCACAGGTGGAGCCACCCTTACATTGAATATAAGAAAACTATTAGTTGTGCAGGTGCCTTAATTCAGAACTTGACATGCAAAACTTGTCACTCTCATATCTAGTGTTGCTATATGTGTAAGTATTGTTATTAACATCAAAGGCAAATATATATTCTACTGGTGCTGTTTGGCTTAGTCTTCAGTTGCTTTGTTTGATCTGATACCCTGCCCTGATTTGATGGTATGTCCTATAGATTACATCTTTAAATTTGTCAGTATAGATGAAGTTAATAAACTGTCAAGAGACAATCTTATGCTGAAGGTCAAAAATAAAACCATATTCTCAGATGAAGGACAGTACTTTTTTCCCCAATAGGGGAATCATATGTGGCCATGATGAACATAGAACTGGTCAATATTCACTGCATTGAGAGAAAATACACGCTTGTTTATTTGAATAGTAGACTTTGGCTTGCTGAAAAGTGAGAAGGGAAAAAGAAGTTGAAATCTGGCATTGGAAACTTTTCATAGCTTTGCTGCAAAATCTATTAATGAAAATGAATTTTCTCTAGTGCTGCTGAGTGAGTAGAAGTCCCTACTCTAATGAAAAAACATATACTGGAAGACAGCCTGGAGGCTGAACATGACGAGACCACTATATGCTAAATTTCTTTCTATTCAGTCAATTTAAAGATTAGACCATGTCACAAACTAGGTCACGTGATGTTACAGCTCTTTCTGACTTTAAAGCAGTTCCTTTCTCTCTTTCTCTCCTTAGAATTTGTTTATTCAAAAATCATTGCATATAACTTTTAACTGCTTGAGAAGTCCAATGTAATTTAAAGCTGCTGTACTGAAATATATTACATCAACTTCAAAATTGAATTAAAAACAAAGATATATTTCACAGTATGGAAAAAAAAAAAAGTTCCTTTGTCCTGGTGGAGCCAGCAATATGCCCCTGACAGAAGGAAGGCTAAGGGAATCCTGAGCTGCCTTAGACAACATATTGCGACCAGATCACAAGAAGCGATCCTTTTCCTTTATTAGCACTAGTGAGGCCTCGCCTTGAGTGCTGTGTCTGTTTACAGGCTCCCCAGTACAAGATAGAAACATCCTGGAGAGAGTCCATTGAAGGGCTGAAAAGATGATGAAAGCAGATGCAAGCATCTGTCCTGTGAGGAAAGGCTGGGAGAGCTGGGGCTGTTCAGCCTGGAGAAGAGAAGGCTCAGGGGGATCTCATTAATGTGTATAAATAGCTGAGAGGATGGAGCCAGACTGTTTTGAGTGGTGCCTCCTGACAAGACCACCAGTAATGGGCACAAGTTAAAACACAGGTGCCATCAGAACAGCAGGAAACACTTTATTACTATGAGGGTGATCTAGCACTGGCACAGGCTGCCCACAGAGGTTGTGCAGTCTCCCTTCCTAGAAGATATTCAAGAGCCAGTTGGTCATGGTCCTGTAGAACTGGCTGCAGGTGGCCCTGCTCAAACAGGAGGGTTAGACAAGCTGACCTCTAGAGGCCCCTTCCAATCTCAACCGTCCCATGATTCTGTGATTTTGTGTTCCTAAGTTGCATATCCACATTGACAAAAATTCATTTGATTAACAAATTCAAATTGTATTTTTTCTTCAAGTTCTTTCCTGATCCTGTGCTAATGCCACAAAAAATTGAAATCTAATTAGTCACAAAATTTTGTATGTAAAATGTGGAAGAGATGGAAAAACTCACATGCTGAGTGACATGAGCATTCCACTGATGGGAGCAACCCTAATTCCAGACTGAACACTAATGTCTTTTTTAATTGTTCATTTATTATTTGCTTTAACTGGCTCAATAGAGAATCTGTGTGACTGAAGCTTAAGCATATAGCATTAGGAATCTTCTCTCATCTGCAAACTTGGTGGTAATGCCAGAGACAATTGATTCTCCTCTGGAGGAGCAAACTGCCTGCAGAGGTCAGTGCTTTCCAGCCTAAGAACTCCAGGAGGTGGATATCTGTTTTCCTTTTTTGGCTCTTTAAGGGACATAGGTGCACCATGGCTCGAGAATATACTCTTGGTATAGTAGGGCCTTTTTTCTGGTTAGAGTTACATAGTGCTGCCACAACATGAATAATAAAAGCAACAAGCAGTGAAGACTTACCACATATTCATTAAGCAACACCAACATATGAGTGGAAAGCAATTTCTGCATACTGGCTACTTTTACTTGCCATAAATTGCCCGAAGATATAAGGCTTTCTGAATTTCTGAGAAGTCTGCATTCCATTTATTCAGAAAAAGCCAAATGCATAACTTTCTGTAAGTAAAAAATGCCCTGTTGTGTGTCAGAAACAGAGTATCTATGCAAGTGTGAGCAGTTGCAAACTGTAATCCTACCACAAAGTTTTACGCAGCAATGTGCAAAGTTTGTACTTTTCCTATGAAAATTTTCCTGAAGAAATAAAAAGGAGAGCGGAATTCTTGAAATTTTCATTTTCCTTTGAAAAAGGAGTGTTTTTTCTAGAAGAGTTCTGCAAATATACCTAATTTCATGCTGAATTTGTGTCAGTCTCTGATTTCAGACATGAATGTCGTCTCAGTCAGTCAATATGTCTGTGTGTATACAGGATGTTGGTAACTATATTCAAGTGTTTTGCTGAATTGGGGTCACATAACAAGAGCCCGACCTTTGACAGGTCTTAACTAGGAACCCTTTTAGAACTGATTTGCAGTTGCAGCTGACAGAAGCAGCTTATAAATTGAAAAATCATTCGTGAAAACGTAACATTTTTAAAAATAAAATTGAACAAAATCCCTAAGGCAGATAACTGCAGAAACAAGGAGAACTGAAGACATGATTCTGTTTCATGACTAAGGACAGCAGTAAAACTGTAAGCCTTATGCTGGTATGGCACAGCATAATATATTAAAAAGAATTCTAATGTCTTTTTCTCTTTCATCTTTTTTTCATGTTTTCAAAGATAAGCAGTGTATGAGATTAATATTAGAATGACAGGGACACTGAATTGGAAATTCAACAGGGGTTTGAAATACCATGTTTCAGAATTTACTGAAAGAATGAGGAAAATAAAACAGGAAATGGCAAATTCGATGTGGTAGAGTGGTGAGCTGCTGATATATCACTGTTTAGGTTGAAATAATAGACAAATCTAAATAGAAATTAATAATAATAATAATAATAATAATGATAATAATAAAAAGGCCTCCTGAAGGACTTTTAAAATAGTTTGCATTTTTTAGTTGTAATTCTAGAAATATATATATTTCTAGAATAATTGGAACAGTGATAATAATTCAAAGTAATTGAAGAAAACCTTTCAAAAAATCAGAAATTTAGATTACTTTTGAATGGAGAAGTTTGTCTTTTTCCATGAGTTGCAATAGTTGGGGTTTTTACAGTTTGTTTAACAGTTTTCATAGGAAGAGGCTATTTTAGAAGCATTCATAGAAATACAGGATAATAATCAAGAATATTGGAAGAAAAATGAATGGGGGGGCCAGATAAAGGAACATATACCTTAGTGTATGCCACAGCTCTTCAAACTGGCTGTGTGGGAGGCATAAGGATGAAGTAATATGAACCATACTCTGCTGTGTGTAGATAATTAATGCTTTTCATTCTAATGCCCATCAGAAGACAAACAGAAACTCTGAAGGTAAGTCACCTTAGCTTACAAGAGCCTCAGCTCCTACTCATCACCATCATCATCAATAATTTATGGCATTCTGTCTGCCCTTACTGCTGACTTACATTGTCTGTAATATATAGGTATAAAAATATGCTCACATATGTTCAAGGACTTTATTATTGTAGTTCTTCATGAGCAACAGCTTGTAACCAGGGCTTTGTAGGCTCTTAGGTAGAAATTCTCTGAAGATGAGAAAAGACAAAAAGAAAAATTACAAATGAAATGGAAATACCTAATAAAAGCTGAAGAGATGTTTATATTCCATGAATATATTCTGAATTTTTATATCCATACATATTTGTGCATATATACATGCTTAAGGGTTTTGATAGTGTTTGAACAGACAAATGTAATACTGAGGGGAGCAGCACTGAATTACCATATGCTGCAATCCTTCAACTATAATTAGTGCTTCTGTTTAAATTATTCTTTGGAAACCAGTCCTTGGCTGTATTTAAGACTGCTTTTTTTTGTTCCTGTTTATGAAGATTATGCAAAACTATCCTATCTTTCTGGCTGATGAATTCATTATTCAGACAGACAAAATGAATGACTTCTCAAAAATTTTCCAGCTATGTATTCCTAGCAAACTATTTGTATTGACTACTCAGTGAGTGTGATACATCTTATAAATCAAGTTGTGTATTGTTTCTTTAATTAGATGACTGAAACTTTTTAAAAAATAGAGAATAAATGGCAAGTAGTGAAGGAAAACAAAAGATAGCTAGAGCATGTTTTTGACACACCCTTGTTTATGCTTAATTTTGTAATGCTCTGAGGATTTGTGAGTATTTTCATAAATGAATAACTAGTCATAAATAGCAAGTCATATGAGCTAGCATATAACAGTAGCATGTTTCTTCTGTATGCCATTATTGAATTAGTTCTTCCTGAATTTGACCAATCCAATTTACACACAGAGAAAGAAACTTAAATATGCCAAACCTTTAGGCAAAACCTGTCAAGATTGTTGTGGCATCTGAGGAAAGTTTACCATGATAAACAGAGACTACTTTTTGTATTTCAGATATTTCTGCTGTAATTTTTAACTTCTCAAAACTCCCCATTCAAAATTTATAGCACAAGAAGTCTTTCCTAAGATATCTTTAACTGGTACATTGGATCCATTGAAAAATTGACACAGTGGTATCTTTGGCATGTTTGGTGTTATGTTTTGGGGTTGGGTTTTGATGTTGGTTTTGAGTTTTGGTTTGGGCTTTTTTTTTAATTGCCTATTTTTTTTTTCTCTTGAAACATGAATTCCAGGACTACATAAGATAATACTTCAGAGCTATTCTTGAATTGCTGGATCAAAAAATAGCACGGCTTCCAAAAATTGAATGGATGTTACAAAGAAGGAAAAGCGTATATCTGTAAAATGCGGTTCAAAGATTGAGTTCTTCTTGGAGCAGTCCCTCACAACTTCAGAGATCACTTCTCCTTCCATTCAGCTCTATTTTTTGGCATAGCTGGAGAGGTCAGCCAGTCCTGGGAGGCTCATGATCTTCTGAGAACAGAGCTTTCATTTTGGACAAAGATTGATGCCCACTGATGCAGCAGAAAAGAATGACTTAGATTTTAACCTGTCCTATGATAAAACCAACATTTATTTATTTTCCTTAGTTTCCCTTTGTAACTTCCTGTCATGGTCATCCAGCTGTGGCTCCTTCAGAAGAGAGGCAAGAAGAGAAATTCAGCTAGATATATTACTCTGTTTGAATAGCTGGGAAGCAGCTAAATACTGAGATGATAACAGCAACAGGAATGCTAACACAGATAAACAGGTGACACTTAAAGAATTTTAAAATTATATATGATTTCTTTTCTATTTAACAATAACACTGCTTTTCTCCCCCCTGAGAGTTATAGATTGAAAGAGTTGGGTTCAAATCCTGAATCCAGGTTAGCAGAGCTTTTTGACCTCAGAATAAAATATTAATGGAAGATTTTCAAACTACAAGCTGTCTGCTAAGTAGACATAAAACTGATCAGAAAAATACTAAAAGGAGAATCAGGGAAACAAAAAATACACTTATAATTGAATTGCAGAGTGCTTTTCAGCTAATAGTAAATTGTTCTACAAATATATTTACAGGAGACTCAAGATAAAATGAAAATTGCTCCACTGAAATTGGAGCTGAAAAGGGATAAAAAGGATAAAAGAACATCAGATTTGCTGAACTGATGCTTTATTTATGTCTTTTCAGACAAAAATGAGGACGGAGCACAAACAGACACAGGAATCATATTTCTTGATATAGCAAAGAACAGAGGTATTAGACATGGTGTGGATAATAATAGAAATAGTGTCAGCTGTAAGAGAGATGACTTTGCAGTTGGCAGATTTTTGGTTTTCTTTTTATATACACATATTTCACTTGTCACTGTCCTCCAAAACCTTCACTAATTTAAATTTGATCAATATTTACAGCTAAAATAATGGTAAAATAAAAAATTTGTAAGCAAAGGATTAACAGGGATTATATAGATGAGATCGTAATGAAATTTTGAAAACATATGAATAGTAAAATTCCAGTTTTTTTTATTTTAAAACATTCACATACAAATTTTATTTGCCAGGATCAGAGTAAAATGCATATGCATTAAGACAGTTCAACACAATGCAGTGCAATGCTGAACCCTTTGATTTATTGAATTTTAACTGTATCTCATTTTGTGTGCATTTCTAGTCTTAACTTATTCTTCTGAAAAATAGTAAGCCCATGGCTTTGCTATAAACTTAGAGAATAAACATGTAAAATTGAACACGGAACAATATCTTCTTACTTATCAGATAAATTAAGAAAAGAGAGATTAGCCCCCTTAAAAGGAGTACATAAGATATAGAAAAGAATCACTATATAATTTTTTAAATATCTTTGCTTACCATCTTATCACAGTTTTGGCTTGGTTGGTGGATTGTTTGGCTTATTGGTTGGCTGTGGGATTTAATTTTTATTTTTCTGCTACAATGAGGCATGAAAAATGTACTCTTGGTTGGGGAATAGTGTCCTCAAATTCAGTCTAGGTTTGCCAGAGGAAAATTGCTAAAACTACAAAGCAAAAGATGGCTTGATGGTTTCAACTCTCTCATATTCAGATAAAAATTTAGAAAAATATATGTTATTTAGATCCAAACCTGAGCATCTTGCACAAGAATAATCAGACATATGTCTTGTATTATGCTTACTGATAAAACAGCCTTTGATTTGTTTCTGCTGCAGTATAGCACCACTGATGGTATAGATATCAAATTGTATAGATAATGAAAAACATCAAACAGATATAAATAGGTTAAAAAATATTTGCTAGAATTGAACTTCATGCTTTTTTACGTGTAGCTGAACCTCTAAGTTCTTACATATTTTTAGTATTGTCAAGCACAGGTCCAAATGCTTTGCTAAAACTGGTTTGAGACACATTTTTTCTGTCATTATAGTGCATCTGTTATAGCAACTTCAGTATTAAGGGATATCCCATAGACAAGAAGGAGGAAGGCAGGGGATGTTCAGAGCGATGGCATTTTTTTCTGAGTCACCAGTACGTGTGATAGAGCCCTTGTTTCCTGGGCTTGGCTGAACACTCTCTTGCCCATGGAAAAGCAGCATATGGATTCCTTTTTATGCTTTGCATCCAACACACAGCTTTTGCTTCACTTATTGCATTTGCTTTATCTCAAGCCATGGGTTTTGTGGTATTTGCTTTTCTGATTCTCTCTCCCGTCCCACTATGGTAAGGAGCAGATCTGTGGGGATGAGCTGCCAGCTGAGGTTAATGCACAAAACCCCAGAAAAATTATTTTTATAGCATCCATTCACACGCTGATTAGAGATTCCTAAGGCAGAGATACCAAACTCTTAAGTTTTGGGTTTTTTATTCCATTAATTTGGCCAGTAATAAGTAGGCTTCAGGGCCAAAGTTTTTTTTGATATTTATGCCTGGCTAAAGCCTGTTTCTGGTCCCTGTCATGACTTCCTGGACTCTGAGAGGAACAGAGCACTTGGAATGATCGCTTTTCCCATATGTTGGGATTTGTGTCTTTCAGGTGATCATGTTGGGCTAGCAACATCTGTGGGGATGCTGTGTGGTCCTGCTGTATGGCAGTTCAAAGTGAGGGGTCACTGTAAGTGCATAAACGTGTGGATGCATATAGATTAGTTGGAGAGCCAGTAGGGCTTGTTGGACTGCAACAGGAATTTGAAGGGTGGGTGACAAAGGAAAACAGATGCACCTGCACTTTTCTGGGATTAAAGAGCCTAGAGAGTGGACAGTTGGACTGACAGTTAAGGTTTTTATATGGTTCTATTGCTGTAGAAATGTTATAAAAGTTTATGACAAATAATAACTTCTTTCATGGTAAAAGACTTTATGAAGTATTTATGAAAATACAATATATATATAAAAACCTAACTAATCATACAAGTTTCAAACACAAAAAAGATAGAAAAAACTTTCAATAATTATGAAGATCCCTGAAGATCAGGTATAATGAGCACTTCAGATTCTGGACAGTTTTCCAGGTTATCTAAATTCTTAAAGTATATGACCTTGCTGAATAGATGGTAAAAACATTTTCCAGGACTTCTCATTTCATGTTTGCAGAAGCAAGATAATAAACTAGAAATAATCATGGGGTTTTTGTTTTGTTTTGTTTTCTTAAAAATTTAGAGAATAGAAAGGATGAATAAGAGGTTTAAAATAGTAGATAGATTTACACTTGAATACTAATATATGCAGAGCAATAAAGTGAACTTAGAGTACCCTGGATACCACTAAAGCTCATCAGCAGTCACCATCTTCTAATATTTGGGTTATGTCTGAACAAGGTATAAAGGTAGTTCCTCTGCAAACTATTTTAACTTTATGATGGCAGCCATGTTTTATTGTAGGTAGAAAATGAAAGTCAAAGAGCTGTGTCATTTTAGGTATGACTGCCTGGTCAAAACTTTTAGTAAATATTGACATTCCAAATTAAATGTTTTATTTATCTCAGAGAGTCTCAGTAATTTAAACATGTATCTCCTAGTCTTTTATTCAAGTTGGTTTTACTGTAAATGAGGAAGATAACTTTAAGAATAAAGATCACACTTTGTTATAAATTAAGCTGTAGATTCAGGTGCAGAGTTTTGGAGTTCTATGGATTCTTCTCTTGACTTACTGTGGTACTCTGAGAAAACACCTCATTTATTAATTTTCCATTCTGCTGCCAGCTTTTCATTTGAGTTATATTTAACTGGGATAGTGAGGATTTTCATCCCACTTTGTTAAAAAATCCATTAGTCCTTTCTGCAGTTATTCAATGCTCGTTGTTCAGTATTTCATATTCTCTCTGGCTCCTAAAACCTGTGAGGAGCCAGGGAAACCCTGCAACCCCATGTAGAGAACACTTTATCAAGTGTGAAAATTTAGAAATTGTACTGAAAATAATTCTCTAGATTTTAATCTTAAATATATCCTCAGTTTTCAAGAAAAAAATTCCATTTAAATAAGTAGCGTAGATTGTTTTGAAAAGTTATTAGATAGGCTATATGACCTTTTAAATTAGAAATTATTTTTATTTAGAAGTATTACAACTTCTTAAAAATTATATTTTCCAATAATATGGCCATAATATAACATGGCTGATACATTGCCAGATTATTCTTTTTTTGTTGCTATCTTTAAAGAAAAATGTAAAACAAGCCTAATGAAAAAAACCTTATCATTCATGTTTAGGAGCTTTTAAAATAATTTAGATTCTATGAATGATTTCAAGCTACATGGTGACTACATTAATATATTTTAATTTTCAACTACATTGCCAGAAAAAGTGTTCATTTGGTACAAGAGATGACCTATCCTTGGATCATAATACACTACAGTAACTTTCATGACATATGGTATAAACTGGAACGTACTTTTGTCTAAAATGATGAAACGAATGTATTTATTTTATATCACGCCTTGATTAAATTACTAATATTCTTTTATTCTTAAAATAGTGTTTACTCTGAGTGAAAAAAGTCTAAATATGTTCAGCTGTTTCTGTTTTTTTCCAGGGAAAAAAAGCTTGAAGAAGAAAAAGGAATGCCAAAACATGTTTAAAGCACAGTTAATGCTCCATCTCCAGAATCTCTGTCTTTCTTTAATAGGCAAATATTACGCTATATCTGCAGTGAATAAATCACACAGCTGCTCAGTTCTGGACAGTAATCTTTCCTGACAGTACAACATGAATTCTTTCAGAGAAAGTTACTAAGACTCTCACTTTTAACTTTCAAAACCAACAGTGTGTTACACTCTCAAATATATATTCTCATCATGCAGAATCAAGGACATGCTACACTTCTAGTGCTGTTCGAAGAATTTTTTACTATTTTCATAACAGATAGATAATACATACTAACATATAGTCCAGCTTGCACATCACATACTGTAAAATTGGAAATTTGAACGGAAAATGTATAAAATGTATAAATGTTTTCTATTCAGTACAAATGTAATATTCATTCTATGAATTTTAGGAATGTCCAGTGTCCACTGTCATTTCAAATCCATTAGTATTTTATCCTCAATGGAATAATGAAGGTAAAAGTTAATGAAGTGTGTGCAGGAAGATATCTCTGTGGACTTATTATGATGAGGTGTATGACGTTTCTTTTCACGACTTTTTCAAAGAAAAAAGAATCAGCTGCTCTTGAAAAAGATAGTGGAGACATCAAAATTAAAGTCATTGTTGCTGTGAGAATTTTGAAGGATTTTTTCTGAAGATAGGATTAAAACATCTCTGTAGTGACCAAATCTTAGGTGTTATTTTATTTTAATCGGGTTTCGGACTACATTGATAAACGAACAGTTTCTTCGATTTCAATACTGTCAATAAGCTGAAATTTTTGAAGTCTCACCCTGCACAGATGACAACTGAAGACAAACTGGGTAGTCACAGCATCTTTCTCATCACTTCCACGAGAATTGCTGTTGCTGCCTGCACTGAATATGAGACTAATGGGAGATCTTCTACCAGATAGACTGCAGTATTTCAGTATCTGAAATACCTGTTGTGTGTGAGGGGTAGAGTTATGGGGCCTGTGGAGGCAATCTCACCTCTGGCCCCTTTTCTGATCCATATGTTCCTCATTGCTCCTGGGCACTTGTTTTCCAAGGTCTCTCTGAGCTCTTCTACAGTGAAACATTGCTGTGAAGGGCTCTCTCCTGCTCAACAACCTTGAATAATGAGTGAGATTAGATATCAAGTGAGATATAGTAGAAAAAATAAAAGTGGAAAAGAAGATGGAGAATATAGACAGCAAGGACAGCAGTGACATGTGGCTACCTATCCATCATGAGAGGCATTATCCCTGTGTTTGGCTTGTCAAAATTATCAAGGAAGCAGTGTTTTTCTGGGAAGTTTTTATGTATTACTGCAATTCAATTCTGATTATGTCATTGTAGTTCCAAAGGCAAAGTTTCTATCAAAAGCACATTGGAGAAAAGTGTGAAGCCATGGAATATTATCCATAGACATTCAGTGCAAAGTGAGAGGAGTTAGAAGTTTACCATGGTTTGCTTAGGGACATTGTATGAAATTGTGGATCCTTTTAAAAAGATTTCAGCAAAATGTTGCTAATAATATCTATATCCTCTACTAAGCAATAAATATGTATCAAAAGGGACTGCACAGAGAAGCTTGCAGTCATAGACCAAACCTGAATATGGATTCAAGAGACTGATATTACACAAGATAGTAATGTTGTGTTGTTTTTCCATACTTGGCACTTTCTGCCTTTTTCAAACAGAGATGTTCAGAAATGCAAATTTTTCTTTCCAAAAAGCTTGTTGACAAGCCTATTAATATCTTAACAGCCTCCAGTGACTTTTTTTTTCTAATTAAAATGTGATATGGTGTAATAAGCACTGCCTTAACACAGACATTCCACTGCTACAACCAGAGCAGTCTGTGCAATTAAAACTGTATTGCTCTTCCTTCAGTATTTCTCACACCCTGATTAACAATTCAGCTAGTGCTGTGTGACAGGTGAGTTTGTTATGGCTTATTATACTGTGAAGTTGGTGACAAAAGGAAGCCAAATGTAAGTATATTCTGCTTAAGTTCAGCATGTCACTTAACATTTTTCAACTATCTATAGAATCTAAGCAGAATGAAGGATCAGTTTAGACAGAAATGACATCCTCAATACTTGAGCTTCTCTTGCTGCACATTATTAAACGTTTCATATCTCAGTGTAATTGTCTTCACTGCATCATGCAGGCATGCGGTAAAGACACGTAAAGGAGAGAGAGGAAGAGCAGTTGATTGATGAAAAGAAGTATTGCCTGGGATAAGTAGTACATACATGCACTAATAGTGCTATAAGACTAATGCAGAGGGAGGTGGTGGAGTGGAATAGGCCTCTGCGTTTACTGAATGTGTCTCTACAGCTTTAGAGAGATCACTCCAGTCAGCACTTCTTTGGTGCTGTGCAGAAAGACCCTTACCACACCCGATCCGACGGAAGGCACAAACACACACTGACCCAGGGAGCTGGATAGCTCATGTGTTACCAGAGACAAAGAATCCAAAGCACTCGATCACTTGGATATTCCACAGGTTATATTTCTGAAGGAGTCCAGGAGTGAAAGAGAAAGAGAAATTTTAGGTTCTCTCAGATATAGAGATGCAGACCAATCATCTGAAGGCACAGGGGCAGAGAGAAGGCAGAGGGATACAACAACCAATGGGGAGAAGGGAGGGGTGGAGTCAGGGTCTAGGTTACAGCCAATCAGCATAGGAGGATTTACATTGTCTAGGGAGGGACCATCTTATTCCCAAAGGGGTGTGTCTTAAGAATTTTCCCACCATCGAGTTCCTGCTGTCCCAGGACAGCTCGGCTCCCCAGCAGTTCCCAAGGTGATCTCATCCACCGTGACATCAGACTACCAAATATTGACTTATATGGTTCCTATTTGCTGAGGTGCTATGCAATACCTTACTATCCTGTTTATTTAACCCCACAAGGTTATTTCAGAACAATTCTAGGTGACAGGGTCGAGAATTTCTGCAGCTGGAGACACCAATAAAGGCTCTTGCACTACTACCCTAAATCCTTGCAAAATATGCTGGATCTGTTTTTTGGGTTTGTTTTTTTTTCAGAACTTTGAACACATCTGAGCATATTTTGGTCTATTGCCTTTCTGGTAATGGGAACAGCAGTAAAGAGGAAACAGTAGAGAACTGACAAGTACAAGCCACTAGTTGTAAGTGTGGAATGCAGAAAGGTTCTTTGGCGAAGTGAAAAAGGGCAGTTGGGAAGCGGTAGAAAATGGGTGGAGAAAATTAAATATTGTGCACAAGGTAGTTTTAAAGATAGGACATCTGAAAATAACACAGCAGGTAAGAGGAAAACAGGGAGAAGATGACACCTAAATAACACAAAAGAGTTTTGCACATTAAAAGCTGGAAATGACAAGAGATTTCAGTAATGGTCAATTTCATCACCAAGCTGAATCTTAATAGAATAGGAAATAAAATAATAAAATATCCAATAATTACTAATTTTATCTAGAGTTTCTGCATTCCCTTCATCCATCTTATCACATTTGTCTGTCCTACTTTTAAAACAACTTTTTAAAAAAAAACAGTACACATCTCCTCAAGCTTTGTTAACAAAACTTCTGATTAACAGTAAGTCCAAGAGTTATCAGGTAATAGATCCATTCTTTGAACTGGGCAGAGTTCTGAAAAATACCTGTCTTTTATAGACAACTGAAAAATCAATGGAACAAATGCTAAGATGTCTAAGCCTTGAAGAAAAGATAACTTTATGCTGTCTCATGGTAGTGTGCTGCAAAACAGAAATCAGGATTAACAGATTCTGGAAGAATGACAGTTTAGCTTGTAAAAGGCAATTGCTTTTTTCCAATTTTACGTCAAAGATGAAGAAAATTACTGAGTAAAAATAAATTTTAGAAGCCTTTAAATAGAAGTAACATGTAAATATGCTATAAAGATGTATACCACATATATCAAATCCAAATTAGTCTGCATTCCGCTGAGGTGCAGGAGACCATAAATGAATGCTCCAGAAGCAGAATAGACATGGCCACCAATGAATGAGGGATGACATGTCCTTCCATTGCAAAGGGATAGCTGAGAAGTAGTAATAGATTACCAGTTGAATGGGAAATCTCTGTATGTTTCTAGAGTGCACAGGCTGTTTAAGAGAACAGGAGAACCCTAGGAAGAAAAAAGTGATATTGCCTTTTTTGATAACATCACTGCAGCTGTTATTTCATTCAGTTCTGAAGTCTAAAGTTGGACAGATTTTGAAGAAAACTGGAAAGGATTCAAAAACGGTAGAAGATGGAATATGGAAAAAAGTGGGAGAAGAGGGACAGAGAGTGTTAAGATGCTCAGCTCAAAATCCAATATGTGGACAAAATATTTCCATACAGAAATAAAGAACAGTCAGGTATCAAATGTTTTGTGAGGAATCTAAAAATGACTGTTGGAGGAATAAGACAGGAACAGACCTCAGGTGCTGCCAAGGTTCTCCTAAGTGATAATCCCCTATTGCCCCTGGCAGGGAAGGACTGTTGTGCCAGGAGGACAGTTGTTGTAAGGCAGTATGGTACTCCTTGTATTTACATGTTCTTTAGTATGAAAAAGGGCTTTCCTTTAAAGGATAACACTAGAGTGATAAAACAAGGCAGCACTAAAAAACATAGGGCATAACTTCTAATATTGATGATGATAATAAACACAACTTGACCTACATGGGAGATCACAGAGATTCATTTAATAGCAATTGCAAGTCATTAATGAATCATGAAACTGTAATGCAACAATCAGACTGCAATAGTCTAAAAAAAAAAATTTCTTCAAGATAATTATGACAAAAGTTCGTGTGTATTCTTTTAGGCTGTGGCAAATGAAAGTAAGTTGATCTTTCATATTTCTGCCTTGCTATGTTAATAAGTAGAAGTATAGTAATTATTTGAGCACATAAGGAACTAATTTTAGCTTGACTAGGATAATACAACATGCTCCTGTTGGGAAAAATGTGCTTTCTCCTACCTTGTTTAATCCTTAGTATTAAAGAAAGGATACTTGGAGGGGTTTAAACAAAGAACTTTGTCTCTAAAATTATTTTCATTCACCTCTATAATGGTCTTTGTCTTCATGTTATGTTTTTTTACCAATTAGATGTCATCAGTGGTAGATGCTCTGGCTGCTCAGTGTTGCAGCCAGTTTTCCTCACAGTACATTTCAGCTTTGTAATGCACTTTCATAGGGTTGTGGGTTTAGTTCATATCTACCAATTGCATCATTCTGCCAAATCATACAAGTCCTGGACAAACAAGGGTTGTCCCCTTTTTTGATGGTGGAGTTTTCACAGCTTGATGCCATGAACAGTCATATAGAACAGTTACCTTCAACTAGTTAAAGCCAAAGGGAAATAAAGTTGATTATGAAGGAACTTCAGAAATCTACAGATGTAGAAGTGAGAGCCATTAGTCTACACAATGTGTAAATACCATGCCAGCAAGGATTATAAAAGTTAATCTTGTTGACAGAAATCTTTAATATTTGAATCAGACTGCCAGAATGCCTTTGCCGTTTGATTAGTGTTTGTTACAAGTGAAGAGAGTTTGTTATGTGGAGTACATAATGGGCAATAATGTCAAAGAGCAATGCCTTACAGGTTGAATAAATTACAGAGCTATTAAATATATGGTCTATTAAGACACTAAATGGGTTTGTAGAATTCTGCTAAATTAAATTAAAAGAGTCAATATATATAGAAATGAGCTAATTACTGGAACTGATGAAGGTATCAGTGAAATCAGTGGGTATATAATATATTGTGGCTGCAAAGCACTATTGTGTAATAGGGTCTTGTACTATTTTAAGAGGGCTTACTCTATATGAACCACGTTATAACACGTTGACACTAACAGATTGACCAAAAATATATAATCAAAGTGTATTTTGTAGTGAAAAACAATGTCAGTTCTAATTATACAAATTGGTGCATATACAGCATGGATAAAGCATGCTGATATGCCATTTTGTTCCTAAAGTTAAAAACCTGAAAATGTACATGCACAGACAGCTCTTCCCTCCACCTTCACATCTGGAGTGCTGTGTCCAGTTCTATGCTTTATGGTGCAAGAAACATATAGACTTAATAAAGTGTGTTCAGCACAAAGCCACAAAGGTGATGAAAGGACTGGAGCATCTGCTCTGTGAGGAAATTCTGAGAGCTGGGGCTTGTTGAAGAGGAGGCACGGGTATCTCATAAATGTGGGTAAGTACCTGATAGGAGGGGATGAAGCAGAAACCAGCCCCTTTTTGATGTGCCCACTGGTATGACAAGAGGCAATGGGCACAAATGGAAACATGGGAAATTCTTTCTGAACACCAGAAAACTGGCACACCCTTGGAGATATTCAAAACCTGACTGAATGTGGTCAAATGGTGACCCTTTGATTCAAACCAGCTTGTTTATGTGAACTGTGTAAGTTCCTATTCTGTCTTAAAAAGAATTCTTATTTGAATGGCAGTTATAGTTTTAGATCAGGACTTAATTAAGTTTTGCATGTGTGCTGAACAACTTTCTTGTACCTTTTTTTCTTCCTTAATATTGTGTATGTCCAGAAGGCATAGATATTGAATCAATATGTGAGGTTTTAATAATTTTAATCAAATATTGTTCTCAGAATTGTTTTATGCTTTATACTATTCAGTGTCTGCTGATAATTTTCTTTACAATTCAATGTGACAAAATAATTTCTGTAAAGTGTAATTAAGCTTTTCCACAGTAAACATCTCGGTCTGGCTAATTAATGAAGACCTGATCTCCATAGACTCCTTAACATGACTGAAAATCAAAAGCTGGCATTGCCCAACAGGCTTATTCACTTTATATTGAACTTTCTGAAGGAGTGAGCATTATCAATTATGTATCAAGTAAATGTAGACTGTGGCTGTCCACCATCACAAAAAAAACAACCTCAGTATTATCATAATACACTGGTTTTTATATCATTAAACAAGGACCAGAGAACTAACTATATGGACCACTGGATCTTTGAATACCCTTTTTCTTTGTGAAAAAAAAAAAAAAATCCCTGCATTATTTTAATCCATTATACCCCAAACTAGCTTGGGAGCCACTGTTAAAGGCACTCTATTTGTAATGGAGACTGAAAAAAAAAATAATCAGCTGTGAATTATCTGGTCTTGTTCTGGTTTTGTCTTGTTTGTTTCTTGCTGTCCTGTGCGAAGGGACAGGGCCATTGGTCTGAGAGTGCAGGAGCACATTGTGTCACCAAGGGCTGAAAGTAGGAGTGGGCCAGCAGAAGCATCCCACCCAAAACAAAGATACCTTCAGGCATCCTTGCTACTTCATAAGGAGATAGCTGGATGAGCTGCAGTGATCAGTGGTGTAACAGAGAATTAGAAAAGTATCCCTTCAGAAGGATTGTCCTGAGCAAAGCTAACTGAAAAACTTTCAGAAAAATAAAAGTTTTGTGCTAGAAATGTCAGATGACTTTGAGTGTTTGGGGTCTAACATGCTTCAGCTGAGAGACAAGTGGGCTTCAGCAAGTGCCTGAAGACAAGGCAGCCCAAACCACCTTGGCCCTGCAATGGAAGCAGTGCATCTGGTCATAGCACACCGGGATTTATGGCTCCAGGATGTTTGCCATATTTTATGTAGTAACTTCATGGAACTCTTCAGATTCAACTGTCACTTGAATTGTCTCTAAAGAGGATGAATATTCATAAAAATAATGCATAAAATGTGTCTTTGTGTGAATGAAATCAATATAGAATAGAAACGATAATCATTAATTGGTGAAATGCTGCACTAAAAAGTGCATTTACACCTGCCTTGCAAACTAATCATCATAAAGCATAAATGGAAAAGCTGCCAACTCTTCAGATATAGAGATGTTAACAAGTGATTGCATGTATTACAATTAGAGAACACTAGGAGGATCAAATAGCATTCTGAGTTGGTGGATTGTTTGTGTTTGGATTCTTTTAAAGACAAAGATGCTTAGGTAACTATAAACAGCAAGAAAAACTCCAGAACAATTTTGAAGTATTCACTATTCATGTTAGAAAAAGCAAAAATGCATTCATCAGTGTTTGTTTTTACATTCTTCTGAAAAGCCTGAGGATTTTATCTCTGAAAATATTTTTAGGAACTTGTTATCATTGAAAAAGAAACCAGCGTCTAGCAATATAAGCAAAAGAGAAATCTAAGCACTCTAATATGTTTATACCTTCACAAAAGTAATTTTTACAAATCGGTTCTTGGAAGTTCTTGAGGATGAGAAGGGTAAGTTCTTTAATTTAACCAGGTGTATTATTGCACAGCTTTGAATATACTTGATTGGGTATTAAAAACCACTGAGATATACTGAATTGCAACCTTTTAAAATTAATAAATAAGAAGAAAGTCATACTAAAATAATATGTTTTGCCAGTCAGTTTAGTGTTATTGAACTGATCGCACTAATTAATCTGCCCCTTTTACTCTGAAATACTATTGATTCAAATATTTTTAAGATACTATGATACCTGCTATTCAGAAGATAGCATGGAGGAAATTCCATGCATTCTTGGCAAAGAAATAAAATTATAAATTGATAATTTGTCCGGCATAAACTATTTGGTGTGAATAAATAGTATAATATCCCATAACTTTGCTTCCTCCTGAATCATCTTGCATATTCAGAGACTTAATTACCTACGAGTATTATAAAGGAGGATCTTGGCCATGCAACTAATTTTCATTGAGATTGAGTTGCTTAATATATTCTACAGGCAGGAGTTCCATATGCTAAAGTCCTTTATGATAGAAGGAAGCATACTGTTTCAGATTTTGAAAGAGTCACTCTTCCAGCTTTGTGATGATGAAGTGTTGACAGCATTGTATTCAGGTAATAATATTACACCACCAGAAGTATATTAACTCCAGATATGTTTGAAGAGGTGTATGCAACTTCCATGTGAAGAGCTAAGTGTGTGCAATTTGAGGGTGGTAGGAGCTCATTTGAGAATATAGCTTGAGAGGAAACAGAGACATTATTCAGAACAGGTAAATACAATCTTTCTACGTTCAGGTCCTAGAGATGTAAATATTTATTGCAATGGGTAATTCTGAATTCTCCATGGCAATGTTTACCAGTTTTTCAGAGACAATTTGCACAGTCTCCCTCTTTTTACTTTTCCCCTCATAGGATAAGCCTTTTTCTTTAAAATGCAGTGTGAAACAATTTATACTCTGGTCCCCAAGACTATTCACTCTTATAGCAACATATACCTTTCACCATGAGTTGAATGTGCAGAATCCTCCCTATGTAATTTATTGAGCCCCTCTGTCTTTCGGTCCTATGGAGTTTTCCTCTGCCAGTTGCTGATTAAAACTGTTCTGGCTGAATGAGAAAAAACCCAACTAATTATAATAATATAATAATTTTGTCATTTAGGTTTTACAGAAACTGTATGGAATACCTTCCTGGTTGCTAATGATCCTTGATAGAGCAGATGGAATTCTCCAGTCTGAGCAGAAGCTACAAAAGAGTCTCTGAGGTTTACGATGTGTCATTTGGTTCACATCTGCCAGAGTAAGCCAGAATAAATCTAAAAAAAAAGGAGAATGTTGAGGGGCTTTGATTCTGTTGCTGAGCTATTCCCTATATAACATGTGTTGTGTTGCTAATTTGCTGACTTGGAAACACCAGCAAGTAATTATATTGGGAGTTTTAAATTTTAAGCACTGCAATATTAAAGAGGTGGCATGCTGAGACACAAAACTTTAAAAAAAAAAAGGAGAAAATCTTCATCTGAAATGCAGCTTTAATGCACTCTAAGGGCTAATATTCACAATCACTCCAAAGGCTATCTGCCTGATTAAAATTTTTGGCAAATTCTGACACTTCCAAAAATTATGACCTCTAAACCTTTGTAGGTCATAATCTATCACTGATTATAGATCCAGATTTTCAGTCTGTGTCTGCCTTGTTAGGTACCTAAATGCTTAGACATCATCCATAATACAACCTCTATGAAGTAGTTCCTTTTCAAAGACCCATTTTAACTTCCCTAGGCATCTGCTTTTCACAGTCCAGTCCCACAAGCATACCAATGTTCTGTGGGATGCCAAAGAAATCTTCTTGAAGATCCAGCCTTCAGATCATGAAGAGAGGTCTCAAAACTGGGATTCCTGCTCCATCTGGACAGACCCTGTAGGCAAGCTTACCACACACACAAACAATGCATTTGATGATGGGATCTTTCATGTAATATTTGAGATGCTGATAGTCAAATCTTTGCTATATAAAGCTGACTTAGGGCTCTCAGATTCTGACAAACTAGCCTCCTGGTCATGATGATATTGGCTATTGGTGCATCTTAACCAACACTGCCCTTTCAGCCATCTCTAAACATAGCAGCAGTTACAGATGTATTGAACCAAACAGAGAGCCCAAGACTGTGCTTCTTCCAGTGTTTGACCATCCTCAGAGTAAAAATAAAATTTCCTTCTGCTCAAACAGAACATGAATTTTCACAAATGTGTTTTAATTTCTTTCTGTTGCTTCTTGTCCTGCCAGTAGATACCAATGAGAGTAGTCTGATTTCCTTCCCTCCTATCAGGTAGTTATACAAATTGATAAGGTCCCCTGACCCTTTTTGTCACGAAGCTGGACATTCCCAGGTCCCTCAGCCTTTCCTCATGTGAGAGATGCTCCAGTCCCTTCATTAGCGGTGTGGCCTTGAGCTGGACTTGCCCCAGTAAGTTCATTTACTTACTGTGCTGGGGGCACATCAGATACAACCACATTAGGGCTGAGAAGACGGATCCCCTCCCCTGACCTGCTGGCAATGCTCTGCCTAATGCAGCCCAGAAGGCTGTTGGCCTTTTGTGCAACTCACGGCCAGTTGTCCACCAGCATCCCAAGGTTTTCCACACGTCTAATTTCCTAATGGTCAAGCCCCAGCATACATACCCACACAGGCCTATTTCTCCCCAGGTGCAGGACTTTTAATTTATCTTTGATAACTTCATGAGATTTGTCTCTTCCCAGTTCTCCAGACTACTTATGTCACTTTGAAAAGCAGCACAACTATCTGGTGCTCTTCCTACTTTTGTATCATCTGCAAACATGATGAGGGTCTATCCTGTTCCATAGCACAGGCCATTAATGAAGATATTGAACAGTACTGGATCCAGTACTGACTCCTTGGTACACTGCTTGTGGTTTGCCCCCAGCTGCACTTTGTAGCAGTCATCACAACCTTCTGGTTCTGGTTTTTCAGCAAGTTTTCAATCTACTTCACTATCCACTTATGTACCCCATTCTTTATGATTACTGTTAAGGGAGACAGTGGAAAATGACTGGAGGCAGTGTCAAAGCCTTTACCAAATTCAAGGTAAACAGTATGCACTGCTCTTCCCTCATCCACCAATCTATTCACCTCATCATAGAAGGCTTTCAGGTTGGTCAAGCATGTTTTTGCCTTCATAAATTCATCCTTTTGCCATGCTCCACAAAGCAATGAATTAGATTTATGGGGATTTTTAAAGTATGTCTTTTCCACAAGGAAATCACTTAAATATAGAGACACTGAACATTTGCAATGGTTTCCATCAGGAGCAAAATGGAGACTATAGAGTTCCACAATAACATCTTCTCTTGTCCCTTGTTAGAGACAGGACCCTGCAGCATGTTAACTTTAGTCTGGCCTTTTTTGAATGTTCTTATAAATGTGAAGAGCCACTGATTTTTTTCCTTATACTATCCTTTAATCCAATTTTGCTTAGTTTGAAACTATTAAAAAGAATGCTTTTATATTAGGAACAAATCTTCAGATATTTCACTGAACTTGAATCAGTGCATCTTATTCTTGAACAAAGTACTTTTTCCACCAGTCAAACATTTAAAATGTTCTAATAATGAATTAAAATATATTCAAGGCTGAAAACCTGCTTTGTTTTCAGATGGGCGGCTGGTAACAGCTGATATCCTTAGGCAGAGTAATCAAGGCTTATAATGGAAATGTTAATGAGCCCTGAGCTATAGCAGAGCAAATTGAAGAGTTAGCTGTTATTGAAGGCAGAGTTAAAATATCATACCTGAGTAAGCTTTATGTTTCTTGAATACCTCTCCATAAAGAATCTTAAGTCATAAACATTTACAGAAGAAAGTACATTGAAAATATTTGTGTATGCAAGAAGTTTCACTTTAAAATTTGTTTTGTGTGAGAGAGTTCTAAAGTAATATCATGAACCTTAGAGGGCTCTGTAAATAAGGCTCCAAAGTGACAGATATAAAACTTCAGTTATCAGGAGTAGCTTTTAGTCTCACAAAACTGTTATGGACATGACGTAGTTTAAAATCTCCCAAGGAAAACAGAGCTTGGAAAATCTAGGCATACCAGAACCTGGAATAAAAGTTTCGACATGCAAGGCTTATCAGTGGGAATCTGTTTTGCTCTTCCCCATATAAGGGAAGAGATGAAAAAGATTTCTTTTAATCAAGCTTTTGTGGAAAAATGACTGGGGAAAAATCAGAGGAAAATAGAGACTCATTCAAGTGCCAGTGTGCCTGGAGCTTGAGGCTCCTTAGATCTCTCAACCCTAACCCTAGCTGTAACCCTAACCCTAGCCCTAGTTAATTACCTGAGCCCAGGACATTGGTTCTCCAGCTCAGCAAGATGGAGGAGCAGCCATATTAGGACCTTCTGGCAATGGCCTTAGGAGTCTCATTCCAGTGCCAGTGTGCCTGGAGCTCGAGGCTCTTTAGATCTCTCAACCCTAACCCTAGCCATAACCCTAGCCCTTGCCGTTACCCTAACCCTAGCCGTAGTTAATGACCTAAGCCCAGGAGCTGTGTTCTCCAGCTGAGAAAGATGGAGGAACAGCCATGCTAGGGCCTTCTCTCAATGGCCTTGGATGGCTCTTTCCTGTGCCTGGGTGCCTGGAGCCTGAGGCTCTTTAGGTCTGTGAATCCTAACCTTAGCCTTAGCCCTAACCCTAGCCCTTGTTCATTACTTGAGCAGGTCACCTGGTTTCTCCAGCTGAGAAACCTGGAGGAGCAGCCATGTTAGGGACTTCTTGTAATGGCCTTGGGAGTCTCATTCTGGCACCAGTGTGCCTGGAGCTCGAGGCTCTTTAGATCTTTCAACCATAACTCTTGCCGTAACCCTGGATTTAATGTGGTTGGCATTCCCGATACCTATTTCACATGGAATCCCCACATCTAGGATCTGCTATCATAACACCTGCACCGTCTGAGGGGGCTAACTGGAATGGAGCAGTATGGAGACACCATGGCCAGGCTCTGTGGAAACCTTTCTGGGAGGGAAACTCGATGGTACTTTATATCTGAGAAACCGCATGACACCTATAAACAAGGTGAGAGAGGGGAAGGTGTCCTGGTGCTGAGCCAGAGCAAGATGCTCATTTGGCTCTTCTTCCTTCTCAAACTCTTTCCATTTGGAGCCTCTGCATTATCAGCTGGAGCAGAAAACAGTTTTTTCTGCCAATTGTCACACACTCCGTATGTGATATGCCCAAATTCATGTCCCAAGGGAGTCACCTGGTGACTTAGCTAGGTCTAGAAAGCCTTCTCCAGAAAGTTCTTACCTGAATTAAAAGGAATTATTACCATAATTTTTAAAAACTGTAATTTTGTTCAATGCTGAAAGAAACTCAAGGCCATCATAAGTTAAAATATTTTCTCATAATATTCTGTGAATACAGCAGGTTAACCTCTGGTTAACTTTTCTTATACTATCTAGTAGCTTGAGGTCTGGAGCTACATGTACACAATACTAAAATTGAAGAGCATAAAGCATTTGTAGTTTGATATGAACTTTGCATTTTTAAAATAAAATTTGCTCTTCTTTCAAGGCCTACTGTCCCACATACTTAAAATATAATATATGGTATTTTTAAAAAAATTTATCTGCTTTTTCCCCTCCCCCAATATTAAAAGATGGAAAGTAGTTGGATTTGGTTTTTTTTAAATTATAATCCAGAGCTGGAACTACACTGAGAATATTTTCAAACTGAACAGATAGTGTATCTGCATCTTCCAGGAGGAGTTAGGAAAAAACATCTTCAGGTTGACATCAGTAACACAGTGGTGCATAAATACTTCTCCTATGTAGTCAATAAAAAATTGTCAAATAGCATGTATAGAAGTAAATAAGATTGAAAAAAATAACATTTCAGTAATTCTCTTCTGATGAAGCAGACAAAGTTGACTATTGAGGCATAACCTTGAGGGGATCCAAGCCAAATAAACTCCTGTGGATGACGGATTGGTGGTGTTAGGTAAGTGCTGGGAGGTGAGGAGGAGATGGCAATGGCTGCAGTTGCTGTGCAGGAGAAGGAAAGAACAATGCAGGGGGTCTACAGGGTGACAGTGCAATGAAATCCAGCAGGAAAACAAGTTTTCCATTGAAACGGAGCAGGAACACAAGAAATGTTTCTCTGACATTAGCCTGCTGCTAGAAGATGAGTCTCTGGAGACTCATCTCTGTCAAACTTACCTCTAGGATAAATTCTGTAAATTCCCCAAGGCAGGTTCTGTAGCTTGTTTTGTGCTCTGAGCTCAATGGCTCCCTGATCACAGAAACAATTTTCACTTTAGTGTTTTACAGAAAATTACCTGGTTTACACAGTGTCTCTGTACCACCTATGCAAACTAGAAATATTTTGTTTCTCTTCAGGTAATAGAAGGGTAAAGGAGTAAAATAATCCAACACAATGGGAAAATATGTTTGTACACATAGATGTGCAGATAGAAAATACACTTTTCAATAAATACCAATAATAAACATTTTAAAAGGTATTTTGTAATGTCTGCTTTCAACATTTAAGTAAAATAAATATTTTTCAGTTCAATTTTAGAATGTAGCAGAACAGTGAACTTTGGAAAGCATGTTGTTTCCATTTGTCAGATGTAGTGGCAGTGTATCTTAGTAGGTTTTGCTTCATGGCATGGTGCAGAGCTTTCTGACAAAGAAAAAAGAGGGTCATATGAGAAACATTAATTTTACTAGACATATGCTCACCTGCTCCAGTCACTTAAAATAAAAATAGTTTAAAGCAATAGCATATGTTTGCAAATTGGTCAGTGAATAATAATATTTTATATCTCCCAATAAAAGGCCTCAAAAGACTTTGAACTTCACAACAGCTCTGAAGCTGGTGTTTTGATGTTGTTTTTGCAGACAGATAAATGGTTCTCAGGGGCTTTCAAACCCATCAATTTTAGGTTCTCAGCTGAGAAATGCTGCAGCATTTGCTTGCTTACCTTTCTTCTTAAAGGAAAACAAAAAGGAGAAGAATTCTGATCTTTTACCATTCTCCTGCTTTGTTCATAAGGTATTCTCAGTCTAACAGTTGTCACACACCTCATTTTTAAAAAAAAATACATATATTTAGAGTTTGCAGTTTTAAAAATAACATGTTTAAATTAGGAACCTTGAACAGTTTTACTAGAACTTGTTCTAGAAATCATTTTCATCATACCTTTTCTGTAGAAAACTATGTAATGCCTTTAAGGGAAAAATATCATTAGAAATCTAACCAAATGTATATGCATACATATAATTAATGAAATTATTATTTAAAATTCTATATCTCCTACTGTTTTGAAAAAAGAAAACTTTCTCAAAATTATGCAGAAGGAAGGAAAACAGACAAAGAGTTTTACAATAAATAGAAACTATAACATGAATGTGACGCAGATAATGAGTAATCTATTAACCTATTGAAAAAATCTGTAGTCTGCAAAACGAGATATTTAGCTCTGGAAAATAATGATAGAATTCTAGAATGGCTTGGGTTGTAAGTGACCTTAAATATAAATGAGTTCCAACCCCCCTGCTGTCGGCAGGGACACCTTCCACTAGACCAGGTTGCTCAAAGCTCTATTCAGCCCAGTCTTGAGCACTGCCAGGGATGGGGCACCCTCAGCTTCTCTTTTCCAGTGCCTCACCAATCTCAAAGTGAGGAGTTTCTTCCTAATATACAATCTAGACCTGACCTCTGTCAGTTTAAAGCCATTCCCCTTGTCCTATCACTATTTGCCCCCACAAAATATCCCTTTCCAGCTTACTTGTAGGCTCCCTTTATAATAACGTAAAGGTTCTCTGAGAAGTTAATGTCTTTTCAGTTTCCTTTGAAGTTTACAGAATTTAGCAATACTTTTAGAGATGTGGGTTCCTGCTGTCCGTCCTGTAGCTCGCTCTGCTCTGAAGCATCTAGGTGTTAATAAAGGAATTGAAACTGGGTCTGAAATTTCTTGAAATGTAGTCATTTGTATCTTCATTGCTCTGTTTTTGCACAAAACCACAACACATAGCATAGCATCCTTAAAACAAAAAACCCAAAACAAGCCAAAACAAGAAACTCCCCCAAAACAAGCAAAAGGAAAAAATAAAATAATGCTAATTTTTCTTATATAATTCTTCACTTCTGAATACTTCTGAAACAGACCTCTTATTTCTCTTTCCAATCTAAATATTATTGGTTTTCGTATTTCACATTATTGCCCTTCTCTGTGGCTCTTACCAGAGCTGATAATTTGTGTCTTACCATTATCAGTTAAGAATCACTAAGCAGAAAGAGGAGCTCTTAACAATCATCTTGGACACACAAGCTCTGCTCTAAATACGCACAGAAAATGCTCTTTGTGGTAAGAAAGTAACAAATAGAAATTTTCACTTCACTGCTTCAATTGCCATTCTCCAAGGGGAAACATACAGTGTCCATGCCTCATTGAACATGGATTCAATGTATTTCTATTACAAGGAACAAGAACTTCATTATTACTACTACTACTACTACTACTGTAAATCGATGACATAAAAACACTGGGTTTTTGAAGAGACACTTTCTAAAATGAGCCATTCCAAAATAAAAATGTCTGTCACTTTTTCTGTCAGTCAGTGTCAGCCAACTGTTAAATATATTTGCCTTGTTTTTTGTAATGACATTTATTATTTCCCAGCTGATAAAACAGACTCCTTTCCTCTAGAGATTGATGGTCCTCCTGGAGTTTACATTGATGTAATGTTAAAGAAAATGATAAATGTTTTCAGGTTTTCTGAATAAGAAATGTGCTACATTTCAGATAGCACGATTTATTGATTCCCTTGGAAATAAAACATTCATCCAAGAACTTTGAACTCTGTAGATATGACTTTTTCCTTGGAAATTAAATCCACTCAGCATTTTGGTTTCTCTAACAAAACACCCCTTTTTTTCTTACTCTGCTGTGATGGGTCTTATTTGACAATATAGCTGTTCAAAGTTTCCTGTATAACCCTCATTGAAAGACATTAATATAACACATCTTTTTAACAAGACACTATATGAAAGTGTAATGACTGGCTTGCTCACTACAGCCTAATTTCCTGTCCTCTAAATTAGTAAATTGCATGCTCCAAAAAATGTAGGTTAAAAAAAAAGGCATCCCCAGTTTTTTATTTTTTTCAGATCCTCTGTCTCTTATTATTGGACCAACATTTGGTGATGTATTTGCAACAAAAATACTTTATGCCCAGAAAATTGTCCTTAAAATTTTTCTCATGCTTAAAATCAAGCACCATTGAAGAGGAATTCAGTTTGGGATTTAGGTTGTTGGTCTAGTGCCTATTTGCTTTGATACTTTCTACAAGTTCCTCATCTCCAGCCCTCTGCTCCTCTCTGTTTTTCAGATAAGAATCTCTCCCTGACAAGGGCTGTTTTTTGCTCTGTGTGTGTGAAGTGAATGCCTGATACAATGGAGCATTGAGGTGCTTTTGCATATCTACTCTACTGTAATACAATAATTAATTTTAATTAGGCAGGAGTTAATGGCCCAAGAGATTTTTACAGCTCTTCCCTTGTTGGAAATATCTTGGTAATAAAATCCTTTTGTCAAAAGCAAATGATACTTTACTATGATAGGGGTATGTCAGAGACTGAAATGTTATAGTCTACGATCTTCATGAAGGACTTTTGCCCATTATAACAAAACTATACAAAAGCTGTAGAGAAGACCATTGCACCCTGAATGGGGCCCTGGCTGAGGCCCTGCCCTGCTCACTGATGAAGATAAGCAACAACTCAGAGCTGGGAGAAAAGAATACATTCACAGAGGAATCAGGTTTAGTGCCTTCGGGGTGGAGGCAACAGCACTGGGGATATCAGCTGCCAGGCCAGCGCCGACCAAAGGGTGGTGGGGAGAGAGTTTTTGGGTGTGTGGTGAGAAAGTCTCTGGTCACAGGCAGTGAATGCCCAGAGGAGCTCAGCTGCAGGGGCCACTTCATCCCAGAAAAAGCTCATCCACCTGAAGGACAGCCGAGGAGTTGTCATGGCCCATCAAAGGCCACCCCAAAGGAGTCCCCAGACCCTACACCAGAACACAAGATGATGCAACAGATCCACAGTGTTGCAGGGGACAGTGTCAAACCTAGCCCCCTGCAGGGGAGGCTTGTGGGTGTTCCCACCTGGCCCAAAATATATATTAATCCATGGATTCTATACTCTTGGGCATGGTGGCAGTGGGGGATCCTCACCACCCAGAAGATCAGATGGAGGGGAGCAACAAGATGTTGTTGGGTCCCCGTAAGGGTGAAATATTTCTATCTAACCCCTGTCACTCTATTCCAGTCCCCCAACACCCCCACGCACACACTCCTTTTCTATTTCTTTCTTTCTTTACTCTTTCGTTACACTTTCCCCTTTTACTATTAAATAAAATACATCAGTTTTTTGGCACCAACATCTGTGGAGGGTCAGATCTCAGTTGCCGCTGTTGATCAAGAAGAGACCATGCCTGAAGACTGCTCCTTGTGGGAGGATTCAGCAAGTGGCACTGAGGTCTACTTCCCTCCCCTCCTCCCAGAAAGTTCTTCAGTTTTATAAGTTAGGATTGGCCTGAAGTTTGTTGTGGCCTGAAGTTTGTTGTTCCCTCCCTTTTATCCAGAAGGTTCTGTGTCCCCCAGTTTACCATTGGTTGTCGTGTTGTTTAAAATTTAATTTGCTGTCTGCTGCTGTTACCGCCCCTTTGGTATTCCCCCGTTGGCCCTGATCCCTCACCCCTGCCCCTTTTTTCCTGCCTCTNACCATTGGTTGTCGTGTTGTTACCCACCCCTCTAAAATTTAATTTGCTGTCTGCTGCTGTTACCGCCCCTTTGGTATTCCCCCGTTGGCCCTGATCCCTCACCCCTGCCCCTTTTTTCCTGCCTCTTAACCCCCTGTCACAGCCCTTTCGCGGGCTCTCTCCCGTACCTCTCTTGGTTCATGTTCTGACCTTTATTCATTAAAGAGAGTCTTGGGAGCACCCTATCTCGCAGCCTTTTGTCTCTGCTTGTCATCTCCATCGTGCGGTGGCAGTTGCTCGCTGGGAGCTGCGCTCCCTCTACACTNCAGTTTTATAAGTTAGGATTGGCCTGAAGTTTGTTGTGGCCTGAAGTTTGTTGTTCCCTCCCTTTTATCCAGAAGGTTCTGTGTCCCCCAGTTTACCATTGGTTGTCGTGTTGTTTAAAATTTAATTTGCTGTCTGCTGCTGTTACCGCCCCTTTGGTATTCCCCCGTTGGCCCTGATCCCTCACCCCTGCCCCTTTTTTCCTGCCTCTTAACCCCCTGTCACAGCCCTTTCGCGGGCTCTCTCCCGTACCTCTCTTGGTTCATGTTCTGACCTTTATTCATTAAAGAGAGTCTTGGGAGCACCCTATCTCGCAGCCTTTTGTCTCTGCTTGTCATCTCCATCGTGCGGTGGCAGTTGCTCGCTGGGAGCTGCGCTCCCTCTACACTAGTGACCAGTGCCGCCCGAGTCGGCCCTTGCTGGCCGGTGTCCCAGGTCGAGATCCGCCCAGAACCCGACAGACGCTTTATTTGCAGAGACTGTTTCCTCTGCTCTTCTGCGCTTAAACGGGATCCTAACAGGGTATTATTTTGAGAGTCTTTGAGGCATAAACGTCAGAAATGCTGGTTCCAGCAAAAAAAAAAAAAAAAGTTTTTTAGTATATGAGACTTGTTTATAGGCATTGAGATTTTAGTATATAATTCACTTTCAAAGGCTTTTATTTAATCTCTGTTAAAGACAAGAAAAATCAAGTTTTACTAATTTTTCTGGAGTCATACAGATAACAATTCCCTTTTCTTATATTGCATTTTTCATCTGATTTCTTGTTTCAGGGATCTGAGACTATAAATACTTTTCTTGTTTCAGTTTCCTCATTCATGTTGGTGCTAATGAAAGGAAAGACCCTCATCCTTTTCTGCGGTCAGCATCCCCCACCAGTGATGAACCTGGTGAAGGGAGATAAGCAGGGCTACTCAGTGACAAGTGAGGACACCAGATTCCTGGGAGCAAAACCAACTACAGGACAGGGGAACGGTGGGGGAAGTGGGAGGAGGTGGGGGTGCAGAGGCAGAGTCCTAGGGCCTTTAGAGGAAAGGAGGATTGATACTCCAGTGATATTCCTGGGATGCTCTCTCCAGCCTACCCACAGCAAGGGGTTGTGCATAGATCTGGTTTCAAGTTCATTAAATGCAAAGTTAGTTCTAGGTGTCTGGGTCAAATTTTTATTGTCAGTCATCCCAACTCTACTGATGACACTAGAATGATGCTAGATAACGTGTCCCACCTTTCTTTTAATATCTCATTTTAGAAGTCTTTGTCCTGCAGTGCTGAGTGCCTTCCCTCCCACATGATCACATTAGTGATCATGCTCAGGAGATTCAGCCTTTAAATCTGCCCCGTGTTACTCTTCCATGCCTCTCATATCATATAAAGGCAGTCCAAGGGTAGGGAGCAAGATGGGTACACAGAATAAGCACATTATTTAATACTTTCCTTCTACGTTAGCTTGCACAGAATTTTGCTCTTGCCATCTGCAAAAATGAAGAGTGTTAAAACATTTTAGGAAAGTTTTAAATATTCATTCTTACAGCAATGCTTGTGAAAAAATATTGAACTTTTGTGCTATGTTCCATTTAAAGCTTGTAAAACATTTTTTGAGTATCACAGTTTCTGTGATAAAATTCCAGAACAACAAATGAACACTTTTTTTTCCCAAAGGTTCCACCAGCAATCAAGTAAAGAAAGATTTCTCAGGTTCAGGATACATTTTTATGGTCCAAATGCCAAAGGGTAGCACTGCAGTAGTTTGGAGTGCTTAATCATTAGTTCTCTGTTCAGTGTATGGGAGAGGTATGATCCGGATGCAAGTAGGATTCAGTCAATTATATTTAAGCAGCATATTATTTGTACAAGAAGCACTCTCTGTCTTATTCGGGAAATGTTCTCTTGTATAAACATAAAAGTTAGATATTTAGTAGCTCAGTGAAGCTCAGTCTGCCACTCATGAAAGTGTTTGTATCTCAGACTACAGCTCTGCCTTCTTTCCTAATTTTTGATGGAGAACTAAGAAACTGCAGTGTGAGAGGCTGTTAGTGATGCCAGTCAGTACCTGAAGGGAATTGCATGCCATCGTGCCACTAGAGAGTGATGGAGGCTTCGATATTCCACATCCCAGAGAAATAACAGAAGCATCACCACCATGAGATGAATTCTCTCGACAATCCCTGGGATAAGACAACTGCTGAGATCCATGGGATATGATATGTCACAAACCCCATGAAAGTGCCCTTCAGAATACTTACTAACACTTGAAAGGCTGCCCAAGGCTGACTGGACTGCTTAATTTGTCATAACGACAGGTACAGTGTAGGTAAACTTAAACACTGATATTGAATGAAAATAGAAACATGTGCAAAGGAAGAAATTAAACTCCAAGCTCCCTCAGAGTGAAAGATTGTTTACAGCAGTCATATTTATGTTGGTTTTGAGCCTTAAAATATTTACTGTTTCAAACTAGTTTGTCAAACATGATTAGTCAGGTGACAAAAACTAATCTTCTTTTCTTCCATTGGATACGTTCCCTCAAGCCAGAGTAGCTGAGTTTTATAATGAGAATTGGGTACCATTTTCCTTGACACTTATTTTTACTCTTTCTTTTCATAAAGCCACTTATGATACCCCCACGCCCTGGTTTTCCTTTTTTATTCCTACTTTTAATAACTGAGTTGATCTTTTTGCTGAATCAATTAGTATATAAAGGATAAATTTTTCATTCAAGGGAATTTTTAAAATTATGATGCTGTGCTCTCTGGAAACAAGCCTGGTTTTAGAGCTTCCTCACCTGAGATGTTCAGCAGAGTAAATGTTGCTTTGCTGTTGCTTATGTAACAAGGTGAGCTGTTTGTCCTGCACCTTCTTGGACAGATTTGACAGCTTGGGCTCTCTCGGTCCTTTTAATTTTAATGAGTACTTCATTAAAAAAGAGATTTCATGCCTCCTTTAGGGTACCCTAATATTTTATGGTTACTAATACCAGATTTTCCACTGTGAGCCAAAACAACAGGCAACAGAGAAGCGAGAAATAAATACTACTCAGCCACAGTTTTACTCTTTCCCCCAGCTATTCTGGTCCCTGCCTCAACTTTCTGAGATTCATAAAGTTCTAATTTGAAGGGCTGCTTTTTAGGTCAAATATTGGGGTAAATAAAATTGATTTAAAAATTATTAATATTAATTCAGGAGATACTGAATGCACTAAAACAAGAAAGTTGTGTTTTTTTCCTTTTTCTTTTTTTTTTTAAATAAAAGTTGCACTTTTACATTTCTAGTCATGAAATATCACTTAGCCAGCAAAAACTGGTAAAGGTAGGATATAAGGTAGCCATTTTATACACATAATTGTGGTGGTATGAATTTCTAGAATTACCAGACAGTGCAAAGGAGAACTGGAAAAATTGTTCTCAATGTAAAAATTTCTTTTTAAAGCATCATTTTTAGTCTTTATGAAATTTTCAAAGTAAGCCAGAAGCTATGATTTTGGAAAGAACTACAAACAGATATCAAGTCTTATGAAAGTTGAAAGCAAAATAGTAATTATTGGACAGAATGGAAGGAGACATCTTGAGAAGCCCACAGGAAGGACAAAAGGTTTACTTGTTAAACCAACAGTTTGTAACACAATAGCAAACAATGAAGAACAAGGATGTCAATAGTTGTCTCCATTACTGGAGCTGCATGAGTGTATGAGAATGGGACCAGAAAGATCATCATGGAGACAGCAAGAATTCTGTATTGGAGAAATAGAGGAGAAGGAGCAAGAGCTTTAGCTGTCCTAGAGTCAAGGAGGTTAAAGTACATCGAGGTTGGAGTGATATTGAACAGAGAGAGCTCCATGTTGGTTTAATCCTGGGGAAGCCTGGAACAGCTAGAGAGAAATCCAATGGCTAAGGATTAAAAAAAACAAAAACAAACCCCCCTCCCCCCCAAAAAAACCCCCAAAAACCAAAAACTAAAACAAAAAAAAAAAACCAACAAAAAAACCACAACAAACCAGCAAACAAAAATCAAATTCCTTGGTTTATTTTTCCTTTTCCTTCTTTTCCAAAGTTTATTGTCTTTTAGAATGTTCAGAAACCTCTTCCTTCTAAATCAAAACATAGCTTAATTTTAAGCTTAACTAGCATTTAAATCTAGAATTCTCTTCCATGTGAAAAAAACCCCAAATCTAAATTAAGTGAATTATGAAGACAAATAGTTTGTAAAATTTCAGCTGAAAATTTAGAGCATTTCTGTGGGCTGTTTGTACAAGTATTGATATTCAGGTGAATAAGATGGGCCCTCAGAGAATGCACTAGGAAATACTAAAAATCCATTAGTAGTTTAGTAATTTTCCTGTTTAAAAATTGAATCATAATTTTCTTCTATATTTTGGACATGTGGAATTTGAGATTTAATTATTTCAAAATAGGATTTAATTACTGCAAAATTATATTGCATGTGATATGGACAGAGACTACTCAAATTTAATAGGTCCCCGCAAAACTGAATATGATCAAGCCAAATGATTAGCAGGAAAGCTAAAAGAAAATAACAGTGAAAAATTAAAATAACGATGCATTACAATGTATACAATAAGAAATGTTTCTAATCTGTGCATAATATTATTTAATCTAAGGAATTCCATGGTAAAATTTGTACTTCCTCTTACTCAATTTTAGTTCTTTCTCTCAAAAGCTTTTATATCTACTGTTGGAATGAAATACCAGCATTACTTTAAATTAAAAATTCTTATATTGAGTTTGTATTCATCCACCTCCTTTGGTTAGTCATCCAAGGTGTGCCTAATTTTGGTGTTCAGCTGCTAGAATGTAGTCTTTTATCCTATTATTGAAATTCAGCCTAGGCCTTGAGTATTTCATACCTTGCCTACTCATTCTCTTGACTCCTCCAAACTGTTCTTGAAAAAGTCTACCAAAACTTTTTTTTTTTTAAGATCACCATGGTTTCTCATAGTTTGGTTAATTATACTGTATTTAAATTATCTGGCAATTTTGCCTGCTGTCTTAAACTCAGGTTTCTTCTTCCTACTGTAAATTTTTACTGGTATCAGTAGTAGTACCACACCTGTAATTCTTTGCTAAGCAGACAGGCTATTTTTTAATAAAAGCTATTTATAGAACATTGCATAATTCACTTTTAGAGAATATTTATCTGGATCTTATCAATAGCAAAAGAAATGAAATGTCATGTATATTATCTATGCACATTTTCCTTCACTCTTATCTGTAAAAGTCACTAAAGAAACATATATCTGATCTTTAAAATAAAACACTGGAACAGTTCCATCTTCTTTGGAATATCAGTTCCTTTAAGAGATTTAATTTAGGAAATCTAGTCTGGCTGAATTTACTTTCAAAATTGTTGGATTATTCCACTTTTTGTTCAAACACTGAAGAGAGGCTATTTTTTAAATATATCATTGAGCTTGTAATCATGTTTTATGGAAACACTGAAAGCAGAGTCACTGAGCTATACTGAGTTAATATTTATCACATCTGTTGCAAAGTTAGATTATTATATTCAGTGAATGTGCTCTGAAAAAGCTACTGAAACTGTTTTGTTCTAATTGCTTGTTATTATAACAAGTCCCTGATAAACTCCACAAAAATGGCATTTTGAATTATATATTCAGTACACTATTTCTAGTTTTCTGGTAGATCTAGCAAAAGTTTTGATGAACATTACATAAGGAGCTCACATATTTAATATCATCTTAACAAATGGTTACTCTATGAAATGATTAATATGGTTCTCTTGCAGGGGAGAATGAAGATGAGTTTTCTTAAACTAGATGTGTTTGCTCTAGAAATGTCTCTTGGGAACACCAGACACCTTAGTTTCCATAACAAATGTCAAAATTATTTCTTTTAAACACATGGAAGAAGAATCTTCTTTGTGGTGGTTGCAACATTGAAAGTTGCAATTCTGTAAAACTGTCCACATTCTTTTTATTTCTCAAATTGTTTTCAAAGAACAATATATAATTTTTCAATTCAGCTGAAGCTATTTCCATGGGAAAAGTTATGAACAAACAAATTCATTGATAAGGGACTTGTGAATGTACCGTTCAAAAATTAACTTTCTGTCTTAAAATCCCATGGAAATTATCAATTATATGGATAGCAATTTTGCATAAACTGAAGGCCTTTGCAAGATTTGGCATAGGAAATATTCTTTATCTGACATTGTTGCAAAGGTATACCTGTAGGACTTCTTTTCTTGATTATTGATTTTTGAGTCCATTTTACAGGTTGGTTGAATCATTCTATTTGCACTGAAAGCATTTTAAGAAAAACAAGTAACTTATTGCCTCTATTTTATAAAAATTATCAAATCTGCTACCAAATTCGGTGATTAGAAGATGGAATTTTCAGATAGAATGTTGATTTTTTCAAGAGACTGAAGTTCACTCTTTTGTTACACCATATTTTATGTTGTTTCTATCAAGTTCATGATCCTCATAACTATTTAGAGAGATTATAGATGCCCCATCCCTGGGAAACCTTTGAAGTATGGTTGAATGGTGTTCTGAGCAACCTAATTTTGTTGTCCCTGCTTATTGCAGGGTGGTTGGACTAGATGACTCTTCAATCCCAACCACTCTGTGTTTCTAAAATGATTCTGTGACAAATGAGTAAACCCCTCCTAGATCTGAATACACAAAGTTTGCACTAAAATTATTCAATAAGTGTAAAAAAGAATCTTCTCGTGAAGATACTTATGAATGCATCTTATTCAATGAAAGTGAAGCGTAAAGCTAACCATGAATTTATAGAAGAGAGAAATGCAGAAAAGTGCTCTGCAGCTGACCTGATAGATTGTTCTATATAGGCATGAGGGGAAGGGGAAGTTTCTCCACTCTTTTTGAAGAAAAATATTTTGCTTCTGAGGAGAGGGTAGTGTACCTGAAGTATAATGGTTTTTGCCATGGCCATACCAGCATAAAAAACTTATACTGAGTATAATGGTTTTTGCCATGGCCATACCAGCATAAAAAACTTATACTGAGGTTGAAGACCATTTTTGACATCCAAGGAATGCATTCCAACAACTCTACGCTCATTCTATGTGATCCTATTGTGGCTAAGAACAAAACAAATGTCATTTTTTAAAAAAAAACCAAACACTTTTACATATGAAAATGCAAACACTATGTTTCAGTAGCAAAATACAACCTCAGAATTATGTAAAAGAGTAATAGTCCATAGCATGTCTATCATGACAATTAGTTTACATCTTTAAAAGTTTTATATTCTTGTTCACAAAGCAAGTGATCCCTTTATTAAAAATAAAAAAAATGATTTTGCTGAACTTGTTGATGAACACAAATATAAACAGTTCAAAAATGTATGGTATTTTTGTTACCAGTATAATGAGCTTCAGGCAAATAGTGAAAATGGTAAGAACTTGCCAAAATAAAACGAAGTATGAAATTACAGAATTAATGTTCGCATTGCAAAGTGAAAACATGCGTTTCTTTTTGTGATATGAAAACATAAAATAAATAAATTCAAAACTATGCTAAAATGCTTTGTCATGGAAATTAATAATAAATCAGCAAAGATTTTCAGAAATCTTTTTCTGAGTAATTTTTTTTTTCCTTTTTTAGTGCCAGAATTATAACTCATCTAAAATGCTTGCCTCATTTTGAGCAAAGGAGACAGAACTGACTCCAAAGGAAATAGTTTTTTGGGCAATGACTCCACAAGATGTGCATGGTAAAAGATAACCCCAGGAGTTTTTGGGGTTTTTTTTTCGGAAACTGAATTATGGAGCTTACCACAGCAATATTTTATTTTATATTTTATTTTGTTTTATTTTAATTTTTAATCCACTCCCTGTCTCCTTCCCCCGCCCCAAATTTTACTTTAATCTTTTCTATCTTTTCTGCACAGAGCTTTATCTGGTTCCTCTCCCCATCCACTCATCCTGGCACTCCACAGTAGTAGAGCACTGTACCCATATGCCCAGAGACAGGGGCTTTGTGCACTCCCAAGATGCCAGACTTATTAATGTTAAGGACAATGGTGCTATGTATCTTCTTCTTGTTGTAAGTTTGGACTTTTTTGCTGGAGATGTGACAGATCTGTCTCAGTGATATAGCTTTAAGTGGAGCAACAAGTGTAATTGTTATTCTGAGTGAAAATATGGAACATGCAGCGCTGCCTGAGACAACTATTAATGCTCTGTTTACTGGCTTCTGGGAGATGCAGCATCTCCACCCTTTCTGAAGATAACTTAATGCAAAGCATCTGAGAGATTAACAAGGAAAGACTGGGAACTAACGGCAAATGAACATACAATGAGAAATGTAAGAGAGAGTATAAAAATTAAATAAGCTGTGGAAAACAAACTTGAAAGGAAAATAAACAGAGAAAGAAAGGCACCACAAATATCAAGAAGTCAGATATGTGTTAAAACTCATAGGTTTATGATATCCAGCTGAGTGACAGTAATGCAATATACAATTACATCCTTGCTTTCCTTTCAAAGGGTTCCACTGAACAAGCATGTTCTCTTGACTGTACACCGAGACTGTCAGTGCTTGTTTCTTCTCTTCTGCAGCTTCTTTTATTTCGGCACTTAAAAGCACTATTTTTAGCAAATTGAAGCAAGAAAATCATGCTTCCTTTAGCTGCTATTTTGCTGAGGTACCTCTGGGTGGGACAGGTTTTACATCTCAAACACCTACAGAGCTCCTGTCCTGAGCAGGAGGGAAGGGAGCAGCTTCTCACATATCCCTTTAGCTATCACAGAAACAACCATCAGAGAGTTACAAGTCCTTGTGCCAGCATTTTCCAGTTGCTACACGTGATCCAGGTAGTTTCAGTGATGGCATCATCGGGCTCCTCTGCTTGGTGGAGCTTGTGATTTTTGACATATTTAGTCTGACTTTGTTAGAATATGCCATGTATGAGCTGCAGAGACAAATAATTTGGTGCAACAACTTGTAAAAAGCTAATACTTTATATCCATGACTTTTATTCACAGGGTGAAACTTCTATTCCCTACCACCAGAGAATAATGTAGAGGAATATTTTTCCTTCCAAATGGGACATTGCCAGGATCACCCTGGCAAAGTGTAGTGATCAATAATGAACTAATCAATACACAATGACTGCATTTAGATTCTTTGGTTTAGATCTCCACAGATGTGAATTTCTGTAGCAGTGTGTGTCTGCAAGTTTTAAGCACGCATTGCAGCCAAAGTCCAGAGGTTTCTCCTTTGTTCTCCTTCTCTGTATGTTATTGGTTCTTTTGAATTATGCATCCTGTCCTATCAGAAGTCTGTTGGTGTGTACCCCTGCCCTTCTCCCCTCGGACTCTCCCAGGTTGGCTCCTTGAAGCTAACTCCTCCCCTTTTCCCTTCCCATATAAACACCTGCCACAGTGTGCTTGCTGTCGGAGCTTGTGGGCTTTCATCTCCT
>VZRM01004853.1:318738-329795 GCA_013397955.1 Grantiella picta
GCATTGCAGCCAAAGTCCAGAGGTTTCTCCTTTGTTCTCCTTCTCTGTATGTTATTGGTTCTTTTGAATTATGCATCCTGTCCTATCAGAAGTCTGTTGGTGTGTACCCCTGCCCTTCTCCCCTCGGACTCTCCCAGGTTGGCTCCTTGAAGCTAACTCCTCCCCTTTTCCCTTCCCATATAAACCCCTGCCACAGTGTGCTTGCTGTCGGAGTTTGTGGGCTTTCAGCTCCTCCACCCTTCCCCCATTTCCCGTCCCCCTTCGCCTCCCCTGGACCCTCACCCGAAGATCCTAATAAATTCCCTGGAAGACCACAGACTGCGTCCGTACATTTCTTCATCCCACCTTGTTTCCCGCTGAGCTTCTGTCCCCCGAGCCCCACGCTGCTCCTGCATGCTCCCCGGCTCCCGTGCCGCCTGGCTTGCGTGTCCTGGTGCAGCCGACTGCCTTTCCCTGTGGTGTCGGGGCTTTCAGCTTCTTTTCGGGGACGCAACACCACAAATTTCTTCTTTAATTTACATCTCTCCATAAAATACCTGTATCACATGTACATACATGTGTGTGTACACATTCATACATAGACATAATCATAGGTTGTTACTAAATGTAACATTTAAAACTTTTTTCATATAATCATTAAATCTTTAGCTCAATTCATTTACTGCTGTCAATATAGCTGTTTTATTTAACTGTATGCTGTCCCCAGCAGCAATTGAAATGAGCTATTCCTTTTTCTACACGTACAAATTCAAGCAAAAGAGAAATTACTTGGAAAGCCAACCCAAAATCTAGTTTGTAGTAAACTTAATAGTAGCATGCAGCTAGATAGCTGGAAATTTAGGTAGCTGAGGACACAGTTGGCCCTCCTGGCTGCCAGGGCACTTCTGACTCATGTTCAACTTGTCATTGAGACCAAGACCCTGAGGTTCCTTTCCATGGAGCTGCTCTCCAACCTCCTGTTCCCTAGCATGAAGCTGTGCCAGAGGAGATTTAGGTTAGATTTTAGAAAAAGGTTCTTCACCCAGCAGGTGGTTGGGCACTGGAACAGCTCCCCAGGGACGTGGTTACAGCACCAAGCCTGGCAGAGTTCAAGAAGCATTTGGACAATGCTCTCAGGCACATGGTGTGACTCTAGAGGTGTCCTGTGCAGGGCCAGGAGCTGTTTTCATGAACCTTCTGGGTCTCTCACAAATCAGCATATTCTATGATTCTATGAAATGGTGTTGAAAATGAGGACACTCAGAGAACTCAAGGATCTCTCCAAGTAGGTAAGGTTAAAAATGTGTTTTGAACCTGGTTCCCTAACCTGTTAGTTATGGGAGCATCTGCATGATATTTGGATCCCTACTGTTTAAGAACAATTCAGTATAAATTCTCTTGATACTTTTTACTGCAGACATTTATGTAATCATAAAGTATAAGACAAAACAATATTTTTTCAACATAGTCAGGTTTATTTATATTGTCATTCTCTTGCTTATAAAAGTCTCAATCTGATGAATTATTTTCCTGACACACCAATCTAATTGCATAAGTTTCAGTAAACATGATACTTCATTTCATAGCACTAGTGTCCAACTATCCAAGAGCAAGGAAGTCAAAGTCTTGGAGTCAAATTATTTTAAAATGTCAGTCTAATGAAAATGGCATGCTAAAAATAAACAAAATGTTGTTGATCCATGGGTTTCTTACTTTGTATTCAAATATTTTAAACTCCTGGGTACCAGAATTCTGACTCTAAGACACAGTAATGAGGTCTGGCATAAGTAGACAGCTACACTGTAATGAGGAATAATTGCTTGTAATATGCACTGAGTGCAAACTGCGGTTGTACAGCAAAAAATGCATTTTACATTCAACAGAGTATTAGGCAGCAAAAAAACTTGAAATCTCTGAAATGACATGTAGCGCCACAAGATACCATAAACAACAACAAAAAAATCCCTTCGCAACACTCATTATAAAGAAAAAACTTAAAGTTGACATGAATAAAAATAGTTACTATATTAAACCAGTTCATAATACAACATCTATTTGATTTATGTGCTCAACTCTTTTGAAAATATGATAAAAGAAAAAAGGTGGATTATACTCTGCAATAAATCTCATATACATTTTTAAATCTGACAGAAAAGGTTCAAAATACAATCAATACTGTAAAGATACTACATCCCTTTTTTTTATACTGGAATAGAATAACAGGATGTCTCAAGGTCAGTGATGGTTTACAGTTCTGCTACTGCCAGTTCTGAGCTGCTTTCAGAGAAAGCTTTCCTGGCTCACACTCTATTCAGTCATGTCACTGAGGGTGAGATTCATCTGGCCAAATCTAGACATCTCTTTGTATATGTGGCTAGTGATCTAAAACTCTTTATAATCAAAGGAGAGATTGACATCTCTAGGGTGCAATTCAACTCCTCCCAAAGTAGATGCCTAAAGTAGGTCATATGAATCATGCCCTAGAGTGTCTATTTCTTTCTACTAATTATGAAGGTATCATAGAGGGGGAAGGTCACAGGTAGGTATCTCTGCAGTAGATATCTAAAGATAGGTTAGATGAAAAGCACCCAAATGTCCACCCGCAGGGGTAAGTGATTGTAGTAGATGGCAATTTATTACTATGCCCAGTGTGAGCAGCTTTTCAATTAAGTAGGTCCAGCCTTGACAATCAGCCTGCAGAAGTCCTTTTGTGTAATAGAGGGTGGGAAAAAACTGATTAGAACACATGACAGTGTTTCTAATTATAAATATAAACATCAATTTGATATAAGTGGTGTTGTAACAAAAAAAGTTGCATTATCATAGTATGGGCATCTTTGAATACCAACAAGTAATGTGTTGATTCACAAAAGCTTTATGATAAAGAACAGTAGCTCTATATGTCAAGTTGATCATTAAGTTTCTGAGACTGCTGTGTTTTTGTTTTAAACAATAAAATTGTTTGTATTTTAAAGTTGTACTCTATTCTCTTAAACACAGAATTTAAGGCCTTTTGTCACATTCATTCTTTCTAAAACAGAAGAAATACAAAGTCTTATGGAAATACAGAAGCATTTAAAATCCATTTTATTCTCAGAATTATTAGTAAAATAAGCCAAAGGACTGGTTGCTGCTGTGCTGACAGCTGTAGATTGAAATTATAAGGATTAACGGATGATGAGAGACTCTGCATGTATTTGGCAACACAATGTGTCTGTGGTTCTGCCACACATTTTTATATTTCTCTGGGAGAATGATGTTAAGGAACACATGCAAATTCATACAGAGTTGTAAGGTGGGAGAATGAAGTCCTACCTCCCACTCTACTCCACTCCACACTGTGTACTTGGTTCTAGAGGTCTACTCTGCAGTTCTCTCCCCATGTATATTTTCAGTGAGCAGTGCATGTTTCCCAGGGTGGCCTCCAAGGCACATCCCATGTCCTATCCAGGAGCTGGGGCACCAGTGCAAGGGCTGAAATGGGCTCTAGGCAGGGTAAGAGTGCCATATTAAGGGCTGTAAGGTGCTGTCAGAGCAGGTAGTGCCCTCAAGGCCCTGATATGTTACTATTACTTTCCATTCACTTTATTAATTTACTGCACTAACTTTTTGTCTAAACTCAGTTTTATGTTTCTTATAACTGATGAATCAGTTTAGCAGCATGCTAAATGTTTTTGCCCATAATTATCTCAAATTAAATTTAATTGGCTTTGATAACTGTGATGGAATTAATTTATATTTTCTTACCTGGCTTTCAAATTTCTCCACCTTTATCTCCCCTTTTTTGCTGGAGTTTGATGTTTCTCTCTGGGAGACGACGGCAGGAAGTGGCGGCCTCACAAGACGGGGTCTCCCCGGCACGTATCCCCACCAAGTCCGGGCCGGGCGGCCCCCGGGGTGCGCTTAGCGTGGCATGGGTCTACGGCCACAGAAATTCTAACAGGAAATGTAGTGAGGCGAAAGAATGAACCTGGACTCATCTCTGTTCTGGCAGGGAGGTTTATTTGGGGTAAGGAAAGAGGGTACAGGGGAAGGAGGCAGGGAGGGAAGACAGAGACAGGGTAGGGGCTGCCAGCTCAGAGACAGACCTCCCCCAGACCCAGGCGCTGGCTTTTAAGGGGAAAGGAAGGGGGCAGGAGCTGGCTCTCTGAGAGCCAGTCCCAGGAGAAGGAAGGGAAGATTGGCAAAAGGGTGCACACCAATAGGTTTTCAGGTACAGCATGATGCATATTTTAAAATGAACCAATTGCATACAAGGCAGGGGAACAAAGAGAGCACATGGAATCCTAAAACCCCACATTGCTACTGGAGTTTGCACACACAAAGGTTGCACTCACTGCAATATACTAAACTCAGTCTAATACTTGTACTAAAGATGATCCCTACATGTTTTACAACACAAATTTTAGCTTTCAATATTTATAAGGGAGAATCCTCTAATATTAATCTATCATTCCACAAGCAGCTTGAGGAAACTCTGCAATGAGAACAGAAATATGTTGCAGCTTTTGAAAACAGGTCTTTGCAAAAAGGATGAGGTCAAAAGGAGCCTTTGCTGGTTTCCATGTTATATTTCAATAACCAATCTTCTATATTTAAAAAGTCATGAGGCAATTTTTTCCTAGAATATGTGAAGTGCAAAATTTTCTTTCATTTGCTTCACGACTAATGTTTTCTTCAAATAACTTTAAGCATGGTGGTATCCAACTGACAAGTCACACTTTAATTAAAAATCTTAGTTGTTAGTCTTACATTTAATACTAATCTCCCCATGTAGATGTTTAAAATTTGGTATTAATGAATTCTATTTCTATAATTATTATGTTTCTCTAGATTTCATAGATGAGTAGATTTCATAATCAGGACAGTCGACTGTGTCATCTTAGAAAAACAGAAAAGTTGTAGGATTTGCAAAAAAGAAGGTACATGATCTCAAGGATAAAAGTAGAATCCTTTATTTAGTAGAAGTTTATTCCACTGCCAACAGGCCTAAGATTTTTTTATAGTGCTATGAAAGTACTTTTAAGGATTTTACAGGTAACAGTCTATTATGGGTCTCAAAGATGGAAGAAATTCAATATAGGGAAGATTACACTTTTGTTTTAATGACCTCTAGACATTCTGAGTCTATTGGCTCTGTTGTCTATTTTTGTAACTTAGAAGAAATTAATTTTTAAAAACAATTAAAGTTATCTAATTTATTGCATATCAAAACCTAATGTAACTTTCAATTGTCAGATACCTTAAATACTTCAACAATCTGGTTATATATGTGTCTTCAAATATTTGGAAAATACTTGTAGGTTTTATGTGAATAGTCTCTTTTCCATAATTTCTCATCAGATCTGTTACTTAAACTTCCTAAAAGCCTTGCCAGCACTTCTCTGAACTTTTCTTAGTATGTACTTTTCAGAAAGACAGGTTACACAAGTCTGTAATTATTTTTTGAGTGATATCTGTTGTACTTAAATTGATGGTAAGAACATCCCTTGTAAAGCCCGAATACAACAGAAGATGGGGTTGCAGTGGAAAAACAGAAATGAAAAGCAAAAACAACCATCAGAAAAAGCTGGAGAATTCATGTAATCAAGCTAATGTGAGTGATGCTGCCAATCATTTTATGCAATTTTTTGCATTGCCAAGTGTTTGTTTTTTCATACTAGGTATGAAAGTCAATTTTATTATAAACTAATTTGGAGAGAGAACATCTGATTCTTGGAGATTATCTTTCAGCACAGTGTGCTGGGATTTGATCTACGTTTCTGTGTGACAGTAGCAGGAGCTGCATGTCAAAATCGCCATTTGCCATCTATAGCCATATTAAGCATTATCAATCACACAGCACTTGTGTGTCTACTGCACAGGCTTTTCAGCCAGGAAACGACTTGTACTTAAATATTTTATTTATAAACTTGTATATAAACACATGCATCTGATTTTAAGCAGAATTTCCCTAAAATGACAATGAGAAATATTTTCAAAACAGACATTTTTGAAATTCTCGTCACAGTTCAGTTTGAGCTTGGTAATCCAAAATGAAAAGAGAAAGGGTGTATTTCAACAAGAAAAAAAGTGGAGTTCCCTAATCATACTGCAGTAGCAATGACAGCAGAAAGATTTACTTTGAGTGGAGGAAAAGTGTAGCATTCACTATTTAATTCTCTTTCTAATTAATTATATGTGAGTATCATCAAGGCAGTTATCGTGCTACCCTCCCTTCATGATTCTCCTGGCCTCTTCAGAAGGCAGCAAGCTTCAGTTTTGGCTTAGCAGATATTGTACACTTAGTTACTCGTAAGGACTCACTGTATTACTTTGTAGTTTCTAGTCAAACCCAGTTTGATGGCTTTTTGTACTGCTTTGCAAAGCAATAAAGTGTTTAGCATGATTGTGCTGTCTCAGAGTCCAGATTCTAGAAGTTCCTCCTGGGACTCATCTGTGTCTCTCTCATTTTCAAAGACGTATAAAGCTCAAAAGACAATATTTCATATTCAGTACCCACTGCCTCACTGCATTATTGGGATGCTGGTGTGTGGCTAGCACAGACCTTTCCCGTGAGAATTCTTTCTCTCTTTTCTTGTGTTTTTATAATCAAAGATAAAGTTTGGATGTTAATAAAACAGTTTCTCGAGATGTGCGCAGTTCGGGCCTGGCCAATAGGCTCAGGGGGAGGTTTTGGACTGACCAATCTGAGTGACCTTTGAAGTCTACATAACTTGGAATTAAATAATAAAATACAGACCTTTTATACCATGCTGAGACTGGTCTTCCTCTCTTTGCTAGTGGCTCAACAGCGACGCTGGTGAGATTAACTTCAGCATCTAAGGTTGAGTATCTTGTCTAATTTAGTCAGACTTAATCAAATTTCCTATGCTCACTTCAGAATAAGTTTGCCTGGTGGGCAAGTAATATCACAAAAAAATATGTCTTGGTTGCTGAGAGACCACACACGTTATATATAACGTTTAGTTATAAGTGTAACTTTTAAATAGCTAAAGATTATTTTAGGTGAGTTTTTTCAAGTTCTCCAAAGAAATTAATAAAATAGTGGGACAGAAAAATCTATTAAGGCTGCTTTTACTTCCAAAAGTATCTGTTTCCAGAAAGTTACAAAAAGTGACATTGCCTCTTTGAAAGCTCAGTGGTTTTCTGAGAACTCTTGAGAACTCTTTAAAAAACTGTGCTCTTCAAGAACAAAGGATGCATAGAGGCAGTCGTCTGCAAAGCAAAAAGAAATAACACATAAAGGTCGTCTCTTGTTTATGAGTTATAAAAACCACAGTAGACAGATAAAGGTATTTAGGACTTTTTCTCAGTTATTAACACACTAAAACACGAGTTTCAAAGCTGTGACTCTTTCAGTCTAGGAGGAAAACACTGACCTATCAAGGCAGCCCATACCGTCTCTTCTGGCTTGGTATTTCAAGCTGAGGCTACCAGGCACAAAAGGACATTGATAAGGCTCCAAAAACTGCAGATTAGATAGACAAAAAGTAAACAAAATAGGCAGAACCAATGAAAATTGGATCAACTTTGTAGTATACATCAGCAGAATGATCAAGGATGGCATTATACCAACTATTCTTAGGGTTGTGAAACTGAAACTCACACACTTAGGGAATGCCCTAGAGAAACTACAAATTTTCTTTACCAGTCACGTGAATATTAATATTCACACTTTTTGCTTGGGGTAATAAGACATAGAAAGTTTCTCACATAAAAAGCTTTCCTTATCTCAAAAACAGTAAAAATAGAAAAGACCCACAGGTTTCAAAGGATGATTTTTTAAAAAAAGGAAAATATGTGTTTAGAATTATTTGTCCAAAGAATATTTACTCATCTATTTACTCAGCTCTACCCAGATGGAACATCCTCTGGTGAATGCTAAGAAATGTAACAACTGCTACGTGCAACTAGAGGCTTCTTTTAAGTAGAGATAGCTGACCGGTTTATTGCAAATTATTGATGATGTAAGATTACTATAATAATGAAATTCTGAATGCAAAGGTCCCAGAAAAGATTTTACCTAAAGAGAAGCCATATAACCATCTGTTTAGATGGGATTTTTTAGTTTGTTTGTTTGTTTTTGTGGTTTTCTTTTTCTGTTATATATCACTCTGAGGGTTTGTCCTTTGCAAAAACTGTTACTCTTTTTTCTGCTCTAATCACACCCATTTTCAGTATGAATGGCTTCTTTTGGTGTTGCAAATGTACTTACTGTAAAAAAAACTACAGGAAGATCTGTGATTGAGTTTCATAAATTCAGACCATCATACAAGAGCGAAAAATATAGATTGTGAGTAAATACATTTTTCTATACTTTAGAGACTTACTTTGAACATCCCTTACAAGATCTAAAGTGAAGTCTGGCATACAGTGTTACGCAAGTATGTAAAATTGTGCTTTGCATTAATTTGGAACACTCTCTTACTAAAATCAGAGTATGAAGTTTTGATATAATACATGAAAGCAAAAAAATCTTTGGAAATCCATGAACATTGTTGTTTTTGTACAGCAGAAATGAGAATTATACATATGAAATTAATTGCATGCGTGAATAGAGAACCTCCTTGAGAATACTTGAGACCCTGATACTCATCAAGGACAACAAAAGGGTGTTTCTTGGGTGGCTTGCTATGAAGAATTTAACTAATGCTCAAAGTAAAGATAAGCACATAGTTCTCATTATTTTGACTGGAAAACTATCATAAATATATCCATTGCCACGGAGATCAGCTGTTTATCTGGCTCAGTTCTGACTACTTTATATTTACAGGATGGGAGAAGAAATTAAGACCTGATATTGGATATTTACAAGTTCATGTCTTTGGCTGTTTAAAAAAAAAAAGTTTGTTCTTTTGCTTTAGCAGAAAAAAAAGCTAAAATAATTTAAAGTAATGGTCAAAAAAAAAAAAAAGCATGGGTGTTCGGAAAATTGTCTCATTAGCAAACTGATTTATTATATAAAGTATGGGTGTTCAGGGTAATTTTTTTAGCCAAAAATTTCCTCTTCCCTGCACAAATAGAGCGAAAGCATACTTTTTAAGGGTATGGTAATTTTATTGCGAACTGTGATAATGCCACTAATATAAAAGAAAAAGAAAAAAAGAAGAAAAAAGAGAAAAAGAGAAAAAGAGAAAAAAAAGAGAAAAAGAGAAAAAGAAAAAGAGAAAAAGAGAAAAAGAGAAAAAGGGAAAGGGAAAGGAAAAGGAAAAAGGAAAAGGAAAAGGAAAAGGAAAAGGAAAAGGAAAAGGAAAAGGAAAAGGAAAAGGAAAAGGGAATAAGAAAAAAAAGAAAAAGAAAAATTTTCTTGGACCTGTATCACTACGATGCTTTGATTCTCCAAAATATTGTCATTTTAAAAGAACAATTTTCAGCTTCAACGAACATGGTTTATCCAGTACTACATTTTTGATTATATCATTGTCCGCTTTCTCTCCTCTTTGTCATTTGAAGGAGCTTGTAACCATCTAATCATGAATTTGCTCACAACTACCATATCACATCCCAGCTGCACTGGGACTAACTTCAAGCGATGAATTTGTCTCAGTAGATTCACATGCTCATTCAGACTTCTGCAAACCTTTTAACAGTCTACCTCTTCTTTATTCCTCACATACATACCTTCAATTTGCTCTTCTTCAATTTTTTATTTTACTCTTTATTTCAAGTGTAAAACTCATGTCCTTCTTTAAAAAACCTTTTGTGAATTTAGTCTGCTTTGGTGTATTTTATAGTAGAAGAAGAATAGGAAAGATCTGTTGATACGGCTTGAAATCTGAGTGAGGAAGGACAAAAGGAGATTGCTGACTCTGGAATTTTCTCAGCTGAATACCATGCAATAGCACTCTGGTTTAGGGTGAATAGCTGGCGAATTTAAGGAAATTGTGCTGGGCAATGGTTTCTTTTGATAACATTTGTGCTCTCCAGCAGAGAAAGGCAGAGAGCCACAGAATCTAATTTTGGGAATCCACAGCAGTAGCATGGTTGCAGTAGCATCTGTGTGCAGCCACACAGAGGAGGAGTATGCATTTCCAGAGCTCAGTTTAGGGAAGAAGACCTCTCCTGTTGCGTGAATTGCCTCTGGAGGAGCTCCTGGCTTTCTGCTGACTGCACAGAGAAGTGTCTTTGCCACAAAGGTTAGGTGGCAAAAGACTGGCCGTGTGAATGTTCCTTAAGAGAACATCCAGGCTACTCTCTAAAACTATGTGTCCTGTCCTACAAGCACAGGTTATTTGTCCTGTGGATACCACAGTTTTGTAGTCATTGACTCTTTTCATACTGAGGTTGTTTTGTCTTAGTGAACTGATTTAGGATCCTACTTCTGAAATAATGTTTGGTCTGGTTATTAAAAGGTGCCTCTGCCTGAATCAATGAGATCACATGCCAAAGTCAATATAAAGTATTTTATTTAACAGTAAATGTGTGGGAGAGAGAGAGAAATAAGGGAGGGCAGGGGAAGAAAGAGAAAAACAGTGAAAGCGGGAGAAAGAGATTATAGTCATGACTACATGAGTGCCTGTGGCGTCCCGCCTGCCCTTCTTCTTCTGATTTCCTCGGTGGAGGGGGTCTCTGCAGTGTTCTTTCTTCTGGAGGTACAACCTTGATACAGTCCAAGTCCTGGGTACCCAGAGACATACATGTTGTTTCCACAACTTGTGAGAGCATGTCTGTAAATAGCTGCTTCCTTTGCTACAGTTTGCCATAGTGGGAATTTTTGTCTGGATAACTTATCCAGATCTGCTTCTTCAGGCCTGGGATTTTCCTGGTTTTGCTCTTTGCATTCCCACATTCTGCACAGTACAATTTTGTCCAGAGTGCTAATTTCAAACCTGTCCCCTATGTGCAGGCCTGAAATTAACATCTTCCTGTTTTCCATTTGCGCCTATTGTGGTGGCTTATCTCATGGGGCCAGTTTTTGAGATGTTTTAGCTGCGTTCCTGAAGTCCTGACAACTGGGGTAGCTCTCTCAGGTTCAGTGGAGATTCATGTAAAGTGCAGCTCTAGCCCATGGAGTACTGAGATTACTTTGAGCTTTTCTGTGGGTACTCTGAGTGTTCAGATGCCTTTTTCTCAAT
>VZRM01004854.1:0-59585 GCA_013397955.1 Grantiella picta
ATTAGAAAGAATTTCTTCACAGAGTTATTGGGCATTGGAATGGGCTGCCTGAGGAAGTGGTGGAGTCACCATCCCCAGAGGTGTTTAAGAAAGACTGGATGTGGCACTCAGTGCAATGGTCTAGTTGACAAGGTGGTGTTAGGTCACAGGTTGGACTTGATGATTTCAAAGGTCTTTTCCAACCTAGTTGATTATGTGATTCCATGATCCCGCAACCTAGAGTAAAAACAAATTGCGTATCTGTTCAGTTTAGGATATAAATGATCATTCCAAAAAGAATCCACTTGAAAGACCTTATTCTGGATGGTAGGAAAGATGATGGCTTAAAGGATCCTTCAGCAATGTTTTTTGAGTCCATTAGTTTTCAGAAAACCTCCATTATTTTATTTTGTTCAAAACATGTATCAGCAAGATACAAAGGCAAACACACAAGACTGGCAGTTGCTTGCTATGATCTAGTGCTCTGGTGCTTTGTAGACCACAATGATTAAATACTGTATAATAAATGAGGTATTTCTTTTAAGCACATTTAATAGATTCTAGTAATTCATTAGGGTCTCTGTTAGAATAGAAAATGAATGAACAAAAAGCTGGCATCACACAGCATTTATAAGATGCCCTGTAGTAGGTTATGATAAAACAAACACTAGAGAGTAGCTTTCCAGACTTCTCATTGAGGCTAACAGCCCTGCAGAGCAGTGCTTACTCACATTAGCCTCCCTCCCATCAAAGGGGAGGATGTTAAGTAACTTTTGAAATGTGCAAAGAAAGGGAGAATCAGGATGTTTAATATGTGCTAATGGCTTGTTCACTAGAGGACCCAGAATCCCCAGGACTATGTCTGTATGTAACAGGATTTGCTTCTAGTAAGCAATCTCACCCATTGGGTCCTTGTCACATGAACTGCATTAATATGTTCCTAAAATCAGAAAACTATGGGGGGGTCTCTTCTGGTGACTACCCCAGAACTCTAAAGGGGACTGGGGAAAAGTGCTGTACCTTCAGAGCAGTGGAGGATGGCAGGGATGCACAATTTGTTTATTTTGCCAGCTGATGTTGGCATGTTTCCTATCTGTCATTCCAGTTTTCCAGCAGTGCAAGTCAGAGTCCTTGTCTGTGTCAGCCATTTCATAAAATCTACCTTAATGCACAAAAAGTATGACATGGAAAGATCTTTCCATTTATTTTATTTACTCTTCTGTTTTCAGTTGTACTTCCTTTCTCTGTAAGCAAGGTTCATCATCAGTGAATGTACTTAGATATAAGAGTAAGGCCAGGTTCAGATTCTGCGTTACTGATCCTCGAGGGACCTGAAACCCCGAGGAGCACACTCAACCTGTGATATCCTTAATTTCACATTGCAGTTTACTATTTGAAGTACTGAAAACACAAAGTAGTTATTAAGTTTAATCTTACTTTGTTGTGAATTAAACTTGCAATGTCAAGGTATTCATTTTCATTTACCTTATGATTGTGCTCTGATTTATTTCCATAAAGAACATTTTAAAACTTCAGAAAGATTCATCTTTGCCAATTACATTTGTATTTCTCCTACATTTAGAGTGGCATTAAACTACTAAGCACATTTTTTTCCTACCTTTTCAGAAATGTGATGAACTCTGGGAAGACTTCCATCAAAAACTGGTGGATGGGTCACTGTTAACGCTGGATACATATCTAGGACAATTTCCTGATATCAAAGTAGAGTAATGATTTTCTATAAGGGACTAGTTTTAAAGTTCTGTTGGGTTGCAAAATAAATAGAAAATTATATTACAAGTGAAAGAAATGAAAAAGGGTGGGAGGTGGAAGTCCTGTTCTCCAGTAATGTACATGTTTCTGACATTAGCAGGGCTGATTTTCCAAGTGAACAAAAATATCTTTCATGGAGTAGTACTTGGAAGCAAATTAGCCTTTGTAGAGGAAACTTTTATGCTTTTTTCTGCTCCTGTTCCTTTGGTATGAGATAATTTTAACTGACTTCAATAAGGACACCTTAATCTCTTAGCTGTTAAAATGTCAGAAATGTTACATGGAAAGCAGGCTTTTTGTTACTGGATAGATGCACCCGTGAGTATCTTTCTTTTATCTGAGCCATGGTTCCTGTCTTTTAATTAGTTATAAAAAGATTTTGCAATACACATCAGGAGAGAATGTTATGCAGATTCTAGCCTCTGCCAGCTGCCCATCTGGTGTACAGTCCAGGGAGATGACTGCTAAATGAAATGTGTAAGGATAAAGAAGCATTATAGGTGAAAGGTAAATACTTTTTTGTGGTGCTTTATAGTTGAGTAGGTAACGCACAGTCATCTCCTTTGTCATTTACATCAAGGACTAAAGAAAAAATAATTTTAAAATACCAACATTACTGATGTACAGTTCTAAACTTGCTTTTAAATCATACCGTGCTTGTGCCCTCTCAGCATGTGGATTTTGCATATAATATATAGCTTTGTCAAGTCTATATCAAAGTATACGTATATATATCTTGAACTCCAGTATCTTAGGGATGTGTTAAAACAACTATATGAAGTATATTTTAGCATTTTTCCAACTCTAGAAAAAATGCATTAATTGCTGAATTTTCACACTATATATAAGGGGAAAAGATTGTGTTACCATGAGTTTAACAGGTTCACTGATTCTGGAGAATGTGACAAGACTTACATAACACTGATATCTCAATTCTAAGGCCTGTAAGCCCTACACCCATGAAAACCCTTTCCAAACTATCTGTAAATTGATTCCTTATTTAAAATAATGTGATTCATTTGTCTTTTTTACCATTTCCATGTTCCCTCTACATAATATAATAATTCAGTTATGAACAACAGATAAGGGAGAATAAAAATATATCATAAACTAAATTGACACTGTAAGTAAAATGGCTTTTTTAAAAGTGTTCTTCATACTTACTTTCTTTTCTACCTCTGTACAGACTCGCATTGCGAAACGAAGCAGAAAGCTAGTGGACTACGACAGTGCAAGGCATCATCTAGAAGCTCTGCAGAGCTCAAAAAGAAAAGATGAAGGCAGAATTACCAAGGTAGCACAATCAGAAACATGCTGGCAGAAGACTTGGGGAGATTGGGTGGCATTTATTTCTGTACAGAGACAGAGCACAAAGTTTCTCTTCCTTTTGCTCTCTTAAAAATAATGATATCTCTAAGCATAAATATGTATCAAGTACCTTGGTGCACGTGGTAGGCATGCTCAGTCTCTTTCACAGTGGAGTCCTGTTTAAGCTCTAGCTTTTTCTCTTGATGAGACTGAGGGGACAGCAAAATCCTGTGTTGACCTCCATGGTGTGGGACTGAATCACATCCTTTGTTAATAAAAATTGTCAAAGACCCACCAAGAAAACCACACAAAAAAATAATTTCGGTTTTGTTAATGTTGTAGTAATTTCCAGAGTCATATGTTTCATTTTGATTTAGGCAGAAGAAGAATTTCAAAAAGCACAGAAAGTGTTTGAAGAGTTTAATACTGACTTGCAAGAAGAGTTGCCTTCTTTGTGGTCACGGTAAGCCTACAGAGATACTGTGTGCAAGGCCTAAATAGGGAGTAGGAAAGGGAATGAGGGGATTTTATTGAGCTGATAGAAAATGGATTGCTGGATTCTTGAAGATTCCATCCATTATCTTTTGAAATATTAAAAGAAAAAATGTATGCAAGTGCCCTAAAATGCACATTCTGTAAGTGTATTTATGCTTATTTCTTTCCGTATATCTTGGCACTTAAGATTCATTACCATATCTTCATTGTGAGGTGCAAAAAGGTTTCCATTTTCTGAGTAAATAATTATGCTAGAGCACAGAGTAGTCTGTGGTGATTTGGGTCTATTTATAGGTAATTTTTTATTATAACTACATCAGAAGACACATTTTATAGTTTTACACTGACTATGTTGCAATGTAAAACTATTTGATGGCATAGATCATTCAGTCAAGGTGTTTAATCATTAATTGTGTTTGTACAGGAAATGCAGACAATATGAATAGGACAACAAAAGCAGTAGAAAAATAAGCATCTCATTAGTGTGCTATGTTCTTTGCCAATTGACAGTCTGGAGTGGAAATGTGTTATGAGTCACTGAAGTATCCTTTGTCTTCTCTGCCTTCTAAATTAAATCCTGTTAAATTTCAGACTAATAGAGGATTTTCCTGCTGTGTTTCTGCCTATTTCAGTAAGAACCTTCTTAGCATTTCAAGACATTTGTTTTATGGGCCTGCAAAAAGTAAAACTGCATAGGAGTGATTTAGAGTAAGGGCCTTTTTTACTTCAGTATGTGTATTGCGCACTAACTAGTCTCAGGGAAAGTCAGAATATAATTTGAGCAATACTCATACTTTAGAAAGCAATTGCTTTCAGAGTCTTCTATTTTAGTTATTACAATTCTTTGGGAAGAAAATTACCTATTCAATTGACATTTTGCAAGCTAATTCTTATTCCAAAGATTATTTTTGTTAATAAAAGTTGGGAGAAATTATACATGAAAGTTTTAAATAGGGAAAAAAAAAATACAAAACCCAGGAAAACACCTTCTGTTTTTGAAATGTAGAAGCATGTAATTATTTACCCCAAATAAGCAGATTTTTGACTGCATGCACAGAAATGTCTAGTCTATATTAAATCTTTTTCTCTTATATACATGTGCATATGTTTCAGAGCTGAGCATGGGACACCCACCCCTGGACTGTACTGAGTTGTATATATTAAAACTGAAACCAGATGCAGCTGCATCACCTTGGTGATGTGATAATATTTGGGCAGAGGGGCTCGCAGTGCCAGAGTGGTACCTTTCTCCTTTCAGGAAATGGTTGTGTGCTGTCTGGTGGGAGATGGATGCCCAGAGCATTTTGCCTTCCATGTGCTTGTGCTGTGCTTGTGACCATCCTTTTCCACTCTTCCTTCTTTAAAACAAGCTGAAGACATCTGATGTGGAGTAGTCTCAACTTGGCTCACTGGGCAGTGTGAAATATCTATCTTAACACAAACAAAAATAATCATTAACAAACTATTCTGAAATTTTGACATTTCATCATTTGCTTTGCTGAGAGTAATAGTCAAGAATGTTGCTTGTAGTCCAGAAAACAGTTAATTTATCTACCTTTGTGGCCTTCCCACGCATTTATTTTATTCTCTTTTTCCTTTCTTTGTGCCATCCTTCATAGACGAATTGGCTTTTATGTGAACACCTTCAAAAATGTGTCCAGCCTTGAAGCCAAGTTTCACAAGGAAATAGCTTTAGTGAGTAAAACTGACTGTCTTATGTATAATGGACTATGATATGCATGACAGCTAACAAATGTCTTGTAGTAAAAATCTGAGGCACACATGAGAATTTCCCATAGATCCAGATTTGTAAAATAATCATCATATTCATTTCTACTTGCCATATTTGTTCTCTCCTTAAGGAATGAGAAGCCCCTAAAATTTTGGATTGCAGTGCATTACAAATTGTAGCACTACATTCACTTTCTATTTTGATAATTTACTGTTGCCTTCAGTATTTTTGCTGTGTCCAATTGCTAAGCACCTCTTTGCTTTAATCAGTACAAAAAAAATATGTCAAACATTCTTTTCAAGTCTGCTATATGCATTGTCAGCAATGCAACATTTTATCTGTGACTGTTAGGCAAATCAAGCAGTTTCACTGAGGATCTTTTGAATGTACCTGGCTAAATAATAGTGTATTATCAACAGTAACCTTCAAATTGGAACAAAAATTTTTTGAAAACTCACTTTACTGAAGTTATGTGAAAATTTGGATTGGATTTTCCAGGAGAAAACATGAATCTTCTTGGCTGCTCATGTTTCTTTCAGCTTCAGGTGACCCGCTTCATCAGAGCTCACATAGCAGTCAGTCACACTTATGAACTTTTTCTCTAAAAAACAGCTCATGTTTTTGAAGCACTGCTATTATCTTTGGTTCTATGGATTTTGATGGGTTTCTCTTTAGGCTTATGCTATACATGGCACTGAGAGTTTTTGGAAGGTTGTGAACTGTAGCATAAATTTATCAAGTTATCATTTATCAGATCATATTTATCACCTGTGCTTTTAATCATGACATAAACTCAGGCAACTGTTTTGTTTTCACAGCTATGTCACAAACTATATGAAGTGATGACAAAGCTGGGGGACCAGCATGCAGACAAGGCCTTCACTATTCAAGGGGCACCAAGGTGAATTTACTGCATTTTTAATTAAATACATTGCTGTAGACTTCATGGGTTTCATCATATGTAGTGATCACCTACACCATGTGTAGTGATTGCTGCACAACATGGTAACAGGCTTTATTTGTTCAGGATGGAAGATGAAGGTATCTGAGATTAAGTTCTTCTTAATAGGAGTAAAGATACGAAGCCTTCTTCCTCACTGACTATTTTTCTATAATGTTATTTCAAAATGAAAAAAGAATGAAGTTTCAATTTACCCAAGTTCATTGTAGGCTGTGACATCAATTTGCACCAAGTGTATAGCTCATTTATTCTTGGATGCTTAGTTTTCAGCAATGTTGCTAACTCTCATAATTTGTTTAAAGCATTGAAATATTTAGATACGTTTTTATCTCCAGCTATTAGGGGAAAATCCCAACCTTTGAACGTCAACTTTTATCTCTTTTGCTTACGGGGAAAAGTAAAGATCTGAGGGTGCATCATAAAAGCAGAAAAGCTAACAGAATGTCATAAAATACTGTATTTTTAAAGACTTTCAAGAGAAATCTTGTTTTAAAGTACAAAACCAAAAAGAGTTTAAAATCAGATGGTGCTTTCTTATGGTCAGTGAATGCCAGTATGGTATTTCTAATTATTTTCTTTCAACAAATGTAGCCTTTCTGCCATAATTTGATCTCTAATACTGATATGCAGAAAAGGTTAAAGTGTAAAACAGTGAGACTTATCAAGATACAATGATATTTAGAGTTAATATATAAAACCTGAATTTCCATTCAATCCCAACTAGTCAGAAGCAATCCAAACAATGCTATAGCTTGTTGCGTTCCACAAGAGTACCTGCTTAGAGACTGTAATACCAGCGGTCTCCACGCCCTCGTTTGTGCTTGCCACCTTCTATGTGTTAGGGCTCAGTCCATGCAGTAACTTTCCACCCAAGGTCAGAAAATTAATTTATAACATAAAAACCCTAAAATGTTGAGCCCTAAATAAAAATAAAAATAAAAATTAAATTCATTCCTCGCATAGCTACTGCTAATTTGCTATCAAGATGGACTTAAATTAGCAGCAGTTAAAACTGACCAAACAACATAACATCTGCCTCAAACATGTGGCAGATATTCCTACATTTCTTTTAATCTCACTTTGGAAGAACAAAGAATGAAACGTTGAACCTTCTGACCTAATGCAAAATTCAGAACTACTTTATAAACATATCACTAAAATGTGTATTTTAAATTAGTTCAGTGATAATCCAGACCATTTAGGATGGACTTGAAAACTGGACTATGTTTCCATAAAAGATTTGTAAAATACTTTTACTGGATGTAAAATAATGTAGTGTTGGAAGATTTCAAGCACTTTTTGTAAACAACAGGCATTTTATCCGCCTGTCTCCTAGACCATGTCCAACAGGCACATAGTTGTTCTCACTGAGTTAGTCATTCCATCATTGAGAGAAAAAAGAAATTCTTTTTGCTGCAAATTACTAGACATCATTTAATGCAGTATGATCTTAACTTACTTTAGAAAAGCTTTTTAAAAATACTTTTTATTTCAGTTACTATGTTGCTCTCTTTTGCTCTACTATTTGCAGAGCTGTATGTGAAAATTTGGATAGAATTTTACTTCCATTATTAGTGGTGATGCTCTAAAAGACTATTGACAAGTGAGTCTTTGTAAGATAGAGCTTTCTGTTTTAGATGCCCAAGAAATTGATATTAGATAATTACAGTATCTAATATTTCCTTTAAAGAACTGCAGAAAAAGAAGCATCTTAAAACCTTGTATGCTACTGAATAATCTATCCTGAAGGCAAATATTTTACCTGGGACAAAAATTCCTTAATGACTGCTAATTTTTTCTCTTTTAATATTTCCACAGAAAGAGGTGGTGAGTGTGAGCCAAGTTTGCCCTTCCAAAGAACGATTTTTTTTGTGTTAGCATTAGGATGACGTTTATGCTGTGGTCTCAATCAGGTAGTGCTTCTGCTCTCCCTGAAGATGTGTAGGAGTTGCTCTTACCAAGTACTATGATAGTTGAGTACTGTAGTTCATAGCCTCCCTCACTGTAAGCTTTCAGCATTTCTAGGTAGCTGAATATTATCTCAGTGTTTGCACCAAGTCCTTTCATGAGAAGGGCAGATGCATTCTAGGACTTCATCAGATCTTTTCTTGGTATCAGCAGAGGTCTGTTGAAGTCACTTGACTCCTGCTTGTTTAGAGTTGTGGTGAGTTTTCCTCCTAAGTAGCGATATATTTATAATAATCTTGGCTGTGTTTTATTTTATTGAAACTTTCTTGAAGTTGCTGAGCTTTTAAAATTATTTGCGTTATTCACTATTATGCCTTCCTGGGGGATTTTTTGTCTTTAGAGCCTTTCATTCCAAGACGTGTGTGAAGTGAAGACAATAAATCTATTTCACATTTTATAAGAGTTATAAATTTATAAATTAAATGGTATTTCAAGTACAGAATTTGAAAAAATGCAAATACTCTGTTTTCTTCAAGTTACAATGATCAGATAAACAAATGTTCCAAAAATCAAGATCATTCAAAAGTAAAACTTCCTTTGACACCATAGATCACTGAATTTTAATTGCATTTAATTGCAGTTTTAGTTTTAGTCATTATATAATGGCTTAGTTCCTCTCAAGTGTGTGCTCTCTTTTGTGGTCACTGACATTACATCAGGGATGCAGTTGACCTGTTGCATCAAATTTTCAAGGTAGTAAGTCAGGAAGATATATATGTCCTTGCCATTGCTTTGCTTCTGTCTAGCGATTCAGGTCCACTCCGCTTTGCAAAAACACCGTCACCACCAGAGGAGGTCTCTCCCCTACCTAGCCCTACTGCTAGTCCCAATCATATGCTGGCACCAGCATCTCCAGCACCAGCCCGACCTAAGTCACCCACACAGGTAAGGAGATACCTAGCAGAAGGACCTGACCTTTTGTGCAGTGAAAGATAGCTGAGACGATGTACCTGGTGGATTTTTCATCAGGCTGTGACTGAGTAATGGCAGGGAGGCCACTGGTTCTGTTGCAGTCCATCCTATACTCTTTGGTGTTGTTCCAAGCAATTAGTTTGTTATAGTTATGTGAATCTCTGGAGAGCAGGAGGAATATAGTAAACTAAGCACCTTTGAAGTGCTATAGTTCCCAGAGATTATATAGTCTTAGCATTAAGTATACTCTAAGGCTAGCAACAGGTGGGCAGGGACAAAATCCCAAAGCTAAATACAAATGAACTCAAGAAGCCAGAAAGCTGCAGAGATGTTTCTGTGCAGTATTGCCCTTGCAGCTATGGGTTGCACAGAAGAGCAAGTGTCTTGCAACGTGTGCCTGTCACAGCAGAAAAAAGCCAACCAAGAGTTGCTCTTGCATGAAATCTGAAACCTTGAGTTTTAATACTTTGAAACATATGGTTGTTTCGCTCATCCCATAATGTTTATTTCAAGACATTTGATGAAGAGCTAAACAGTTCCTTTCAACACATGGCTTATTCCCATGGGTTATTTAGGGGGAAGTAGCAGAAGTAAAAACATAAGACAATTTGTTTAGGCTTAGCTTAAAGATTTTCTTTTATCCCTGAACTAGTCTGTGACATTTTTGCTGTCTGCCTAGCTGAGGAAAGGTCCACCAGTCCCACCACTGCCTAAGCTCACACCCACGAAGGAGTTGCAACAGGAGAACATAATTAACTTATTTGACGACAACTTTGTCCCAGAAATCAATGTGACAACCCCATCACAGGTAAGCTTCAGTGAATTGTGTAGAAGTCCAACTATGTAATCATCCTAAATTCTCCAAGATAGTGCCCCTGGAGATGACATTGGAACAAGGCTTTAAATTAGTGTAAGTCACATTTCCAGAATCCTCATATCCTTTCTTTGAGAGATTGGCATAGAAATGGAATGGCATAATAAAAGTGGGCATGCTTCTGAGAACTGAGAAATACTTTCCTTGTCTGTCAAGGAAAAATTAATCTCCCTTCAGTGAGTGATTTATGTCCTTTTCTCCTCCATAGTCAATGACCAGGAAATGTCCTCAGCTATTCCCTGGCCACCTTCTCATCAATCATCTGCACTTCTCCCTCCACAAAACTCACCCCCATCACTAAAGCATCCTTACTGTATCTGAGATCTCTGAGTATGCACAGACATACCCAAATGTGATGTATAGGTTTTGTATCCTTGTGTGTGTGAACCAGTTATGGAAAATACATAGCATGAAATCCACAGGAAATATGGATTTATTCCTCTTGGTGTTTATGGTTTCTCCTATACTCCCAAAGCCCTTGTTGAGCAGTATGGGAGAAGCTATTAAGCCTTCAGAGCCTGCCAATGGTACAGGAGACCAAGGGACCACTACTGGTGTCCCAGACACTACTCATGCAGAGGCACAAAACCAACAGACTGATGAGTAGAGCTTTGCTGCTTTAATGTAATGTTTTGGAGAGGATTACAAACAGGCCAAACACTTGTTTCCTGAAATACAAATATCCTGTAGTTGTTGTTGTTCCTCCTTCTTTAACAAGTGCTACTAATGCATTCACTGCATTAGTGGAAGATGCTGAGAGACAGTGCTGCTTGATGCTGTTGCATATTTTTGCACTGAGTCAATGAAGTATCTCACACATCCAGGTTATTCATTGTCCAAAATGGATTTAATTACTGTCTAGTAAAAGAAAGAGGTGAGAAGATTAAATATGTGGGTGACCAGATGAAAGGATCATTTAGAAATGAGTGTTCCTTGCTTTATATCTTCTTTTCTTCACATCACATTTCTCCCTAGTGTCCAGTTACTAGCTTGAACATTGTAGGCCTTTATATGCCTCCTACAGATACATAACGTGTCTAAGTGTGCCTGACAGCTAGGAAGTGAACAGCCCATAACTGCTAAGGCTACTTCAAGGCTTGTGCAGACTGTGTGCAGAGAGAGGGTAACAGTTCTGCTGATCCTTGCAGGTTTCTTGTGCCTTCTTCATTCCTTTTACATACCTCTGAGAGGTACAGCCTTGCTTCTGCCACAGCTGCCTCTTTCAAATGTTTAATTTATTCATACTTCATCATGCTATGGTGGAATAAATACAGGATGTTTGGCAGGCCTTCCTCTCACAGCTTTGTCCCCCTACTGAGGGATTTCCTGAGGCTCCTGTTTCTCCTGTATCTCCCTGCAATGTGGTATCTGAGGTACTGTGTTAATTGGGCCTTAGTCACTAAAGTTAGGACAAGTGTTCTCTTCATTTTGGTCTGAGGGTCATGAGTAATGATAATTTTTGCTATCAGTGATCAGTACCCTGTCACTTCCAGTCCTTAGCTGTCATCACTCATGGCCTAATTAAGACTCCTGTTCATCTAGTTCAGTCCTTATAGGTAGCAACTTCATTCTCAAACCTCACTGAAAGATAATTAACTTTTATGTCTCCATCCAATTCTGATTATTTGCCAGCAAATGCTATGTTGTTTCATCAAGGTGTATGACGATATGAATATTAATGCCTCAAGAACGTATGTGATGAAATCTAACAACACTTGATGGGAGGCATGGGAGAATGAATGTAGTGTTGGTTATTGGTGGGAATGATGGGTTTGACTTTTTAAAGTGCAGGACTGTAACACTGGCTTCAGTGTGTCAGACCACTTATCCATCATCACCAGTGATGCAGAAGGCCAAAGAAAGAAAATAAACCAAGGCAAGCAAAGTTGGTACTCCTGATACCACTTTCTACTACAGTCTCTCATCCTCCAGCCATTTGCTGTTCTGGGGCTTTCTCAACATGATTTCTACCTATCTAAGAGGCCTCAACAGGCTTCTTTGTCACAGGTTTACTCTGTCTTTCAGCATGTGTACATTTTTCATATTCACCCCATCTGAAGCCAAGGAGGTCCCCAGCTGGACTCTGTGCCACATGGAGCACCACCATTTCTTCTCTACTCCACATTTCCCCCTATCAACTTTGCTGCCAACTACCTTCCTGCTTTGGAAGAATCAGGGAGCAGGCAAAACCCTGTGCCTCTCACACTGGTATAGCGCCTTCTCACATCACCCTTAACACACCTCTTAAAGACTGAAGAGTTCTAGGTCACTCTGTCATTTCTAACATGGGAGCTGAAGAGCTCTTTTGACCATGTCTGCAGGTGGCACAGAGAGTCAAAGTGTTTTGTGGCATAATGGAAGCTATTAACTACCTAACTTTGAAAATCTGTTTACCAATAGTAACACTAATTTGGAAAGCTTATACTCTTGAATGTTTTAATAATAGAAAGCTCATTTATTTTACTATCATTGTCATCATCATTATTATTATCTCCTATTTTTGCTGGTTTTATACCTGCCCTATTGTGGTAGACTTGCCCTGTCATACAAGCTTCTCTTACTGTTCAACAAACACTGAAAAAGCAGTAGGCAGTACTAGACTTGTTACCAAGACCAAGATGCTTGCCTAGAATATATACAATTAATAATAATTAAATCTCAGCTACAGTTTCAGACTACTTAATATTTTATGTTAAAGCATACTATTGTTTTTTTCAGGTTATTTAACAGCAAAAAAGACCAGTAGCCCATTTAACATATACATATGTATATATATGGATATATTTTTATTGTCAACTCAGAGGCCTTGGCTAATTTATTAATTGCAAATCAAAAAGGCTCTACCATGTAATGCAGTTTAGTAAGAATAAACACATCATCGAATCATAAAAGGGTTTTAGTTGAAGGAGATCTTAAAGATGATCTAGTTCCAGCCCCACTAGTTCCAACCCAACAGGGACAGGTCTCACTACACCAGGTTGCTCAAAGCTCCATCCAGTCTGGCCCTGAACATTTCCACAGATGGAACATCCACAGCTTCTCTGGGCAGCCTGTTCCAGTGCCTTACTGTTAGATGGAAAAATTTAATTTAAAATTTAACTTAAATTAATTTAAAATTAATTTAAAATTTAACTTCTAAAATTTAGAGCTAACAGCAACATTGATTGTAAATTGGTATGCATGTTCAGAATTAAAACTTAATTTAAATGCATTTATATCATTCTGTATTGGCTTTCTACTAATGTTTGTGTTTGGGGAATGACTAAGTTATTAGAATGTATAGACGTTGGGTGCAATTTATGTAGTTTTGATGTGTGTTTCAAAGCACTTTAAAAGGGCCTTCACAGTCAAGGGGTGTACACTCAAGACTTTTTTGAAAGGGCTGTGACTGTTTAGCCTGAAAAGGCACAGCTGTACTACAGAGAAACCAAAAGCATCCTAAGTGTATTTTGTAAAACTAAGACTTATACTTCAGAGCTTCCTCCCCTTCTGGTGTGCACCACAGCTAGTAAATCTGTGATATTTTTTTTTCTTGCACATCTTAATATTTTACTGTGCAGGGCAGCTTTTGAAAGGTAAGTAAGTTTTTCAAGACTTAAATTTCTCTTCTAACAGAACGAAGTACCTGAAGCTAAGAAAGAGGAATCTTTACTGGATTTGGATTTCGACCCTTTCAAGCCAGAAGTTGTATCAACAGGAGTTAGTCATTCACCCATGTCTCAGGTATCTCTTGGCTTTGATGTAGACAAAGCATATGAATGCTATGTTCTGTGTTTGGTAGCAAAGGCTTGTCTCATGTATTAATGAGAAGTGACTGAAAAACTTTCTCTTCCTGAGAAGCGCTAGTCAGCCCTTTATCTTCTCCCTCAGTAACCCTGTACTTGATGATGCACTGGAAGGAGAGGAAATTGTCAGGTGGTAAATGAGACGTGTGATGATGAGAATGGTTGCTGGTACCTTGGCCTTGAATTTAGCATGCTGTTATTTTCCATCTTTGGAATAACTCTTAGTGTAAACATTATTATTCTCCAGTGCTTGTTTTCTGACAACTTTTCTGACCTGACTTTGACTCTTCATGTCTGGAAAGATGCCTTAAGGGACATAGGTCTCATGGAGTCAGCATGCAATTGCCTTACTTTGATGGAGTTTCTGTACCAAAGCTGTGGTATGATCTGTGTTTTGCTATTAATCTATTTTAGACCTAACCTCAAGGAAAATTAGAGTATGAAATAGGGTGTTTTCTTGTAGAATGTTGTGTTATTGAAATTCTGCATTCAGTAGAAATGTTTGTAAGGGTAGTTTTTTGCAACAATATGAAAAAAAAGGATGAAAATTAAAAAAAGAGAAAATGATGATATATCAAGTTGCTGATATTCATTGGCTTATCCTATAGAACCTGCTATTTTAAAATCCAGAATTCACCCTCACTACCCAGAGGGCAGGTAGCATCCTATGGAAGATCTCCTGGCCAGCATATCTGTATCCCTGTCTTGTGTACAAAGAAGCAATGTTAATAGACTGTTAGCAAGACCTATTATCCCTGTGCTATCACTGATCTGGCTTGTTCTGTGAGACATGAGAAGACTAATCAGCTGTTCAGAAATGCAGCACTGGGAAAGGAGTGAGAAGACAAGAAGCTTTAAGGCTGAGATGGTCCTGATTCTTGGCTGATCTCTTCCTCAGTTAATTGATTTCTTGTATTAATTTCTTTCCTAGTTATGTAATGAGATCTGTAGTGATCTCTGACAGAACATGCACTGTCAAAAAAGCAATGCATTGTCAGCACTCTGAACGTTATCTGAAATTTCTCATTGAGATTTGCTATGAGAAGTGTTTCATTCTAGCAGCCTTGTGCATTTTACTAGTTGTGTTTTTCCACCCTCTAAACAGAGAAAAGGAGAGGGAAGGGGAAGGGAAATGAAATTCCTTAGCATTCAGTAGTGACAGAAAATGCTGGGTGTGACTTTGATAACTACCCTCTCAGCTTGTTTTATAATAGTGCTGATTAGAGCAGTGGGATCATTTAACCAAAGATATTTAACTTTTGTGACAGAACACATTTGTTCTGACATCATATTTTACAGATTGTAGAAAAGTTTATTAGTTTAGTGAAAAACAGTTATTTTATATTCAACTGTACTACGAAATACAAAAAATAATTCTGTAGAAAAGTACATTGTAACTTTTCATCTAGGGGCACAGGAAGCATTCACTGAGCACCTTTACTCACTCCTTTCACCTTTCTCTCACAACATATGCATATGAGATAGAATTGTCCACATCTACAAGAGCATGTGGATGAATCAGAACACCATGTTTTTAGAATGGAAGACAGCCCTGCAGTCTGCATCTTCGTCTCACTGGCTTTGACAGGATCATTACTATGGCAGTATAGAGAGAATGAAACCTGTGGCTGCAGTCTTTGGAGAGCGCTGTGCTTGCAGGGAGATTAAGAGAGCCTTAAGTGCTATTTCTATATGTGAATAGTTTTTGTCTCAGTCTTGGATATTTTCCATTCAGCAAACAGCTGAAGTAGTGATGTGAAGACAGGAGTGTGCATGATGCCTTCGGAGGCCTGGCATGACTTGTCTATTGTTAATTTAATTAATTACCTCCCTCCGCTGCTCTGCCAGTGTGATCCAACCAGAGTAAGTGAGCAGTCTGTCCTTCCTCAATTGTTTTTCTGTTTCTATGACTGCTTCAGAAGGGACCTTTCTAAACCTGCCTGGTTCTCTTCTCTGTTTGCTAGCTGTGCTTTGTCTCACCTTTCCCCTTAGTTTATTCCTTCCTCCTCTTGCTCAGAGTTGAAAGGAAAATGTGCAATCTTTCCTTTCATGGGAGTCAGTAGTACATTTAGTGTTTGTACGAGTTAGCACAATAAGAGCAGACCTGTTATTATTCCTTAAAGCTGGAGTGCTGAGCTAATAATGTTACAGCAAAGTAAGCACATGCACTTATGAATTACATCCACAGAAGCAGTACATATCTGGATTTTGACCAAATCAAAATGAATGCAATATGGCTGTTGATGTTAATTTGCTGTAAATCTGAGTAGTGAGTTACTACTGTGTCTTTTGCTCATCAAAGCAGAAGTTGTTCAGAGAACCATTCAGTCCCTATAAAATGCAAATCAGGTAAGAAGAGAAGCTAAGGGTAGCAATCCTTTCTCTCACAAAAATGTTAGATGTCACAATTGACATTTGCAAATGTTTCAATTTAGTATTTTACTTTATCAATGTCTTTAGGTTTTGGGGTTTTGTGGACTTTAACAGAGGCGTGAGTATAGCAGATACATTTTGAAGCATCTCAGACAGCTTTTGGAACAAACCAACAGAGTTCCTTCCCATATGGTGGACTATAAGTATTTGGCATGAAGTCTGCTGCTTTTCTTTCATCTATTTAGCTCTTCTGTTGAGAGCTCACTAACATTTATTAGCAGGCTGGACAAGAAAATATTGGTCGACTTTCTTATTTCCTTTCCCAAAAAGTGTGCCATTTTCCTTTCTAGTGTCAGTGTTGCAAGAAAACACACTTATTCTCAGTGGATAGCTGAATCAGTGGTAGCTTAATTTTTAACTGGCTAGAAAACCCCACCTTTGTAAGCTCCTTAAAGTTGACACCTTGCAGAGGCTCCTATACCTATTGAAAGTCACTCAGTCACCAGCTCAGAATCTGACCATTATTCATGCACACGGCAATGTGAGTGTACTGGAAAGCAGCAATTACTTTGAAGTGGGAAATACCACAATGCATTGCACACTGCACATCCTTTATTACCAAAACTGTTATGCAGATAAATACACACACATACACACACACACATGCACACATGCTAATATATAATATACATGTATTATAAACATGCATATAAATAAGTTCTCACTTCTTCGTTAATGGACATTGTTATGTAGCCTGTTGGACATACAGTATAGGAATGGTATTTTTCTGACAAGCTCTTTTTTCCACTACTTTTTCCAGACATTGCCATGGGATCTATGGACGGTAAGCCTGACATGCATAATTGTATTTCTGTGCCTCTGATTTTGTAACAACCTAAACTCAGATTTACAATTCTTTTACCAAATGCTGAGATAAAGAATTTACAGACCGTGACAAATTCTTTCAAGTATATTAAGCCATTGGGTCTCTTTTAAAACTAACAACAACAAAAAATAATCTCTGTTGCTTAGCTTGCAAAGGCTAAATGATGTCAGAAATCTAGGCTAATTAGTCTCACAATCACTACAGCTAAGTGTGCTGCTTCAAATATGCCTGAAGGGTAATAATGGATATTAGTCACTTGTTTAAAATACCTGAAGGTATAGTTCCTCAGGACTTCAACCCAGTGGAGAACCATTTTCTCAAAATCCAGGAGTAAAGAGAGAATTTAGCTTGTCTTTGTTGACATACAGTGAAGTGGAGTTACAAAAGAAACTGTTACTGTAGGAAATGGCATGAATCCTTCCTCTTCCTCCTGGTGCCAAATCAGATACAATGATCTGCAGGAAGAAAACCACCCAGTTTTGTGAGCTTTCTTTTGACTGTATGTCATGGAGGTAGCTGGGTTGACTGGACATGGAGGCTGGTATATTCTTATTTGACCTTTTATAGCTTCATCCAGCACAGAAATCTATGAATGCTTGTCATGTATTCAGATTCACAGCACAGTTTGGTGAACACATTCCATATGTGATGTATATTAAGTGCTTATCTTTTTATACTAAATGAAGTTAAATAAAGCCTGAAAAAACCAGTCATGTATGTTGGCTAGCCAAAATTTCAAGGCAGTAAATATCTAGACCAGGTAAAATAACCCAGAAATGTTGGAAATGTATTGCTCTAAACTTAGAGCTTTATCAATGTCTTTTTTTGCGCAGTTTTATTTATAGCTTTTTAATGTTATATATATATTCTGTATTGCAATTATTTTCATCTTTGCTCTATTTTTTAAAAATGCTAGTGTACTTTATAGCTAAATGTTTGAAATAAAAATGTCAGTGACTCACAGGGGAAAGCAAGAGGGGATAAATATTCAACATACACGAAGAACTCTTTTTATAATGTAATTCACTGGCTTAGAATTCATGGGCCTGGAATTAGTCTTGGGTGGAGTGGCAGGAAAGGACCCACCACTCTTCCCCCACACTGATTTGGTAACTGCAGCTGGTTAGAGAACTGCTAATTAATGAACTAATGCTGTATAAAAGTACATCTTGTTCTTCCTTCCTGTGTTTTATGTGTATGACTTTCTTCTGTACAGACAAGCAGCGAATTGGTGCAGCCGGTAAGCAAATGTCCCCTCAAAATCGCAACCACTCTAGAGACGTCTTTAATCACTGTGGTGTAATATGTAGTTTTCTGGTTTTGTGTTTTAGTGCTGCTCTTTTGCATTACAATTTATTGCCTTCAGATGTTGCAAACCACATAGCTTTTCCTTAAATTACTTAATTTAGTCACTTCATTCTTTAGAATAAAATTGCTCTTATAAAATATAAATTTTGTGTTTTCTCATCAAGTCTGCCTTTATCTTTTTCATCTTGTGTTTTTTCTTTGCTTTTCTGTCTGCTTAAAGCCTGATTCTTCAAAAAGTCTTTCCCTGTGTAACCTGATCATGGAGGAAACCCCAAACAGTGGGTCATCAGAAGATACTAACAGATCTCAAACTGATCTAGGTTCACTCAGCTGGGGCCTAGATGTTAGTACACCCAGTATCAGCCAGGAAATTACTGCAGGCAGTTCTTTGCTTTTCCCCTGGGCAGAGCAAACCTCAAGCCAATCCACGGGTACTCTGCCTGCTAGTGTTTGGCCTGCAGTAGTTGAGCAGGAGGATGCTGCACCAGGGTCAGCTTTTGTAAGCGAAAACCAGAGGACTTCACTCGAGGACCAGTTGGATGCCAAAAATGTCGTGTGGGAAGATGTGGTGACCAATCAGCCTTTAGAGAACGTAACCAGTTTTGAGACACCCATCCTGGGAACTGATAGTTTGTTGGATGAACCCCTTCCATGTGATGTGCAAAAGGCAGAGGAAGAGCGTGAGGAAGACGAGTGGGCAGGTGTCAAGCCAAGTGAAAAGGTAGAGACTGGAGCTAACTACAAGGAGGTAGAAGGTACAGAGGAACTGGAAGAACAAGGTTGTGAAACCAAAGGAAACCATGAGGCAGAATTTCATAAAGGTTTAGCAAAATCAGATCCTGAAATTTTAGTCAGCACAGAGGTAGAAAATTTACATGAGTTTGAAGATAATGATGGGGGTACTGGGAGAGCTAGTGGTGCTAACCTAGAAAAGTCTAGAGAAGAAGAATTCAAACAGGTCAATGTCATTGAGAAGACAGATGGAGAAATACCACCGTTGAGCACAGGGCTGAAAACTGGGGACAAAATAGTGTTGTACAACTGTAAGACTATAGAAGGCGCTGGTGCAGAACCTGAGAGAGTCCTTGGTATCTGGGATCAGGAGCATGAAAAGATATTTGAGGATGCCGTAGACCAAACTGACAGTGGTACTGGACAGAGTACATCCATGGAGTGCCTAAACATGAGGGCACATGTTGACCTAGAGATAACTGACCACACAGGAAAGTATCCTACAGATACTGGAAGTGATCTGTGTGATGCTGAATTATTCAGTGCAGAGGAGTCTGGTAAAGGAACTGAAGACAATAGCATCAGCCACCTCCCAAATGGTACTAAAGGTGAAGCTGATGCTGAAAAACAGTGGGTGTTGCTGCCTAAGGCAGCCAATGCTGGTAGTACAAACTGTGACAATCCTTGCCTAGATAATGCAGATGACCAAGTGACAGGTAGGACAGCAGCAGCAGTCACTGAAGTGATTAGCAGTGGTGTTCCTGAAGCCTTGGAAACAGAGCCCTGGCTGGCAAACTGGGATCCAACAGTTACCAGTGATTCCTGGGGTTTTTCTAGTCTGTCAGATAGCCAAGCTAATGGACTGGATGATTGGCCCTTTTTCCCCAAACAGCAAAACTCAGAGGAAGGTAACATGGAGAATGTTTGGTTAGGCATTAGTAATAAATGGTCTACAGAAGACCTAGGAGCTACTGATAACATCTGGGGAGAAGCAGGTGAAAGTACAAGCCACATAATTCAGGAGACACCAGTAAAACAGGGTTTGCCTGGGGAGCAGGCAGGCATTAGCCATCCTGAACCGAGCAAGGAGATAGCTAGACCCTTGGCTCTGTTTCAAATGGGAAATTCCAGAAATGCTAGCACCGAGAGTTCAACTAGTCCTAAAGACAATGAGACCAACAACTCAGATTTATCTGAAGATGAAATTGCTAACCGGAGATATGGATTGTTGTACCAGGAAATTGAGGCTGATAAAGAAGAGGTACCTACCCCAGTGTGTAGCCTAGTCTAGACAAAGAGTTCCTTAGGCCATGCATAACCTTGTCGTTTAAAAAAATTCCATTTGTGTGTTTCCTATTGCCCTTCCTAAGCCCATGCTATTCTTTTTTTGAAAAATTGCCATGCAGCCGTTCATACTGTGGTGTCCTTCAGGCCTTCAAGCAGGCTGACAAAAATGCATTTCAAAATGGTGAATGAAGTGTTGAACTGTGAAGACACATTGTGTCTGGCAGCTTTTGTGTTTTATCCATAGATCTTTAAATGCACCTGGTCTTTTTTCATTATTGTTTTATAAAAATATATAAGGTACTCTGCTTTTTCTTTTTGCCATTTTCTTTAAGCCTGTGATGCCTGTTATCAAATAGCACTGTTATCAAATTTCTTGCTGCCTTACCCTTCATTATATTATTTTTTTTCTCTCTCTTTTTTTCTTTATTTTTTCCTTTTTTTTATGTCTGGCCTACATTTTTATTTTGCAAATAAAAATGTTTTGACTCATGTTCTGATTTAGTAAACAAATGATAATTTGTTCTGATCTTCACTTCTACTTAGGCATCCACCATAGCATTTAATGGATTTGCACAGGTAAGAAATTAACAGATTTTGCGATAATTTTTTTCTGTGCTATTCAAAAGGGATTAGAACTGGCTATAAAAATTCAGGAAATCTGTTTTACAAACAAGCTGTATAGAAATTCTTCTTAGATGTTACTAGAAAGATTCTAATACTCTTAGGACCCTTGGCCTGACTAAGTCTAATAGCAAAAAACTGGCTACTTTAATGGGACATCTATTTCCTCCTAAAATGTCTAGCTTTTTTATTGTGCTGTTTTGTGGATTATTTTTTCACAATCCCAAAATCCTGTAAATCAGGTTTTTAGTTTCACCTATTTTCAGTGACTTTGTGTGTAAATATGTAGTGAGTTTTATTTTTTTCTTCATCTTTATTTTCAATTAAAATACATATCTTACTCTTGAAGTTAAACCTAAATTATTTATGTTCTGCTGTGCTGATGGTGAGTCTGTGGTGTGCATCACAGAGATACAGCACATAAAGACACCATGTTTATGCTTTCAAATTCCAGGGCTGTATCAAGATCCCAAATTTCAGGTGGATAACCTGGGACCTTATTATTTTCCGGCATTCTCCTAGAGACTGACTCAACCACAGCACACCTTGTACACTTAATTTTAAAAGCACCCAAAAAGGAAAGCTCAGTTTATACAAGGATGGAAATATAAGGGATTAACCATTCTGCTCCAGGATGTTTAGTTTAGTTTAGTTTAGTTTAGTTTAGTTTAGTTTAGTTTAGGATCCAGATGGAAGGGGCATATTACAAGGCTACCACCTCTAATAATTAAGGCAAAATGTTTGTCTGGAGAAAGTAAGTATTTGCTACCTCTGTGGTAGGAAAATAATTTGGCCCAGCAATATTTTCCAAATTAATTGGTTCTGAATGAGTGAGATACTGGAAAACACCTCCATTTTTCTACTTTCCTAATGCAGGTAAATTTTTGTACTTGTAATTACTGTAGTTATTGTTCAAATAAAAGCCCATGATCAAAAAGAAAGTAGCTTAGAGCTGGCGTACTCTCCAGGCACAGCCACGTGTAGTCTGCAAAAAGAATTCAGAGTTCCACAACTTAGAAGTGCATTGGACCTTAAGCAAAGTCCTTGTGAATCCCATATATTTAGTGAAGGGTTTTTCACTGCCTTTAGTGAGATGAAAAATCTTCTTGGTTTATAAACATTGAACCTAAAATCAAAAAAGTAATAGTTTTTATAGTAATAGTACTCAGATAATCTAAAATAATATTAAAAATAATTTTTAGTTAAGTTATATTTGCCATCTTATTCTATGTGAATGTACTTAGTGACTTGGTGACTTCACCTGAATAAACCATTAAAAACTCAGGTCTTTGATGGACTCCTGCAAATACCCTGTCTCAAATATTTTTGCATTGTTGTTTTTCATTTCTGTATCTAGGATATTTCTGCATTTACAGTGCAATCAAATGAGAATGTGACAGAGCCTTTGGTAAGTGGTGGCTTTTGGTTCCTTTTTAAATGTCTTATCAAAAAGAGTATGATTTTTCCTTCGTGCAAAGATACTTTCACTTTTTTGTGTTTTCCATTCTTTAAATCACAACCTCTTACGCAATTCTTCCACCTGGAAGAGCTGGTGGGTGATGCCATTGTAGTTGTAAATCATACTCACTGAAAAAATCTTTCACAAGGATAGCACAGAGCAAAAGAAAAGAAAACCAGAATATTCTAAGGTATGTTTATTTTATAAAGGTGTAGTCAAACAGTTGGTCGTTTATTACATTTAGGAAATTACTAGAATGAGTACTATGGTCCAGTTTGCAGCAAGTACATAATAGTACATGATGGCTGTTACGTATCTCCAAAATTACTGTAATTTTATCTACTCACCACATACTAATAGTAGGCACAGTCTACTTCCAAGAAGGGGACAGTCTGTTTGGAAGGGGTCATACCTGGGCAGTTTCTTAGCTGCCCTTACAGTCTTTGTTTAGCCTGGAGCAAGAATGAGAATAACAACATTGCTGAGTGAGTGCTATAGTTACTTAAAAGCAGCGGGGTGATATTTAATGTCATTTAATGTGGTGTTTGTGTTCATGATGGTTACTGAATATTGTGAGAGTATTTTTACTTGTAGCTGCAATGCGGTAACTCGTCTGAAGTCTGCTTTTCAGCAAGTGACTTGAAGCAAATCATTGCAATCTGCTTTATTACTTGTGATTTTAAGTCTGAAAGAGTCTTTCAGCATTAAACCTCAGGAAACTCATTAGCCATCTTACCTGCAATAAATCTACTTTGTGTTTCTCATTTCAGTCCTGTTTCTTCTTTATGAAATTCTCTAGAGCTATTATTAATACACTGCACAGAGAGATTTTTGCACAGTGTGGTATAATATACCATGAGTGAATGCTCCTTAATGCTATGCCAAATCCTGAAGGTCTTGCTAGGCAAACTTCTCTGTATCTCATTAAAAATCAGCCTGCTTAAGGAATATATGAGCAAATAATTGAGAGGCTATGGGGTTTTTTCCTGAAAAATATCAGAAGATCATAGTATCTTAAAGAATTTCATCATCATGTCTCTTCATCACAGGAGACATCACATTCTACCCAAGCAGCCTGTTATCAGCTGCAAAGCAATTGCTTTTGAGCTTCATATTATGCTGAGCAATTTGTTCATAGCAAATTAATCTTTTGGGGTTATTCTGTCTGGTTGAGTCAGCCAGAATATGCTGAGCACCGCTTGGAGCTCTCCCCTTGTTATGTGCATGTATTTGCAGAGGATGTCTCCACTGGATATTGCACTTCTGCTGTGAGCTATTTTGCCACAAGACTGAACATGTTGCAGGGCTGGTGATATTTCATAGATCCTCTCATTGAAAAACAAGCTGAGGCCAGAATTTAAAAGTGTGTGAATTGCAATAGTGGTTTGATAACTAGGTGCCTTGTAGGTGATTGAGAGCTCCAGAGAGAATGCATTTTAATAAGAGACCAGGGATGATTGCTAGAATTGAATCATCCAGTGTTTGTCCTTATGCATATTAAAACTGTTTGAGTCTCACTCTCTGTTCATTGCTTCTTACCTTCACTGGAGGAGGAACTACATTGTTTGCGAACAGACAGGACTAGGGAGGACGAGGTAATTTTTAAAACTCATGTTTGAAGACCAGGGTTGGTACACGTGTGTGCCACTTCCAATTTCTGGCCTTGCCATCAGTTTCTGGAGCATTTTTGAGCAAACTGAATGCTTTCCCCCGACTTCCATTACTGCTCACTGTAGCTCAGGAAGCTATGCTTTCTTTCCTTGCGAGGGAGGCATTTAGGACAGGCTCATTTTACATATTAAACATTGATGATGGAAATGCCCTTTACATGCTGTCTTTCACTGGGGACAAAGCCTGGCAAGAGTGAGCCTGAAGCCACACTCTGCCAGGCACAGTTCCCTTTCTCCATTTTCCTCCCCACTATCATATGCTCAACAATTTTTCCACTATCCACTTAAAAATCAATAACAAAAGACTGAGGCTGAAGAAGCTCCACCTGGTGAACCTAAGATTGAGGAAACCCCTGCTGCTGCCGTTGTGGAAAAGGAGGCTGAGCCTGCCGAGCCAGCAGAGCAGGCTGTGGTGAGTGATCTGTCCTCCACAGCACCTCCCGGGCCTCATCGGAGCCACCTTTCATTATGGTGAATGTGCCTGCTGCATTTCAGCCATCCTTTCCACTGTCATCCTTCATGGCTAGTTTCCCCAGCACCTGGCTGTGTCACAGCATGCCTCTCCAGCACGCATCCTCCTTTCAGTCCTAAAATGTCATTCCTTTTATGTTTGGCATTTTAGACTGAAGTTTGGCTGAGTGGTTTTGGTTTCATAGGTTGTTTGATGCCAGATGAACTTTAGAAGGGGAAAGAATTTTGCCATTTTTAAATTATGTTATTAGCAGCTTTCTCATTTCATTTCAAGCACTAAGCCAATGTACATCTTGTATGGTTCTTCCTGGAGCATGAAAATTCCAGAAAAGGGGTTTTGTAACATGTCTACAAGGCTCACAGTTTTAGAAGCCAGTTGTGAGCCAAAGAGAGAATGCCAAACACCAGTTTGGAGACTTTTTATATGTCAGCATTCAGGAAATGAAGAAGAAATTACAGCTCTGCGTGAAGAACAAAGCAGGGCACCCAATATCACTACAGATTAAGAAGTGGTAGGCACGGGGTTTTACTGCCAACTAGCATCCCTTTTTATACAGGTATCTCAGTGCATATTCTTTTTGTCCAGCTGAGGTTCCTCTCCCACATACTGTTGTCAGAAGGTCTTGGTGATACCCACAGGTTAAGAAACCCTGGAGGAAAACTGCATCTGTTTTTGTAGTCTGACAGCTTTCATGCTTTCCTCAAGACAATAACATGTTTGAAGTCTCTAATGAGTGCTTGTTGCTGGTAGAATATGAAGATTACTGCTGAAAAACTGGATGGAAAAAAGGGTGGTTTTGTGTGTCAATTCCTCTGCCACAAAAGCTGGTGAAAGATACATAGCTGTGTTCTTTGCCTATCGAGCATAGTTTGGTGTCATAAGTGTTCTTAGAAGACAAGGTTTAAGCTTGCTGAGCTGCACTTGGCCTTGGGGGAGAACCTGTGTGTCTTCAGCTGCTAAGCAGGGATCATGATACTCAAGTAACCATAAAATTAGATGGTTTTCAGTAAGCACTTGATACACTGCCATATGGGTAGCAATATTAAGGTAATGTAGATGCAAATTAGCTGAAGAAAGTGGAAGTAGCTGAAGATGCACCCATAAATGTGGTAGCAGAGAGCATGGATAGATATCCGGTTATCAGATATGAAGCTACTGAGGTCTTCCTAACAAAGAAAGAATAATTTACTGTGTGAGGAAAGGTGGGCAGTGCTAGGTGGGCTGTTCTGCAGCACTTTGGGGGAAAGGGCCGATAATACCTGTCTCTGTCCAACGCTACCCATTCTTTGTGGATGCCTAGCAGCATTGCACCTATGGAGGGAAGCAGTCCTAGTGTGTTCCCCAGAACTATGCTTAGGGCTTAAATCTGATTACACTTGCATGAACTTTGAGTATTTGTTTTAGTCACTTTTCCTTGGTTCCATGGTACACACTGGAGCAAATTATTTCAGAATCATCCCCTTCTACTAACATAACTGAATGAAGAAAGCTTCATGGTCTGTGTAGACCAGGCACTCCCCTTCTGTGTGTTTTCAGTTCATATTGTCAGCTCTATAGTAAGGCAAAGAATGATATTATCTATCTGAGGCACATTGTTCTGTCAAACTGTTGAGCCAAGTGCCTCATGTTAATGTTACGGTTTGGAATAAAGAATGTGGGAGGAAAGGTGGAGAGAGAAGGGATGGGAAATCAGTCATTGATCTGGAGGTCTTCTCTTCCCATGAGTGCATGGCAGGGAATAATATGAAAGAAGAGATACTAATGAAGTTGAAAAGGTGGTTTTATTTTGAAGAAAAAAAATTGTAAAAGAAGTTCCCTGTTTTTCCAAAATGAAACCTGTTTGTCTTGCACTAAAACAAAGCAATGCTCTAAAGCCTGTTGCACATCTTAAGCACTAAATAAACAGGCACCACGCATTTGCTTGTTGGCTGGCATGATCTTTTCACACGATCCATTTTGCTGCTGAGGAGTTCTGGGTCTACAGTCTGTTGTCAGCTGTTCTGGCTGAGTCACAGGAGTGCAGAGCTATTAGGAGAGAGGCAGAGAGAAACAGTGCAAGAGACAGACAATTTAAGAGCAATCCAAGAGGAGGAACACAGGCATTAAATAAAAGTTAAACAGTTTTCATTAGGTTTGTTCTTGGTGTTTTGTTGCTTATTCAAAATGATGTTGTCCTTAATAATTTGGGGGAAAAAACGGAAGTGTTGGTTTTAAAAATGCCTGCAATTGAGTGACTCTGCATTTGGTTCTCAAAGGTTGTTATTTCAGGAAGTCTATTTCCAAGACTTGCAAAGAAGAGTTTTGAAGATTAGGATTAATGACAAATATGTTCAAAGCTAAGGAAAAGTACACTGAATTGCAAAAGATGAAAACGTCATTTCATGGCAGCAGTTCTGCATTCATTTGCTTTATAAGTGACAGTTTCCTTTAAAAATAGAGTTGGAAAATATTAATAGATACTGCTTCATTGAGAATGTTTTATCAAGTTTAGTTACTTCCAGTTTGGAGTGACAGCCAGTTAAATTTTTTTAAAAAATTAATTTTTCTTTACTCAGTTTAGTTTTTCTGTACTAAGTTTCCTGTCACATCCTGTTAATCCAGAAAATTTATGTCATGGATTCCTCATTGTAGGAACTTCACAGTAAATTTTCTGGTAGGGTGTTCATTTAAATTATGGAGAGAATGGTCCAGGGGATAGGGTACCAGTTGCCTGTCAGGGCATTTTGGATTCAGTTATTTGCTGTTTCATAGTTTGCCTGATCAAGATTGCCAAAACTTCATTAGAAGAGCTCATTACAATTGCTGCCTGGGATCTCATTACATATTTTTTTCTTAGTCCTCCGGATCCCAAATGCCGCAGAACAAATAAAGTTTGTGTTAGTAGCTATCACCATTTGATCCTTTTCGGGAACGTCTTGTAATTAAAGGGACAGGATGACCATGTGTGCAAACAGAAGAAAAGTTAACCATGCTAAAAAGTTCATGCATGGAATTCTGCACACAAAAAGAATTGTTCTCCTGTTTCTATAGCATCCCCAAAGGTAGCTGTAAATCCAAAGGATAGTCTAAGGTATCTAATGCATTAACCACTGACATTTCTCTTTAAAATAATACTGCCCCTCTCACCACATCAATTTTTCCCATTCAAGCAAAGATGACATGAGGACATCATAATAAAGTGAATGCTTATGAAATGTTTTTATTTCCCTTTCTTCTTTTCCTATATGTGAGACATAGCACTGAGTTCAGAGCACTGCTTGGAGATCAGCTTTCTACTTCCACTGCACTAATTATTAGATTGGAAAGAGCTTCTCAGTGCTTTGGGTCTGATGCTTGCCTGGACTCTGATGGTCTCCCATTAAAGCAGTCAGACAGTCAGCTAAATACTGTGGTTTTCAGAGCGGTGCATAAGCATACATGAAACTACCTCCTGATAAGCTCTTTGCAGACACTGAGCAAGTACAGCAGAGGCCAGAGAACAGCCTGCAACTTCAAGAGTATCTAATCAGGGTTCAATCTCACAGTAGATCTAATACACAGTGCCCAAATGGTTGGCCATGTAGTTTGGGACAGCAATACAATGGTTAGAAACCATGATCAGCTGTGTCTGGATTCAGACTATGAAGCTGAGTGTGGGTGCAAAATTGTAGCATAGGGCCATTAAAAATATTTGTCTCTCATTATACAAGGAAAACTGATTAGTGTCTTTCTGTTGAAGTCTGCAGAAGCAGATTTTTCTCTCTTGAACCAGGATGTTCATGTTATTTCAGTCATCCTTTTTACTAGGCTTTCATGCTCTAAAAATGATACAGTTCATGCTATTATGCCTCTCTTCTCAGACTCCACTATCCACAAAATCCCAACTTCCAGCTAATCAGAAAAGCAAAATGCTACTAAATTTACTAGTACACAATAGTCAAATTAGCTTTGGGAAAGCCCAAGCTTTGGGACGCAAGAGGAGGTCTCCTTTCTTTCACTTTTCCAACCAAAACTATGCTTTCAGTTAACCTGGAACACAGTTCCCTCTTAAAAATATATATACATATATATATGTTAAATCCTTCTGCAAAGATACCCAAAGCTGGGCTGATGGGATTCTTTCCAGAATTGCCAGGGAATTATTAAGAAAGTGGAAAAGGCTGGCATGTTCCTGACTTTGAAGTGCAAGCTTTTAATAATTTCTGAAGGCAAATTGTAAATACAGCTGCTGGCAGAAATTCAGCACTCCTTATTAGTACAAGTAGGTAAGTCATCTGTGTACTGACTTGCAGTTGTACATAAAGTTGTTATGGGCAACAGTTCACCTCTGCTCTACAAAAAAAAAAAGATTTCTCTGGGTGGCTGTGTGCATGCATGCATCAGCAGAGTATGAAATATTTGTAGTTTGCTGTTGATATTTGGGTTTTTTTCTATTTAAGACCCTGTACAGTCTCCTCAAACTTACTCTAAAATTGAAGACCACTTAACAAAGGCTTGGAAACTTTAAAAAAAAAAAAGGAATTAATCATTTTAAGAAAGGTTATGTAAAGCTGCAATTTTAACAGGGATAAGGCTGTAAGAGGTTTCTATGGCAACACTACTGTCAGCAACTGCCTTGTCCTGGCATCTGGGCATGTTTGGGGCTTATGAGTGACTGCAAGTGATACAAGAAGATTAGAGGAGGAAAAAAAATGAGTGATATGAAGTTCACATGTAACTCAGCATCTTTTTATTAAAAAGAGAAACGCGCAACTATTTCAGCTGAAACTTTAAAGAATTTTGGTGTGACAGTTTTGAGTGTGTGAAGGCAGGCAGCTGGAGCCTGAGTATATGAGGTTTCCTGGTTTCTGATTGCTGAAGCAGGCAGTTCAATATACCATGCCCCTAAGTATGTTTGCATAACTTCTCTTCACCCTTACAGCTCTTTAGAAACATCTGTCCTAGCTGTGTCAAAATTTATTAGCAAAATTGATTTCCATAACGGGTCTTTGACTTGTTTTTGCTTAGCATAGCATCTTTAGCTGTGTCTGCAAACAGTCAAACCTGAACGGCTAAAAAAGCACTTCCAACTGTTCCAAACCAAGCCTGATTTTTAGTAATTTTGACTGTTGACCTTCTGTAGAAAAGGACCTAGTGCTGGTAACAAGTACTATTTGGGGGGAGCTTGTTGCCATTCAGTGCCTTCAATCCTTTGAACACCTAAATGGGTGTCAGATTTCGAAAATCACTGATGTCTGTTCTTTTTAATGTCAGGCACCTGCTGCATGTATCACTGGATATGAACCTAAAGTAAGGTGATTCTGGAAAAATTAATGAACCCATCTCTTTTAAACAGCCCTTTTAAATGCGTTGCAGTCCAACATGAGTGGAAGAAGTATTTTATAATGTTTACACTGAGGCCCTGTGAATTACAGGAGCAGCATCAGGTGATAATGGAAACAGTTTGAGGCACGGGTGGAGGAAATTTGAGCTTGGTGGAAACTGCAAGGTTGCTTACTAAACAGTTTTTCAAAGCTGGTGCTGTAATGAGAATACTGGTAGTAAAAGTAAAAAAAAATTATTGTCCTTAACACTTACATTGTGATGATGATAACATATGTAAAGGCTTTATTTGTTTAGCATATAACTACTTCTATTTCAGATTATATGTGCCAGTATCTTTCTGCTTGCTGGCATATACTAGCTCATTTTGACCGTTCATTTCATTGCATCCCATACATAGCATGCTTCCATTGCCTTGATTAATAGCAATTTCTCTGCAGCCATTGCCTCAGCATGAGTAAGGTGATTGCCATATTTTGTTTTTATACAGGAGAGTGTTGAGGCAGAGGATAAGGAGACAACTGGAGTTGCTGAGAAGGAAAGTGAGGTACATATGAATAGACTCAAGAGTATGTACTTTAATATCTTCAAGAGAACCACAGCAAAAAATTTGTCATTTGCATGTCATCAATAGGCCAACCAATACAATGTGACTGTGACCTAACTGTTGTGTTAAAGGTTAACACTACACAAATATATCTGTGGCATGTATTCTAAAAGATCACCTCTCATTCAATGCAAGATTTATCTGAGAACCTGCGTGTTACAGCAGTACAGAGTGATAAATATCTCAGGGCAGCAAACAAAGCAGTTCCATGAAGGAGGTATAATGCTGTTTCTGTTGACATTTGGAAATACACTGCATAGATTCCCAGTAGCTTTTACAATTTCCATATATTTGTTTGTCTAGCCTTTCTGTACAATTCTTTGTAAAAAGAAAATTAAAAAACCTGTTATTAATCATTTCTTCTTCCTAGCACAGTATACCCTGAGCTAAAACAGATACTTGAAAATAATCATATTATGAGTTGGTTTGCTAAAGTGCAATCTGGCAGCAAGTTAGATACAGTTAATATCAAATTACAAACCAAATGAAAAGCTCAATGACATACATATGTACTTTAACCTGTACATATGTGGACTTGAATGATTGAATTTTGCTTGTATTTCTTCAGGAGTGATAAAAGTACTTACTCTGAATCTTTGTATCCAAAGTGGAACTACAATGTGTTCAAATGAGCAGAGGGCAGAACAAGAGGAATGGCGGCTCATTTAACTCAGGGATAGAAGCAGGGACTGAGAAATAACTACTAGTTATTAATCGCTCAGGATTTGTATCTCAAGGTGCTGGCAACCTGCTTTTTTGTTCTTACTTATTTTGCTGCCATGATATCTACAAAAATGTAATGGACTGGTTTCAGAACATGCTAACTTCAGCTGTCCAAGCTTAGGTTCATTATCCTTCTGTAAAACAGCATTAGGTCTGCTAGAGCCAAGGATCTATCTGTGGGTGTAGGGCATACCAGCACCACTTGGAAATGAACTTGTGACTCACTGGTGCTGTATTCCTCACCAACAGTGCCACATCCACATGGAAAACAGTGGAATTGCATGGGAAGAAAGTCCAGAGTGGGAGTGGTAGATCAAGCCCAGTTTGGTGTTGATACAGTGCAAGAGAGTGTTGTGTTACTCCTCGGCATTGCCTAATCACTCCCAAAAAGTCTGCTTCAAGAAGAAATATGCAAGAAATGCCTCACTTTTGTGCTAGCACCAAGGCTAAGTCTTTGAAATCTTTCCCCTGTATTCTGATGCTACTTGTACTTACAAAGTTAGGTCTCTTATCTGAGAGTGAATTTGCCCCTGTGTTCTGTTCAAAATACCTGTATAAAACAGTATTACTGTACGCAGAAGAGCTGCCATAAGAGATCCACTTATTTGCTAAGTGGATATTTGACTGTCAGTGGAGGGTGGTCCCTTTGATACTCTTAAGTTGCATAACAAATTCTTCAGTACTACCTCAGAATCTTCCAAGACATTGCAATGGATGCATTCCCTAAAACATGATGATTGGTTTCTCTTGACATTAGCTAGTTTAGCTGTGCTTGTAACCAACTGTCATAAAAATTACCCATTCCTGTTTTAAATCTAGCCATGGGGCAATAACTTCAGCTCTGGAAGACCATTGTAGCTCAGGGAGCTTCTCTGGCAGATCCCAGCAGCAGGCTTGGTACCCCTTCTTCTCATCTTCCTGGGCTCATTATCGCTACTGCTGAGTCTGTGTCATTTGATTGAGCTGACAGCAGTGTTAATGAGAGTACAACTTTGTGGATTGGCTGCATCTTGAAGAAGAATTAAGAATTCATAAAGAAGAATTCATGTCTGTGCAATTAAAACAGCCAAGTGGTTCTGTCATACCCCTCATTATACTGGATGATCCTTTCTTTCTCCCCTGTGTGCTTGGTGTAATGGGACAGCTGTCCAAATTTCAATAATACTGTTAGAGATAGATAATTTAGAATGCTATTAGACTGCATAATGTTATGAATTACCTGTATAAAAGAGATTTGTTGGATTGGTTTTCAATACAGAGTAAGGTAATACAAGTAGCAGTATCTTCAAGGATGTGGTTCAACATAGCTGGATATGAATTCAACCTCTGCTTTCTTTTTTATCTTCTGTACTAATCAAATAATTAAGGCTCTTAGTGAGATTAATTCTGTGCTACCTCACATGCTCTTTTATAAAAGCTATTTTTAATAATCCAGTTTTTATTGCTTTGGACTTTAGGACACAAGAACAAATGATTGTGCAATTGTGAGCTGTGGTATACATTTGGTGACTTGTGACTGCAGGCTGTGAGAGTGTCAACCTTTCACTGTGGGACATTTGTGAGCTGATTCATATAAATTAGTATTCTCCTCCTTAGTGAAATAAAATGGGCTATACAAATCCAATAAATAGAAAAGAAGTTGATCTTAATCACAATAGACAGCAAGATCAATTTCTGCAGCATGCTGTTAGAAATGCATGGTGTTAAATCAATCTGATGTGCTCTCTATTCCCACCCTTTTCTACTAGCCTCTTCCAGGACTTTTACACTCATAATTTCTTTGTATATCTTCCTGGGTCAAGACCGCTAAAATTGGTAATACTATGAGAGGCAAACTTGCATGTCTTATAGAAGAAAATGTCAACATCTGACCTTCTCTGTTGATGTTACTTGTTTTTACAATAGAGAATCCTTAAGCAGCAGCAGTTTAAATTTAAATTTAAAGTTCCCCAGTGATTTCTACAAATCCATATAATATTTACTGTCTTCAAGAATTCCAGGAGGGTTTAATCACATTAATTAATAGCAAAAAATAGGAGTAGTGATGAATATTTAATGTTGCTAAAAAACTATGCCTGAAGAGTGCCCTTGAACAGTTGCTGACTCCAGGCAGTTGAATTAGCTTCACCCATGGGGCAAAGATCAAGCTGAGGAAACAAAGAGCTTCAGACTGTTCACTGGAGATCAGAGAGATTCCTGCCAACTGTGGCTTGACATTGGTACGTTGAAAAGAGTTTGCCTTCAGTGTTTTCTCTTTATCCTGGAGCTATCTGCTGTAAGGTAAAAATGCCATCTTGAAGTTAATTAGATTAAAACAATGAGTTTTGTCATTTACCTTCCACAGTCCAAGCCTTAAGATTAATCCATTCTAAGTATATACGCAATATGCTACTGTAAGCAGTATATAGCAATACAAATGTTATGGTGGTGCATAAATTACAAGTGTCTTGGTTTCAGACAGTTTAAAAGAAGAATACTCTAGAATGAGTTGTCTCCCTTTACAGGTTCAACCAACCCCTTTCCATCACTGAGGAACAAATATGAGGAGATCTAAGCAAAAAAATAGCTACCAAACAAAATAGCACCAGGCAAAAGCTAACAGTATATAACTGCTGCATACACAATAGCTAAGTCCTACAAACCCATGACAACAAAGAGAGACCCAAAATGCCAGCTAATACCCTTTCCTGAGATAGTGCTCAGCAGGAGCAGCTGAGTGGGAAAGACAAAGGGACAAGATGGCATCAGATCCCTCCTGGGAAGGCAGGAGGTCACAGAACAGTTCCAGTGGCACACGAAGAAGACCAGATGGCCTGTCTGGGGTCAGTGCCCTCCTTGCAGCAGGAGACAGCAGAGCAAGCAGGGCTAGGCAAAGCAGCCGGGCTGGGGCCACTCATGGCTGACAACCACCTGGGCCAGAGCTGGGGCTACTGTCGGTGTAATGCATGGACTGCAGACAGGCACCTGTGGAATTCCCCCCAAGGCAGCTCAAGGCCTCTAATTGCACTCTCTCCAAGACAAGAAAGAAGAAGACAAAAATATGAAAAGAGAACCCAAAAAGGGAGAAGCCTCTGCTTAAGCAAAGACCAAGCAGCCAGCAAAGCAAAAACCACGCAGCAAAAGGGGGCAAGGTGCCTGCTTGAGCAGACTTTCATGGTGCCCCCCATAGCATCCCGCCCCAGTTTTTCCTGGCTTCAGGGTCTTAAAGAGACAGTAACAATTTTGGGAACAGATAGATAGGGAATACAATAACTTTTTGGGTTACCCACGACAACAAGTGACAGTTTCTTGCTGGATGAATGATTAAACATTGATCTAGTAGTAGGCAGGTACATTTTCTTCCCACCTTTCAAGAACTGGGATAAATCATACATTCATTTCTCAAGACAGACTGATCAGAAATGGTTCAGTCAAAGCCAGATTGAGTAGGCTTTTATGTACCTTTTTATACTGACATAGCTATAGATCTTCATGGTTATATTTTTTCTGACATTTATTCAGCTGTAGAGTATATGTATTTCTCCTGACATGGCCTTATTTGGAAGTCTCTCTGTTAAAAAGGAATGTGTAATTAAGATTATAAGATTTTTGAAACCAGTTGAGGTCTAGAGGTAGGTGACTAGCTGGAGAAGGCTTGGAGCCTCTTCCCAAGAACATTATTAGATTCCATTAGCAGGGTCCAGTGGACCCCTGGACAGTTTGCAAGCTCCTCCTCCTCAGCAGAAACCAGTGGTTAATTTCTTCCACAATAAAGCTGGAAGACAAGACAAAGAAAACAGCTTTGACAAACAGTTACTCCAGTAGAAACACCTGAGGATTCTGCTAAGTGTTGCCTGGTGAGGTTTCATAAATGTCTCTCTCCTACCTGTTAGTCAGCTTCTCTGAACAAACTTGCCCCCAGTGCTGCTCTTCTCCATAAATCAGGAAGAACACCAGTGAACTCAAGACCTTAGGTCAGCATCACACTGGGAGGTCACAGAGCAGAGGCTGATCCATGTCCTCTCCAGCAAGTATCTGTAACTTGTATCCTGAAAGGTCCCTCCCTTCTGTTGTTTTTAGGTGGTACCTGTTGGTGTGGCATCAGAAGACAGTGTGGCTGTGGCAGCAGGAGCTTCTACCACTGAGCTGGAGGATGTTGCTGAAGGTGACAAACCTCAGGGAGAAGAAAAAGAGGCTGATGCGTCTCAGGTAACTCATGTCAGTGCATGGGAGAGTGTGTTAAGGGAATTGGGACAGATTCAACAGCCTGAGAGAGGCAAGGCTACTTGATTGAGAAAAAAGAAATTCTCATCCCCATATATGGCCTGTGCAATGAACTACAGTGTTTTCCTGCTTGAAATAAAGTACTAAATAGTTTTGCATTTCTTTTCTGGGGGGATTGTTGTTGTTTTTTGGGGTGTTTCTCCCCAGGAAAAGGTCAGCAGCATCCCTTCAGTAGTAATAGAGCCAGCGTCAAACAACGAGGGAGAGGGAGAAGAACACGAAGTCATCATGAATGAGTCCAAAGATGCCGCAGCAGAGATGGGTGCTCAGGTGACTGCCACTTCTCCCAGCAAAACTTTCCAAGTTGGAAATGGTCAGAAACCTGCTGAAGAAATCCAGGCCATACTTTCTCAGGATCAGCCTGTTCCAGCAGAAGATGCAGCTTCAGCAATGCCACCTGGTTTTCTTTATAAGGTCTGCTTCTTCATTCTTCTTTTAGATATCCCTAGCTTCTGCAGATATGTCTTGTCTGCTCAGGTAGTGTCATGATTTCTTGAGGCCAAAGGATTCTTAGTTTATCAGCCACATGCACACACAAATACATGCAGCCACAACTCTGATATTGTGTTTTCTTCATAAATGAAGTCTGAGATTTTCTGCATGCTTGTTGCTGTGCATATCCTCATGTAGCTGTAAGACTCACTGAAGTACAAGAACCCTTTAATCTCACCAAATGACTGCTGAAAATTAATATATTGAATAAAACTGCACTACCATGAAGTTAATCAGGAATTCTGTTGATATATGCTAATGATATATCTGAAATGCTAACAACACATTTCATCTTTATGGTCCCCCTCCAAATCCAAAGCATTCTATGATTCTATGATCATTAAAAAAATGCATTTTTCTGGCCTGAAAATCTATAGTGAGAGTACTGATTCTGTTGTAACCCATGGCTACAATTCATGAAAATTAAGCCAAAATGTCATTTGGTAATTTTAATAATAATATAAACTGTCAGGGTAATCAAACAGAAAAGTTTAATGAGGCATAAGAGAAATTCTTTCCTTGGCTGGCAAAACCCCCAGGGTCTCCTGGTTCACAAAGTTCTTTGATAATACTTTTCACTTCAGAATTGCTGAGCAGCAGAAAAGCTCCTTGAGGATGGATGAACTTCACATGCTTCCTTTTATAATTTGCACAGTTCAAGCTAACTAGTCCCGTAGCACTCTTTAAGTATGCCATTTTTTTTGTTCTATTCTCATTGCTAAATATGTTCTGCAAACTTTGTGGATAACAGTAACGTGAAGGTAAACAGTATCATGCAACTCAGACATGCTGACATAATTCATCTTGTTTTTCATCACACTCTCTAGGGTCAGACATAGAGAAGGAGAAGTAGAATATATGCTTGCCATCTGGTTCTCAATGCCACTTTCTTTCATAATTGCAGAGTTATCATGGAATTGTCTGTGCTTTGAAAAAATTAGACTAGCTGTCTTTTCAGGAGATAAAACCATTTACTTAAAATGGTCTTTTCTCAATGATATGTTGATCCTGCCAGTGGTTCAGTCCCAGTAATCATCCCTTTGAAAGGCAGATATTTTTGGCATACTCATCTGCTGGTAAGTGGGAGCTCCTTCCAGGGCAAGCATTAAGTAGGGTTCCCATTACTCACCTCTTTGATCACCTGTTGCAATAGGTACTGTGTGACTGACTCAAATATTTATCTATGTTCACAAGAAGAGTAACACCACAGTGGCCACAATTGAATGAGAGAATCTGAAGTTCCTGAGAGTCTTTCTCAATTTTATTTGCAAAATCCTGCTACCCCTGTCTCAGATCTCATAATGATAATGGGGAATGAAAGGAAGTTCCTTACATGGAAGGAATGATGGTAGCAGGCCTTGTCCAAGAGGCAGGACTTCTGGTATGCTTCAGCATCATCTATCCTTGAGATCTTGTAACCTTGGGAAAGGATCTTAAGTTTCTTTTGATAGTGTCAGGAAGACTTACTTAAGTTCTCCTTGCTTCTAAGGAAATGCATAAAAAACTATGAATCAATGCCTTTATTATCAATTTATGCCAGATTGAAAGAGGTGATTCTATTCCTGTAGTCTGCTCTTGTGAGAGCCCATCTGGAGTGCTGCATGGAGTTCTGGTGTCCCCAACATAAGAAGGACATGGAACTGTTGGAGCAAATCCAGAGGAGGGCCGTAAGGTTGATAAAAGGCCTGGAACATCTCCTGTATGAAGACAGGCTGAGAAAGCTGAGGCTGTTCTTCCTGGAGAAGAGAAGATTCCATGGAGACCTCAATAGCAACCTTTCAGTATCTGAAGGGGACCTACAGGGAAGCTGGAGAGGGAATCTCCATCAGGAACTGTAGTGACAGGACAAGGAATAATGGGTACAAATTGAAAGAGGGGAAATTTGGGTTAGATATTAGGAAGAAATTTTTTGTGTGAGGGTGGTGAGACACTGGAACAGGTTGCTGAGGGAGGTTGTGGATGCCCCTGCCCATGGCAGGGGAGGTAGGGATTTGTCATGCTTTGACCCTGGCCAAATGCCAGGCGCCCATGACAGCCGCTCCCTCGCTCTTGCCTGCCACAGCTGGGCAGAGGAGAGGAAAAAAATTTAACAATGTGGTCATGAGTTGAGCTAAGGACCGGGAGGAAACACTCCAAGGGCAAAACAGGATCAACTTAAAGTTACAAAGTGGACTCCATGGGCTGCAAGGGGACAGCTTGCTTCACCATGGTCCTCACCACAGCCTGCAGAGGAATTTTGGCTCCAGCGCCTGGAGCACTTCCTCCGCCTCCTTCTCCACTGACCTTGGTGTTTCCATGTTGTTTGCCTCTCATGTTCTCACCTCCTTCTCTTCTCTTCTCTTCTCTTCTCTTCTCTTCTCTTCTCTTCTCTTCTCTTCTCTTCTCTTCTCTTCTCTTCTCTTCTCTTCTCTTCTCTTCTCTTCTCTTCTCTTCTCTTCTCTTCTCTTCTCTTCTCTTCTCTTCTCTTCTCTTCTCTTCTCTNTCTCTTCTCTTCTCTTTTCTCTTCTCTTCTCTTCTCTTCTCTTCTCTTCTCTTCTCTTCTCTTCTCTTCTCTTCTCTTCTCTTCTCTGGAAAAAACTGTGTCCACTTTGTTTTGATTTCTTGTTCGATATGTTCTCACAGAGGCGTAACCAACATCTCTAATTGGCCCAGCCTTGGCCAGTAGCATGTCCATCATCTTCGGAGCCATCAGGGATTGGCTCTGCTGGACTTGGTGGAAGCTTCCAGCAGCTTCTCACAGAAGCCATCTTTGTGGCTCCCTCGCTACCAAAAACCAGGCCAAGCAAAGCCAACACAGGGTAGATGACCTTTAAGGTCCATTACAACCCATGAGCATTCCATGATTTTATAATAATTTGTGTGTACCTGTCTATAGCCATACTTTTGCATAAAGACAATCTTTTTTTTTCTCAGTCATGATTTAACAAATACTTTCGTTGAGAAAATATCTTCATTTAGATCACATCTATATGTATGGTGTTATTTTCTTCAGGTCGAAGTTCTACATGATTTTGAAGCAGCTAACAGTGATGAGCTTAATTTAAAACGAGGAGATATTGTACTAGTGATTCCTTCTGAGACCACAGCCGATCAGGTAAAAACATGCGGTTCTTGCTTTTGTTGACATTTTTCTTTGTCTCAACTTTTTTCTCACAGATTATAGTTAATAAGAATGTACATTTAAAATGTTGTTACTGTAAGAAAACACAAAGATTTTACTTATGCCTTTGTACTTAGTGTCATTTGAGACTAAATGGCACGGTTGACTACACCTGAAGTCACAGATACATGTTATTAGCAGGATCTGACCTCAGCATATTTTCTAGGGGGGGTTTTCTGCTGGATTTGTAGTGGATTTTATACTGACACACAGGTACACAAAGACTTAATGCAAAGGATGACCTACAAACTCTGTGTTACATTGTTCTATATCATCTTGTCTGAACATTGCAGTAGAATTGATTATGTGCTCCATAAATGTTCAGAACTTTCACATGTGGATTTGTAGAAATAATGCAAATTCACCCATGTAACAATGGAGAACAAAGACATACAAACTTCCTTCTTGGTGCTTCAAAGAAAGTCATTTATTGCCAGAAAACCAAGCCTTTTTATGCTCTAAATTTAAACAACACAAACATGGATTGGCTACCTGCCCATGCGGCACCACTGCCCACATGCCTTTCCATCCAACCACCTTTCTGATAGTGCAGTCCATGTGTCTCACCAACCAATCACTGGCTCACTCACAAGGCAACCACACGCTAGTCACACAACCTGTTCTCTGGTTACACGACCTGTAGCTGAACCTTTCCCAGAATGCCTGCTGGTGAGCAGCAGTGAACAGAAATGAACAGGATTTAACAAAGGTGAAAAAGGCTCTTATTATATAAGGCTTTTCTTTATCTCCCTGTCTTGGTTTGAAAGACAGGTGCCTGCTAAGAGAGGTAGAACCCTCCCTTAGGACAGAGAATGTGATCTCCCTTCCCGCAGAATTTTTTAATTTTGAAATCAAGGGCTTTCAGGCAAAGGTATAGGAAAAGGAATAACAGTTCTTTACTGGTATCTGTGGCAGAGTAAACAAGCAATAACAGGAACAACAACTGATAAAACCAGAAACCAGTAGCAGATGACTTTTGAGCTGCTGAGCACTTTCCCATGTGGTGTAATCACGGTCGCAAGCAGCAGGGGCGCTGTTGAGCTCCCGGCCAGGCAGGGCAGGTGCGATGACTGCCGAGCGGCTGCAGATGGCGCTGTGGCGCAGGGTCAGGTCAGACTTGCGCAGCTGGTAATGGCGGCCAGGCTGAGAAGCAGGCAGGGCAGCAAGCAGCTCAGAGCGGCGAGCAGGGCGGCAGGGGCTGGGGCTGGCTCTCTCTCCCGGGCAGCCAGCAAGGTGACAGGGACTGTGCAGTCACAGCAGACACCGCGGTGTCGTGTAGCGAAAGCGGGGTGGGCGGCAGGGACAGCTGGACTCCCCCACAGCTGCAACAAAGCGCAGCTGGGAAAGGTGTACATTCCCGGCGGGGAAAGGGGTTGGGTCTCAGACTTTTCCCCAACCAAAAGCTCACCCAGCCAGAAGAAGAAGGCAGAGCACAGTTGGATCACTCGCGGTCACAGCCACAAGCAAAAGCAGCTGGCTTTCCTCCTGGTACGAGTGCCAGTCTCAATGGCCGGCTGGCTCTTTCCCCTGCCCCACCTAGCACACCCTTTTGTCTCTTACAAAAGATTTGATGGCTCTAATCACCCAGATATTTGTTGCTTAGTAACAGGGATGGAGAAAAAATTCCAATGCCCCCAACCTCCGACACTCCCACACACCCACAGGGAGCACGGAGTATGCAGACAAAATTGTGCTGCAACATAGCCTAAAAGTATAGAGATGCTGCTCTCTGTTAGGTGCCTCTGATAAAGATAAGTTTGCCCTTTGGAAGCCAGAACATGAATTAAACAACAGTTTCATTTAATTTAAGTTTCATTTAAGTTAGTTTTCTTTTAACATTGCATTTCAGGTGAATTTTTAAACAGTTGTATTTCATATGTTAAAACTGAATTACAGTGAAGCGTAGTCATTTTGGACACTGCTTTAAAAGATAAAACTTTAGCACCAGCCACTCCATGGGCATCTCTTAGTGCCTGTAGTGTTGGTAAAAAGTCTCTCATTTGATTTGCGGATTGAGAGGTGGGGGACTGGATCCTTCCTGATCAGGTAGCTATGAGCACAGCTCTGAATGAAAAATATTTCTTAAAACACACCTAAATACTAAGGCCCTAAGCACATATGAGTCCTGAGGACTGTGTTTGAAATTGTTTGGCTGATTGATGCTGTTCAAAGGTGGGTTATTATCAGTCATCTCAGCTGAGCTTTCTTTTAATTCAAGATACTTGGCTTTTGTGAGAGGGTTGGTTCTTTTTTTACTTATTTCAGAACAAAATATTTCTATTACAGAAGGCACATAACTCTTTTTATAGGGATGAAATCTATTATCCCTACTCAAATTATGCTGTTTTACCTCATGGGCAGTTCAATTGATTTAATTATCAGTGTTTGCAGAATAGGACACTGCTCTAAGGATAGCAAAATATGCTCTCTGACTTTAGTCTGGTTTTGCTAGAATATTAAGTGTTAAATACTTGGTGTTAATGCTTGGTGAGTCTGTGAAGTATAATTCTTCTTCTGGTGTGCATTGAAATGCCCATTAGCATTAATTGAAGTAAATTGTGTGCAGTGATGGAGAAAATAAACCTTCATGTATTCATGTTTCTGAAGCCATTCTGTTCATATCTTTATTGCTCGTTATGTATTTGCCCTTCATGTTTAACATCACTGTAAAGCTCAATACTTTTGTCTTTTTCCAGGTACTTTGTTGATTTACAGAGGTTTACCTTTGTTATTCTTTATTCTCCTTCAAAACTGACCTGTCTAAAGCTGTACTTGGAATACACTTGGTAACATCAACCTGTGTTCCCCATTTGAAGCAACCCAGTCCCACCCAGTGGCTTTTTTCATTGGTCTTGCATTGAAGTTATTATCCAGTAAAATTGTGTATTCCTTTCTAAAATTTATGCTACCTATGCTAGAGAGCTACATGTTCTATCTCTCAGGTATTCCACATGCTTCAAAAGCATGTCCCCACTTAAAAGTACCCAGCCAATGTCATAGATAAGCTGGTTCTGCTTTAATGGTGCTTATCTGGGGGCAGACAGCCCCCACCAGCACATGCAGCCACCCCACAGTTGTGACTCAATGGTATATTTGATGGTCTGTTCAACCCTATCTAATTCCATGTATTCTCCTTATGTCATAATAATATGGCAGCATTAGAAATTCTGTTTGTTGTGGCTTTGCTCCAGTTCCTTTTCTTTAAAGGAAAAAGGTGTGGAGTTTCTTAGTGACATGAGAGTAGATTGTTCATTTTTAAAAATACCAAAATTATTTTATTCCAGGTAGAATTCATCACACTTAAGAGAACCCAGTACTTTCCAATAAGAAATCTCTCTTTTGGTTGCTGGTGATTTGTTGATATATTGCTTGTCAAATTCGGGTTTAGGTTTCCAGGAGTTTTTTGGAAAATAATTATATATTTTATAGAGATAGTAACTCCTGAGACTGCAAGAACTATTCCTTCTTCTGACTGTTGATACATAAATGAGAGAAAAAACATCTCAGAGGAAAAAGTTAAGATTCAAAACTATGTTTCCCCCATCTCTGATATCAAGTTCAGCTATGAGTTAGATGGGCTAAAGGCTGTACCATATGCTGGCAAGTCACTTGGTCTCACAAAATTGTGGCCTGGCAGAACGGAGAAAATGGTCTGTGCAAAATTAGAGGTTCTTTTTTAACTAAAGCACCAAATCTTCTAGCCATGTTACTCTGAAACATCTTCAGGTCTGAAGCTCAATAGTGAGGAAGCGGAGGGGAGACATGAAATTTAAGAGATTGTCTTTTTCTTTGCAGGAGGCTGGCTGGTTGACTGGCATTAAGGAATCCGAGTGGCTTCAGTACAGAGATGCAAATAGTTACAAAGGACTTTTCCCAGAGAACTTCACACGCCATCTGGAGTAGTTCTCCCAGGCAGATAAATGCAGTATGAAGCTGAGACAGTAGGTTTTTAACCTCTATGAAACACAGGAGCCCATCTTTTTGTAGTTTAAGCTGTTAATGGTTTACAGACTGGTGCCAGACGATGCTTGCTGAAACATATCAAAATGAGCATGAATGCAAACAGTTAAGCTGTAATTTCTGAAGTAGTACATGGGAAAAAAATCAGATAAAAATGAAATGTCCTTATTTGTTCACGAGTATGTGGCGACAGGTTTGTTTGTGCTTCGTCAGAGCTGTGGTGATTCTGTATTTGATCCTTTCCCATGAAATCTGAAATTCGCTTCCTCAATACCAAAACCTTAACTTCTCTGCACTAAGTGTATTGTATTTAGTTGCACTGCAGAAGATTTAATTAATTATCCTGTAGTTATGAGGTCAAACTATTCTAAGTTTCATGTGTTTAAAAGATTATTAACTACTGCAACGTTTTTTCAATGTTATTTTTGGACATGGATAATATATATACACAAGAACTTATGTGTGTATATATAAGTGCATCTATATATGCATTTTCACAACTTCATTGTAGTTCTTTGGCTGTGTAGTTATCATCCGGTACATGCATTGCTCTTTCACTGTCTGGCATTACAGGAAACGGTTTTGTTCCAAAGCAAAACTAGCTGCTCCATTGCCAAAACATGATACAGTATCTGTGTTTGTAATGTGAAATTTTCATTCTTAGATGATGAATAACATCATGTTCAAAGCCGCTAACCTTTGAAAAGGCATGGCTCGGTCTCCTCTTCCAGCTGCAGTAGTTACAATAAGATAACCTGGACGGGGAGCTGTTATGATGCTAATCTATACTTTTTTATTTAATTGGCTAAATAAATTTTCAAAAAGAAAGAGAACTAATCTCTGAGAATAAATAAACACAATATATTTTCACTATATGTATTTATGCAGCATACCTTCACAGAACCTTTTAAAGTGAGATATATAATGTATCCTATATCAAAAAGTCATCTGTAACTTATGTTTTCCAGTGCTGTGTCATTAAAAATAAACCTTTGGTCCAAAGAACCTGTTTCTTCTGTGGTGCTTTTGAAGTTTTGTTAAGAAGTCTGTATAATTTATACATTGTATTATATAATCTAATCTTAATACCTCTTTTTCCAAAGGAATACAGCAAAGCGAGTGCAACATCTAAATTCATGCTCTCAAATCTAGTTGTGGTCAGAGTTCCATAAAGTCGGAACCCCAGCTCAGCATATCTCTCTGCTGCTCTTCCTGTTCCGGACTCTGGCCATCCGCTACTACCTGTCCACTGAGGAAGGAAGCTTGTCTGTGTTTAACCATCACTCAGCTGAAGATCTCTACCTCTTAGTAATTTTTCACTTGTGCACTTACTTCATGTGGAAAGTAAGTTCTCCATGAGTCTGCTCCATTGTGTTTGCTGAGGCATGGAAGCTGCAAGTATTTAGGAACATTTATATTTTTCTAGGAATTCCGTTATTTTTCATATGTTGGTCATCTTGGATGCAAACAATATCCAATGGAAACAATGTTTCCGCCCCATTTCTAATTTGCTAGATCTCAGTTGAAGAAATAGGGGGTTTGTGCCTCTTGAAGAAGAGAGTTCATTTTTCTTTGTGTTTCAGGATCACTCTCCATAGGTTTCAGAGGCAAATCTAATGATCACTGTGTTTTGTGAAGAAGTTGGATGGCTCAACTGTGATAGCTGGGATTTTGGATTTGAAATATCCAGTGAGTCTAAGGAGGTTACAGGAAAGTTCTCTTGTTTTCTGTTCATGCCTTCAGCAGGTCTGATCTAGGGCCAAGAATCTCTCCAAGGACAGAACTTGGTTTTGGTTTTCGTGTTACAGTAAATTCCAGACTACAGCACACCATTTTGAGGTGGTCATAATAACCTACTAGACTTGGTTTACAGTGATACTCTGATGACCTCCAGGCCACTTTCTTGCTTAACTGCATCTGAACACTTGAATTTCAGTAATAGCTGCTCTACATTGTCTAGTGCTGCAAAGCCTAGCACTGGACAATGGAACCTCAGTTTCCCTGTGGACACCATGTTGCCACCTCATTGAAAGGGACCTACAATTAAATGAGACCACTGTGTGTGATAGTCCTAACCCTAAGGGCACTATGACCAGCCCAAAGCATTACTGTGATCAGTCCATATTCTTTTACCCAGTATTGATTTTGTGCAGTTACTATTACTAGGCCCTCTTGATTTTAGAAGTACCTACATCAAAGTCAAACACCATTGGTCTTGTTTCTTCTAATCTCCTTGGTACAGCCCAATGTGCCAAATCCACAGATTTCGAAGTGTTTCGAAGTACACTTGAGATTGTACATAGATAGGAAAGGTCTCTGATCTACAAAGAGCTTTCAAGGTACTGTAATTATTTGTTGGCAACAAGATGTTATGTCCCAAAAGCTATTGCTCATGATGTGTCATTTAAGTGCTGCAGGTTACTGTGTATATGGCATACCATTCTGACATTGAGTATGTCTTCAGATCTCTCACATACACCCCAAAACCACAAAGCAAGTGTCTTGCAGAAAGGATAAGGAAAATTGTCTTTAAAAGTCTTTGCAAAATTCCATATACTAGGATGATAGATGTTAAAGGAAACATTGATAAGTTAGCCATGAATGATAATTTTCCCTTCTAACAGAAGCTCGTGAATAGAAATGTATTTCACGTTTTGGATTAACAACTATTTCCTGCATTCAATTTTTTTCCTAGTCTACTTTTGTTAGACATCCAGACTTACCTCTGAGACGCTCTTATGCCTGCAGTTCCTGAGGTGAGTCCTATGCAATAAGTGTATTTCTCTGTGATGTATAAAACTTTATTCTAGGACAAGCAAAGGAAATACTTTCTAGTATGTACTGCTGTTACCTATGGGATACACTTGTGTTACACTGCATTAGCTTGAGTTACACTCCCCTGAAATTATATTACCCCAAAATTATTTCTCCCTTTACCTGGATTTTTTTATTTACAAACAGTATTGTACTTGGCTAATTACTGAATTTTGTGTTTTCAGAGTGACTGTAAAACAATAACCCATTGTTTCTTGGTTTCTCTAAAGGCTTATTTATGCCTAAAAGAGTACATACTACTAACCTTTTAGAGCAGGGGTAATTTATATTTCTGCATAAATTAAACCCTTGAAAGATTTAGGGATCCACTCTCCTGATTCCAGGGACTGATTATGTATGGTGTGGTCTTGAAAGAAAGACAAAATAATTGAAGATAGAGGAACATCTCCTGTGAGTGAACAAATAAGTTGTGTATTTACAGCTCATCTATCTGGTTTACAACTTTCCATGACTAATGAAAAATGCATAAGCAGAACAACACTTCAGTCCTTTTTCTTCTACTCCTCTCCCTACCTTGCTTCATCTCTTCCACTCAGTGCATCTGTCCCTGCCACAGAAGAGGGAGGGGAAGCTGAGGGGTACAGTTCTGCTCAGATAGCATGATATTCAATTCCAGGGTGTTCTGATTACTGATGCCCTAGTGCCAGAAAGATGTTAAGTAAGGCAAAGTCTCATTAAGCTCATTCTTAATGAAAATTTCATAGTGTCTTGCTGACATGGGGAAAAAGGCATCAAAAGAAAGCCACTGTGATGGGTAGTTTAGATAGATGGGATAGGGAAAGAACAACCATTGGCTGAAGGACACTTTACAAGGCTGTCCCCTCTGCTATGTGCAGGCAGAGCATGAGCAACTAGCAGCCATAAGTACCACAGTAGCCTCAAAAACACCATAGTTTGCTGCTTGAAGTACAAAATCATATCTTGTTAGTTTTTAAGGCAGATTTGAAAGATCCATGTTTTTCTGTTTATTTCTAAGGCTCTAAGGTGACAGTAGATGAAGCCAATCCATGGCTGCAGAAAGTAGTTCAATTAATGAAGAAGGTCATATTTGTGAAAACAGTGCAAAATAGCATGAAGGTGTTTTTGCAACCATCTGTAATAAGCAGTGTCACTGTTAGTTCTGTGTTTTCTGGTGGCAAGATATTTGTTGCAGATGAGGGGACGGCAATGAACTTGATGCAAGCAAGCCAGTGACACTACATGGCAGCCAGTTTGCTTCTGCTTCAACTCTTTCTGGAGTAAAGGAATCTTGTTTAATTAGGAAGAGGCATTTTAGGAAATGGCACTTTTTCAGTCCAGGTTTGGAAACAGAGAATATGAAGTGGGCCACGGTTTGGAATACAGCATCTTGCTAAATGTATAGATGTGTAATAGGTAGTCACTTTTCCTAAGTCACTAAGTCTTCCTTAGGTGATTGTGTGAGTCAACGCCAGCAGGTAACCAGAACAACCATGAAATCACATCTGAAATGCGAACAGTAAATTTATTTCTTTACCTTGCAAACCAGAGGATCCTGAAGCAACACCCCAGCAGAGACACACAAGTGGGAATGCCAGCACCATCAGGTTTAGTGAGGTTTAGTCAGGTTTAGTCAGGTTTAGTCCAATCCTAGTGGGTGGGGGGGGGCCTGCTGTTTGCACCCACTTATCAAGGGCCTGCACAATGTGGAGTTTACCAGTGTGCTGTGATCTCCCCTCTGCTTTTTACCTCTGGGCTTGGATCTCTTACCCAAGACAGGGAGCTCAAGCATGTCCATGAGAGTGCCTCCAGGTCACTCCAAATATGTTAGCTCTATACAGGACTTCTACCTCTTGAAACAGAGATGTTAAAAATGGTACTAGACATAATATATAGAATTTCCCACGCTGTTATTCTCCAGGCCTTGGTAATCCCAGCTGCAAGGTCACTTGAGTGCCTCTACCACCCTCCTCACTATTCTTTAACTTTTAATGCTTCCATCCCAACAGTCTTCATCCATGTGATTTCAGCTCTGATGCTGTCTTTGTTGCACCATGTGTCTGCCAGCATCTCAACTATATCTTTTCACTCATCCACTCTGACCTGTTTAATCAGCACAGAAGCATCATATGGGGAAATCTGCAGCACTTTCCAAATGGTTTCACCTGTAAGCAATAGGAAGACCTCTTAATTAGCATTAATTCTGGAAAAGCTGAAATTATTCATAAGAGCGTTATGCTGCATATTCAGATGCATAATAGCAGTTAAAGAAAACTTCAGTGAAAGAAAATACCCAGACAGTAGTAAAAGTACCACTCTGTGTGTATGCAGGATTTCTATCCAGCCACAGGCACTAAATGTAATGCAGAGAACAGTAAAGTACTGTGTAGCCAACAGAACTTGAGTCTTCAGGAGTCAGTAGTACCCACATCTGCTGAAGGCAATCAACAGATGTGAAGTCTTCTATGTCCTCAGCCTGGTTTCAAGAGGAGAAAAGAAGCTGGGGTTTCTTTTGGTGCTATCAGGCTTTGGTGTGAACCAGATAAACCACTAATAGTGCCTTTATATTTGCCTAGACAGACTGCTTGTATTACAAGCTATATTTGGATCAAGAACATCAAAGCACTGGAAAGGTAAGTAGTTATATACTTAAATTATTACATTTCCAAGGTACATGCTGCAAAGGAGAAGGTGAAGGTAGTCCAGATTTCCTATACTTAAATGAATTCATAAGAAAGTCAACATCCCTATATTACAGTTTTTAAGATTAAACATACTGAGCTGCAATGGAAGGAAGAATCTGTCTAGATGTCAGTGAACGAAAAAGAAACGAAATGTTCCTGTTGGACCGCTAGCGGAGTGAAATGTCGAGAGGCTTCGGGTAAACAAGAATTCTGATTTTATTATTTATTTTTAACAATTTATATGGACTTCCACAGGCTGTTCAGATTGGGCCAATTCAAAACCTCCCCCTAGGCCGATTGGCCAGCTTGAACTGCCTATCTTCCAAAAGACTGTTTCAATAAGACAAAAACTTTATTTATAAAACATAGTAAGAAGAAGAAAAAACTTCCCATGGGAAAGAATCTGTTGCCACAGCAAAACATGTAATTTTGAAGAATAAACTGTGCAGATTAACACATAGTTGCCAAACGATAAGGTGTACTGGGTTTGCATGGCCTGGTTTTTGGTAGCGGGTACTACAGGCTTCTGTGAGAAGCTGCTGGAAGCTTCCTTCATGTCCAGCAGAGCCAATCCCGGGTCGCTCCAAAGAGGGACATGCCACTGGTCAAGGCTGGGCCAATTAGAAATGGTGGTACCTCTGTGATAACAGATTTAAGAAGAAAGAAAAAAATTATTGGACAGTTGTAATTGTGGCCAGAGAAGAGTGGGGTGATGGTATGATAGAGGAACAACTCTGCAGACATCAAGGTCAGTGGAGAAGGAGGGGGAGGAGGTGCTGCAGGCATTGGAGCTGGGATTCACCTGCAGGCTGTGGTGCAGACCATGGTGAAGCAGCTGTACCCCTGCAGCCCATGGAGGTCCAAGGGATGCAAAGATCCATCCACAGTCCATGAAGGAGCCCATGCCAGAGCAGGTGGATGCCTGAGAGGAGGCTGTGACCCTGTGAGAGCCCCATGAGAGAGGAGCCCACCCTGGAGCAGCCTGTCCTTGAAGAACTGCACCCCATGGAAGAGTGACCCACGCTGCAGGAGCCTGGGGAGGACTGTTGCCTGTGGGATGGGCTCACATTGCAGCAGTTCGCAGAGAGCCGTTACTGATGAGATGGACTCACGCTGGAGAAGTTCATGGAGAACTGTCTCCTGTGGAAGTGACCCTGCCGTGGAGCAGGGGAAGGACTCCTCTCCCTGAGCAGCAGGTGAAACCACAGGTGATGAACTGGCCATAACCCCCATTCCCTGTCTCCCTGCCCTGCTGGGAAAGGAGGTAGAGCAGAGAAGGATGGAGGGGTAGGGGAAAGGTGTTTTTAAGGTTTTAATTTACTTCTCATTACCCTGTACTGATTTCATTTACTAATAAGTTTAATTCAAATCTCTGAGTTGTGCCTATTTTGTTCGGTCATATTTAGTAAGTGATTTCTCCTGGTCCTTATCTCAAGCCATGCGATAAATTTGTTCAATTTTGTTATATGTTTTTGTTACAATTTTTCTCCCCTGTCCAGTTTGTGGAGGGGAGTGAGAAAGTGGCTTTGCTGGGTGCCTGGCATCCAGCATCAACCCGCTACACAAAGTCATGCAAAATTCTGAGCGGCTGAAATCTGTCATGGTTCTCTAACTCCAAAGGTGTCATAGAGATATACACAGAAGTGGAAGTTGTCCTTAGCCTTTGGCAGAGATTCAGAACCCTTCATTTTACACCTGTAAAAGATGTTTTACATGAGAGGCTGTGCAAATGCTGAGGATCTTCAGGTATCTCCTAGCCCAAGAAAGACACCACTGTCCACCTAAAAAGAACTAATGAAAACTTAAAAGACAGACTTTAAGCACTTATATTTAAAAATCTCAGAGCAGGAATTCTTGGCATCCATCTATGCCCATGGATCACACAGATGCTCACAAAGTGCTTCTGAGAGTTTTACTCCTTTATACTCCAGCAAAAGGTGGTAGATGCTAGAATTTCCATTTGCCAAATTAACTGTCCTTTGTCTCAATATTCAACTATGAGTTTGTTTCATTAATATCTCTCATTATCTGAAGTTGGCTAATATCTGCAGCCACACACAGGAAATTCAGTGCAATACCAGAAACAAAACCAGTTTTATGTATGTAGTAACTGGCTAGTTCAATCTGCAGGCAAACAAAGATGGAAAACTACTTTATCAAGCTGCACCTTAAGTCATTAGAGCAACATATCCTTGTATCTCATACATGTTAAAACTCTTGTGGTATACCAAACATGGTAAATCTGCACCAAATAATAAGTTATTCCACTAATTCAATTCAAAGTGACAATATTGATTTAAAAGGAAAAATAATTTTACATACTACTTGTGCTTAAAATAATTTTATAGTCTCCCTGTGGTTAAGTAAATAGCTAAAAGTATTAAATGCAGGAAAATATTTTAAAACAACCAAAACAAGTTATCCTTCAGGATTATGTAACATGCCCTGCCATTGAAAAATGTCCTAGGAATATTTAAATATACTGAAAGTACCCAAGGGCTGCATTACTCTGCATTTTATACAAAGGACAGAAAAATCAAGAGGGGGCACACAAGCCAGCAGAGACCCCCCCCAAAAATATCCTTAGGGGCTGGTTCCCAAAGGGATACCTCTCTGGATGCCTGTGCAAGTCTTTCTCCTGCTCTGCAAAACCTACCATCATCCTTAGCCACATTGTGGCAGCTCCATGGCTAGGTACCGTCCTTTCCTCCTAGCTCACAAGCTCCATGCTGGAGCCTCAGTACTGCTGTCCTGACAGCCATCCCAGCCATCCTGGTCTCTCCAGGCTAAGAAAAGCAATGATGCTCAGAGCAGTAGGAAGATGGAATTCTAAACATGTATTTCCAGATGGCTCCCCTTAGGGTTTTCAGGCCTGGCAGCAGTTCTCTTTGCTCTGCATCAACCCTGGAAACATTAGTAGACAGTGGGCAGCAAGTTCTATCAGGATAGGAAATAATGGGCTGATAAAGTAACTTGGTTTCCAGGGTTAAACACTCTGGGCAAAGCTTAGCAGGTTTAGTGGTTTGCAACTTCATACAATTTTTGACAGATTTAAAATTCTCCCTAATACAAAAGGGAGGGGAATGAGTTTCAAGTTGAATGCAGTTATGTTCTCATCATGAATGAGCAGATGAAAACATCTGTTTTACATAACTTTTCTTCATCTATTCAAAGATTTTACTGTTTAGAAATTACCTTCTTTTAAGCAAACCCTCACACCCTATGAAAACACTGAAAATATTTATTTGTGTGGTCAGTTGCTTTGAATCCATTGCCAAATGGTCACCAAATGCAATGACGCTCGAGGTAGATTCAGGGGGTGACACCTTGGCAGATGTTGTGCTAGTTTCAAATTAACATGACAGATTTCCAAACTGAGTATTTTCTTTCATCCTTTTTGAATGCTTGAAGACTGCAGAGGTTTGTGCTCACTTTGAATAGGGTAGAGTTAAATATATTTGCTTTCAGAGCTGATTGAGAAGCTGGCAGTGATGTTATAGTCATGACTGCTCAGGGCTGTTAATGAGCCCAGGTTAACACAGGATGCCGCTGTCTTTCCCTGCAACTATGAATGTGACTGAAGACACATGCATAAGCTTTTGGTACACCCTTATATATTCCTTAAGGTGTAATGATATTTTTCCTACATAAGAATGAATAAGTACTGCATGCACTGATCAGATATTTTGCTTTAGTCCTGAAAGTGTCCAAACTTTGCTCTCCTGTTGATTTTATCAATCAATGAAAACAGGGTTTTATGGTCAATCTGACCCTTTCTCATTAGCCTACTACTACTCATTAGTAGTACTCCAGGCAGGAGCCACACTGCTCTCGAAACAAAACAGAGGACCAACTCTCTTCATCAAAACCCCCCACGTAGTAAAAGGACCATTTAGCAGGAAATTAGTTCAGTTATCATGATTGCTGTCATGGTTATATCTGCCTGTGAGTGACCCAGTGCTGTGTTAGGTGCTTCAGAAGTAATCTCTGTGAAACCACCCCTGCTTCTGGGGAGTTATGCTCCCAGTCAATAAGCAAAAGAGATGAAGATTAGGGAAAGGGTGAAGAATTACTCTTTTTTTTTCAAACCAGGCACTTCAACACAGAGAGCTTTCTGCCTGGGCATCACCAAGCCCAGCTGAGCTCACTGCAGCCTTCTCCATCACTGCAAGTCTGAGCTTTTGCAACTGACCTGAGACTTGGCAGAGAGGGAGAGGGGGCTGAGGCCAAGCTCCAGCAGCACTCTTTCACCAGGCTGTTCACGGGCATGCCTATGCCAGCAGGGAAGAAACAGCCAGAGCATGAAGCCCTTCCTCAGGAGGAGGGAGATGTCTGAAGAACCGTCACTACACAACACGTGGACTGATGAGAGCACAGCTACATAGTGTGTATGACCCTCCTCCACCACTGTTTTATTGTAAAAATGCAAAAAAACCCTGATCTGTCAAATGTGATCACTAAAACATGACTGATGTCTTCACTGATTGATGTCCCAGACACTGAGTGATGCAGGAGTTTTATTGGGGTGGAGTGAAGGCATGTCTGCTTATTGTGTTGTTTTTTATATGATAAGATGGGAGGAATATTAGCCACCTGGAGCTGTGTTCTCCCTGCCCATGATGAGAGGCAGTATGCACAGGAAGAAGTGAAATGATATTGTAGAAAAAGATAAGATCCTGGGCACAAAATATTTCTCCCAAGGTATAAGGACATCATTCCTATTTTTATTTACGATCTCCTACTCAAGTCCTGCTACACTAAATGCCTTACCACTGTTACATTGTCACACGACATCAGACTGGCCTCCAAGCATGTAAAGAATGTTAAGTATGTTAGGAAATGCCTAGTCTAGCTCTCTATACACATTGCCTGAGCACAACAATCTCAGGCAACACAATGAGCAAAGGCCGGAGGACAAGGAGGATGAAGATAGTGCTCATACAAAAGTATGTGTAGCTGGTTTTGGTTTGGGAAGGTTTGGTGGCTGGATGCCAGGAGAATAGAGCACATCTCTGCCCCGTAAGACCCAAGTAGGTGTTCCCCTGCTCTCAAAAACCTGTCCTTCAGTCACTTGTCTGTTATTACCCAGAGGAGTCATGAGGGGACTCAGAAATAGCCATATCCTGGCAAAGAGAGGCAAAGCAGAGAAAGCTGCAGGTGCCTGACAGGCAGAACAGCAGCATAATGGTCTGGTTAGAGTCTTCCAGGCACAGGCAGCACTTGTGAATAGCATCACCAAGTTTTCACATCAACACACCCCTCTCTGCCTCTTTTTTAACAGGAAATTAAGCTAATTTGTTTTAAAAAGTTACTTCTCTCTTCACCAAAATTCACTTGCCTTTTTTGAGAAGGCAAGGTATATATTTGGGGGATTTTTGTCTCATTGGAGTTCAACCCAGAGATGCTGATCCCAGCATCTCTGAACTTCCTCTTCTGAGGAGACACAGCAGAACTAGAAAAAAATTACAGGCTTCTTGAAAACCTTCCAAGCTTGTCTCTTGCCTTGTAAGTACATTGTATTTATTAGTTATTATTAAGAGTATAATATTAAGAATATATTTCTTCTTAGGTTTTTAATCACACTTCCATTGTCACCCAGCCTACTGGTGCATTTTAATATCTGCAATGTCCTATTACCCAAGTTCCAAGTTCAAATTACTCCTGGCAGATAACTTGTACACAAATATCCTGATTACCTTGTGTGATGGTTGAGAAATGTGTGCAATATAAGCCAAAAGGTGGAGAAAAGTTTTTGCATTTCTCTCCCTCCTCGTATTGTGCAGCACTCTGTCTTCACCAGCAGAAGCATGGAGTAAAGCTCAGACCCTCTTCTTCATGGATGGGGTCCCTGTTATTTGAGGATGCCCCCATGAAGCCAGTGATGGGGATTTCTTAATGCAACCTCATCACTGCTGCATTCTCCCTGCTCTCCCTCCAGGTGTGCTCTGGGCCCTTCACCTGTTCTAGGAGCCAGCCTCCATCATACAGCCCAGTCACTCCCAGAGGACACCGGCAAGTTTATCTGCAAAGCAACTGGAGGTCACAATTCACCTACATCCTAAATGTACTAAATGTCACCTGGAAACCCCTCCACACACACATTGGTCTGTATCACCCTCTCTTGCTCTGATATTAATTGGAAGCATAGATTTCCTCCAAAAGAAATATCTCATCTACTACACAAACACCTGCATGCTGCTGGTGCATGAGCTAGACAACCAGCTCAGCAAGTGTTATCACTCACTGCATGGTGTGGGACTGCACCCACAACCATTCCCTTAACCTCTGCCATTTACTGCAGCTGTTACGTGTTTGCAGAATAATCATCACAAAATGCCATGAATTTTTTGCATGGAGACGTGCTAGCTTCTTTGTTTAGACATGGGAAAACAGCAGGCAAAAAAGGTCAGGAGCTACTTGAGAGGGAACTAGGGATATCCAAGAAGGGGGGAAGGAGGAAAGAAGGGCAATCCTAAATGATCAGGGGGAAGAGGGTATTTTGGATTAAATTGCTGAGTTTACATGTCCCATGGCAGTTTCCAAGTTTTGCCCCAGGATAAGCAACTTTACAGATGGAAAACCCAGAGAGATGGAAAAAGAAAATTTACGTCCAGGCATTAATTGGGAAGGGCAAAGTAAATGCTTGGGAATCCTTATGAGAGCAACCCACCTCTAACTGCGAGTCTTTCCCAAACTATCTTCAGTTGAAGACCTGGCAGGAGACAAAAGGGACTGCATATAGCTGTGATTTCCAAGGCCCCATTCTAGGAGCCATATAGCACTGTCTGCAGCAAGCCCCCTCTTGCTACTCCAGAGCAATTCAATACAATCGCAGTCTTTCCAAGAGTTAATGAGAGGTATCTTATGAAGTATCCTACTTTGCACGATGCTGTCCTTCTTTCCATAGATTGTTGACTCTTCCTTCCAAGGCTGATAAGTGATGTGAGGAAAGCCACACAATTAATAAGCAGCTGGGACAAGCTGCTAAGCTATGGTTTCTTTATCAGATAAAGACAAAGAGCTATTTACAGAAAGATGGGACTTAAAGATACTCTTTACAGACACACAGGAAGACCCTTGGAGTCTGAATGTGAAACTCAAATCAATTTTGGGGCTGAATTAGGAAGCGTGGAAGTGTGGGAATTACTTCACAATGCTGGAAAAATTATATCTTGTGTAAGCAATTTATTTCTACTTTAAAAACAAGGACCCCCAATAGCAACAGTCTCGGTAAACTGTCATTATACATTTTTTCAGATGATCTGGATGAGGAAGCAATGGTGATGGGAGATAGCCATGTAAGATGGCTGATGATCAGCAGATTTTCAGATCTCAGTATCGACCTTTTTTTAAAAGAGATTCCAGTTTGTTTGATTAATGCCAGCTGAAATAAAAATACTTAGGCCCATGTGCTGCACTTGGCTTGGGAAGGCTACATTATTTTGATTAAAAAATCAGATAGTAAACTACACTAGATGCATAGAAATCATGTTCTAGAAAGGGCTCTCTTGCTGGTTTCAGAACGTAAGAAAATTAGTATATTACAACTGATTGCATGTCATATAAGTTTATACTACAAAACATCTCCACTTAAGCTAAAGAGCTAAACTTAAATTTAAGCCTGATAAAATTTGTAAGGATACCAAGACCATGGGAAAAGCCTGAGTATGAAGACAGTGGCCTTGATAAGCAGAGAAAATCCCTCCTATTCAGTAATGTGAAAAACAGCAGCTGTAGGGCCAGGTAAGGGAAGATGTTTGCTGGTCAGACATACTTCTGATGTATGTTCATGATTTTTTAATTATTAGAGTCATCAGTAAAAGTTTGGAAACACGGGGACTTCTTTGCTTTATTGGGTAACTCCAAACAATGACTGTAGGAAGAGAGATTTCAGGTGGAAACTACATTACAGGATCCTATTTGATGTTCAACTTTCAAAATGAATAGGACAAATTATTAGAAGAAGCATTTTGGAGGGATCATCATGGTATGCAAAATCATCCTGCAGCACCTCAGTCTGTAAGAGAGGTAAGAAATGAAGCTGATCTCTGTCTGGTACCTTATCTGGCAAATACATCTTGGAGAAGAGGGCTCACAATAAAACAAGCAAAGGAAAAGAAAAGGTGACTATTTATCACTCAAGCAAATTCCCTGTGGAAATAAAAAATAAGGAAAAAAAGAAGCTTTTCTCAGTAGTGAGCTCTCTTCTTACAAGGGTGGGTTTTGGAGATGAGTGGTTTCTTGGGTTGGGGGTGGGGTTGTCTGTTTGGTTTTTTTCCCTTCTGTTTAAGAGTTAACAAAAGGAAATGGCTCTTGCATCATTATTTAACACACCTGTAGCTGGCACAGCCTCATTGGATAGTTTTCTGCCATTCAGCTCTGCTTCACCCCATCTTGAGGCTGGCCCTGATGCTATCCCTGTAAGGAAGCCCAAAGAGAAGTGATGATGTGGTTGCTGACTGCTTTCTTCCTGGCAGCTGTTTTTTCTTGTACATGCCCTGCTCATCCTGCTGCCTGTACATTCACCAATGGAAAACGGGATACTCTGTTATTTCAGCTTCTCTATTTTTCCTTTTTTATTGCCACAGGTGGCTCTGCACAAGACTTGTGGCAAATCCCTATATCCATCACCAAGCCAGAAGGCAAAAGAGTGCCAATCAACTGCCATATCTCCAATCCTGATTTTAGCAACATTTTTATTCACTGGTACCAAAAGAGGGTCAGTGCAGCTCCCAAGCGTATTGCCTACAGGTCCTCCAGGCTTTATCTCGACAATTAGTCGGATGAGGGGAAGTTTACTGTTGAGAAGGATCCCAGCAAATCTGTCTGCACCCTGACAGTGAGCAAAGTAACTCTGCAAGACTCTGCCACCTATTACTGTGCTAGGTGGGATGCACAATAGTAGAAAGCCACAGGGGACCTGCACAAAGCCATGCTCTACTTTGCAAATAAGAACCTGAAGTGTTTGACAACATGCAGGAACCTTGTCTCCCAACAGCTTTGAATCAGATTGCACAGACAGCCAGATACCAAAGACATTGCTGAGCTTTGCAGATGCACACTACAGCCAGTACCAGCAGAGCTGTTATTTCACTTGGCCAACAAAAAGGGTATTTTTATGGGTCAGGGTTGTGAAAAACAGAGTTCACTCTCCTGTTGAAATTTAAAAAGTTTAATAAAAGACAATAGGGGACACCAAACAATAAAGCAAAGAAACAGCGCTGGGTGCTTGGCCCTGGGCCAAGAAGCACACCTGCCATTGAGGGAGTCGTCTTAAATACTCTTTGTGTTGCATCAGCCTTATGCCTATTCATAAGCATTCATGCATATTCAAACTTTCCTCAAAACTATTTTGCATGTTCCAAGAACTATTTTGCATGGCTCCTCCTTGGTCCCGCCTTTTTAGAGCATGCGCTTTTTCGGCTGTGGTTTCTTCTAGCTTTGGTTATCGATTCGCAGTTTGGGCTTGGGTCCATAGTCCTCACATCTGGTTATAGGCTGATAGTCAGGTATCAGTGGCAGGTCTTCTTTTTGGGTGTTATCCAGTCAAGCAGGTAGTGTGGTTAGTAAAAGAAAGTTTTTCAAACTACTTTTATTAGTTTTTTACTACTATATCAAAATCTAGTTCATAACAGAAATTAAAACATTGGTTATATACCTTTATCTTTATGACAAGACTACTTCTGTAAAAAGAATAAAAACCATACACACAATGAATATCTACGAAAAGCCAACATTATATTAGTATGTATTTATCACAGGGTGGATTGCCTCTGAGTGGGTTTATAGGATGACAGGGTTGGCTAAAAGCAGGGTTGGCTAAAAGCAGGGTTGGCTAAAAGCAGGCTAAAAGATTTTGGCTAAAATCTTTCTATTCCCACTACCCTTTAAGCTATATCTTTGAAATAAAACCTCAGCTCTGTCATGTGTGTGGCAGAATAGAAGCTTATAAGAGAAAATAAACTTGAAGCACCACTCAAGATCCAATATATCCATTTTATACTTCTCTGTCAGTGGAGAATCTGATCTTATTTTTTCTTTGTTTTCTGTTTGGAGTTGATCAAACTTTCATTTAGGTTAAAACACAAGTCTTCTAATTTACTTCAGTGGGGCTTCTCATCCTACACAGCAAGACTGCATTAACAGAACAGATGTTTTTTATTTTTGCAAATAGAAAGACATTCCTATGAGTTATTTCTGCTCTTTCTGTTTATAGTCAAAGAACATATAAAGTCACAGGACCATTGCGTTCCTATCGCAGGAAGGACCCAGTATTGCTAGCCTCCAACATGGGATCTCCAGAGCACACTGAGCACTGATGCACCAGTTGCACACCAGAAGACTGAAAGATCAGATTCCCGGCACAGCTGTAGGACAACAGTTACTGGATCTGTGTGAAAATTCTTGAAAAAAGAAAAAGCTGGCTGACATAAGTAAAATTACATGATAGCAACAGGAAAGGGGGAACTGGTTTAGTTTTCTTTCCGGGGGAACTAGGAGTGACCTTATCTCTGAAGAATGACTTTGAATTGCACAAAATAATTTCTATATTTTGCTTGACCTAATTGTCTTTATTTTAAAATAGGCCTATAGGGGTTGCAAAGCATTTGTGTTTCTTTGTATAGTGACTCTTTCCAGCATTTGGAGAAGCCACCCTGAGGTGTAGCATCTTACCTTACCTCTGAAATGAAACAGTCACAAACACAACAATCCTGCTTTTGAGCCCCCAGATGTCTGCAGTCTATTTTCTTCGTCTTGAGCTTTCATTCTCTGTCATGATCAGTAATTTCAGATCCCTCCAATTCATTAACCTCCATGATTTGAGTTTTATTTTTTATGTTTTACTGGCAGCCAACCTGAGGAAAAGTCCATTTCCTTGGTCCAAAGGACAAAGGAAAAGTCCAGGCATTGTTTAGTAGCTTTCAACTAGTGTAAATGCAGGGGAAAAAATTGCTTCAGACTACAAAATTACTTTGTAAATGAGTTAAGGTAATTGGAGGAGGGAGG
>VZRM01004856.1:0-14282 GCA_013397955.1 Grantiella picta
GCTGTGTTTGGAATTCTAGTTGCCTTTAGTACAGTTGGATTTCAGCAACCTTGTCTTGGTTTGAAAGACAGGTGTCAGCCAAGGAAGGTGGGAGCCTCCCTTAGAAGAGAGAATATAACTCCCCCACCACTCTCCTCCAAATTATTATAACTTTGGAATCAAGGGGCTTTCAGGCAAAGATATGGGAAAAAGTATAACAGTTCTTCACTAGTATTTTTAACAAGGTAATAATATAGAAACAACAGTTTAAACTGACAAAGTCAGAATACGTCCTGCCACCCTGTTAGTCAGGGTGGTGGTAGCAGTCCAGGTAAATGTTGACTGCAGTCCTGTTGGAGTGATGGATGTGGTCTTGTTGAAATGGTGATCCTCAAAAAGGTCTGCTCGGTCTCTGGAGGTCCAGTGGTGACTCCTGAGTGCTTCTGCTCTGCGAATCCAGTGGCAGTCGTAGCCCAGTGTTCCAGAGTCTCAGTTTATATGTAGGTGGGAATGCTCTGTTCCTTCCCTCTGGGCAGGGCATCTCACAATGGGCTGATGTAATCTTAGGAGTCACTCCAGGAGTCCTTGATGGCCCATGAGTGAAGATGGCTCCCGGAGGGTGTATCAGGGCTGAGTCATGCTGAAGATAAAGAGACCACTGCCCCACCTGTTTTTAACAGTTTATGAAGATGGCAATAGAATACATACTTACGGTTACACCTTCCATGTAAGCTACAACAAACCTCCATCCCAATTTCAGAAGAAAAAGCACAGAAAAAACACAGCATTTTGGCCTAGTAAAACTTTATTTTCATCATTACCACAGGAACCTAAAATGCATATTTGATACTTTTGGCAGAAGAAATATAGGATTAATGAAGAAATGAACTTTATCTGGTTGAATTGAACCACTTCAGATCCTATACAGCTCTTCTCATCTACAATACACACTTCTTGTTTTTAAAACTTTGCAAACTTCAAAGCTACAAATGGCAGCAACTGAGTCTGAATTCCCTCAGCAGTAAAACTCCAGTTGTGCAGGCAGTGACACAACATGCCTGTGAAAGTTGCTTTAAAAAGGCCATATATTCAGAGTGAGCACTGGGGTTTTCAAAGCTATTGAAGCAGGCTGGACATTTCTATGCAAATGCAGAAGAGTGGGGAGATCTACTCAGAAGGGGGATGAGGATAAACACACTCTGGTCCATTCACAGACAGGAGGAAATAGCAATAGCACATTTAACTCTTCACTGTAAATCAGCTGGCCAGGCAGGAGTGAAGAGCATTCAATGTGTTCAGGAGAAGGTGCTGCTCTGTGTCCTGGGCTGTCATTGTCAGCAGCTCTGCCACTGATTATTCAATTTCCTTGTGCTGCTGGTTCACATTCTTTCCTGCTCTTCTTCGGGTTCCTGTTGTCTTCATTCCCCATGCCTGGAAGAGCAAAGTGGGGTTTAAACAACATTTAATTAAACTGGAGCTAAGAAAAGCTGTTTGATAGCTGTCAGTTCAAGACAGATACACTCACAGAAGTTAGGCTGGACTATCTTTAGTGCCTCTTTGGATACTTTAATTTAAAAATCCTCCCCTTCCTCTCTTTACTCCCATGTGTTTGTATTTTGGGATCCTTGCCTTTGAATCCTCATTTGTCTGCATTTTTCTCCAGGTTTTGTGCTCTGCCACTTGAAATACTCAATGAGATATTTCTTAGGCTGTTCAGGTAATACCTGAGTTGCTCTGGCAAACAAAATCTGGAAAGCAGCCACCAAGAATTGAGCTTTGGATACAGAAAAATGGTGTTTCCTTTCTCCTTTGGGAGGCAGGGTGGCTTTGTCTTATTGCTTTTTTTGGGGGAGAATTGATTTTATTGTGTGTGGTTTGGTCATTGCTGTTGCCTTTTTCTCCAGAAACCTGCAAGAGCTGTTTAATGGAATCAGGAGAAGATGAATGGGCATCGTTCCTTGTGGGGCTGGGGATGTACACGGGGACAGGCAGTCACTCCTAGCATGTGCTTCCAGTCTTTCTACAAACCAAGCTGAGAGCTCCCTTACCTCAGAGGAGAAANCAACAGTCATTTGAGGAGATAATTTCTCTATGCACTTGCAGGAAACAAAAAAAGAATTCCTGCATTGTTTTGGTTTTACTATTTGAATGACCTTCAGGACTACAAAAACAATCCCACAAAATACAGAAAGCGATTTAGTAAAACAAACCCTGAACACCCAACCTTTAACTTTTTGTTGCTTTTTAGAAAGGCTGTTTCAGGTTGTGCTGCAGGAGATTTGCTGCTAGAGGGTGAAATATTTAGTCATAAGGAAATTCACATTTTGAACAAATAGATTGTGTCTTCCCTCTTCCTCTCAAATTTATTAAACAGTTGAGATCATTTTGTTTGGATTCTTTGAAAGATCTTTCAGCTCTCCCTGCTAAAGCACCAAATGTCTTTCTCATTTCTGCTGGCTGCCCAGGGCAATGGTGACAAGCAGAACACCAAGCCCCACAGGACACTGTCCCTAGAAATATGTGGCACATGTGTCACCAAATGTACCTGGCAATATTGTAATAGCGCTGCTGTCGAACTCGTCCATGCAGGTCACCACTGTTGGCAAAACGGATGTGTTCTGTTCATGTATGAACTCCAACTCAAAGCTGATGTTATTTGTACTGAAAATCCTTGGCAAGGGTGTCGTTGTCCCAATACCATCTTCCCGTTTAGTTGTTTTCTCCACAGTGACCTCTGGGGGAGAAGATTTTGGAATGTGTGTTAAAAAAAGCATGGTTTGGACATGACTGATTTTACTGCAAGCTTGCCTGAGTGCTGAGTGACTGAAAATTTGCATATACTCCAGCTGTGACTAATTAGTAGCATTCTCATTTAGTTTCTTTTATGTCATTATTCCTTACCATAAGATGTACAAGTAATAAAATAAGATTGCTTAAACTTGCAGGAGCTGTCTTACCAGGAAACAGTTGGTATCAAAGGAATGTTGCAGCCAACAAATCATTGTGGTACCATGGTTTCTTTTTTAAACAAAATATATTTGCCTCTAGCTCAGGTCATACATGGAGAGTCAAGGGTGATCTCACAAACCAGTGTCAGGAGTTACCTCAGGATGAGCAATTTGAATTAGAGTAAAAACATGAACGGATCCTCCAGATCCCTTTCTTGCAAGAACGGGCTCAGCTTATGGAAAGCTGTCAGACACATCCACAAAGGTTTCTGGGTCTGCTTTGACACCAGCATCCTGACGGGTCTCTTGGTAAAGAGAGGTGCATTAGGCTTTCCATTGTGCATGATGTCTGCCTTGCAGGTGGCTCAAGAGATCCCTCAGGTCTAACATTTTGTTCATCATAGTACTGATCCAAGTTTGATCAAGGGGCTCTGATTTTACACCCTTTCCCCATCAGCTCAATGGCTCTGCTGAGGAACTGAGGTGAAAGCCAAATTGTGCTCTCTGAGAACTTCATGGGTCAGCTTTGCTGATCAAACAGGCAGACCTACACACTTGTCCACACCTACAAGCAACCAGACACCCAACAGAAATCAAATATATCCTTCCCAGGTGCTGCCAGAGCCTGTCAGTCCTTTGCATTCTGTGTTCTCTGAGAAGACCTTGAAAGGCTTCTCATGTGGTCTCCTCTCCAGCATTTCCAAAAAGCCAGAATACAAACAAGCTGCTTCTCAGCAATAACTCCCTGGGCAAGATTGTCAGCAAGAATTAATGTAGACAGTGCAACTGTAGTTCATAGTGCAGAAGATTTGTTTTCTCTGACACCAGAAGCCTCACCTGAGTCCTACTGCTTTGCATTACCTGACAACACAGTTGTCCAACTGCTTGCTTCTGGAAAGGATTTTTGTTTTGTTTTCTGGCAATTTATTTGGACAAAAAGTGGTACTTCTCCTTTGCTTTAGTCTTATAAAGTCACAGGAAGAGGCAAAAGCAATGGGACTTAGTAATCCTAATGGGCGTTTTACTGTAATTAATCTACCCAAACCAAACCAAAACATTTCTCTGTCCTTAACTGAATCCTCAAGAGAATACGCCTGGAATATCTCACAGTGACACTAATGGTCATTTCATGCCATTTTGATTTGGGGGAATTCTCAAAAGATTTGCATAATAATATGTATGTACTCTAAACATCTTAAATACATATTAGTAGCTCCCAAAAGAATTAAAACTGAAAGTGTGACGTTGCTCATATTCTTGAAATTTTGGCTACAATTTTTTAAGTATTTCAGCAACCTTGAAAGGGACTTTGATTCTTAAGGCTCAATATCTTTTACTGTCAAACAGTCCCACAGTCTCTGCGCAGCTCTGAAAATATCCTCTCTTCAGCAAGTAACAGAAAATCATTGAACAGAATGGAAAGAAGTTTTTCCTCAGAATGATATCTTTGCATTCCTTTGTGCCTGTGGACTTGGAAGTACACAGATATTTTCCCCAAATACACATTTATTCCCATGCAGCATTTCCCACAGACATGGACAGATATTAGTCAGCAGACAAGGGAGTCCCATGCCCTTCTGGATGGAGAACAGGAGGTTTAGGGATCCATGTCCCATCAAATAACATGGGACATTCTTGCAGCATTTTAAATAGTTACAGACCTCTGAAAGCACAGCAACATTTCCTAAGGGATGCACCTGGATCTTTAGGATAACACAGACCAACACTGCAAACTGCTCTGCCACCCCAACCTTCACATTTCCTTAGAAAAGCTTGGGGTGACATCCCCCTTTATTGTACATCATGGAATTCCAAATAAAGATGGGAATAACTAAGGTTTCTTACAATCCCTACTCCCCACACTGATCTTTTCAGAGCCCACACAACTTGGGAGCCAATTGTCTTTCATTCCAGGAGCTCTTGGATATGAGGCACTTGGGAGAAATTCAGCCCAAGGCAATTTAAGCTCCTTCCTCCTCTGTCTCCAGGGCACTGGAATTGCTGCCCTGGGGACACTGGGAGTGCAGTGCTGATGGCAAAACCTCTCAAACTAGGCAGTTACAGATCTGTCTCAAACCTCCTCACCACTGTGAGCTCTTCCCTGAGCTCTGCATTCCTGCCCCAAGTGAGTCAGTGGAAGTTCACTGCAGAATAGGACACTTCACAGCAAACTGGGGCAGAGTGCTGTCCAAACTGGGAATAAGCTACAACATGCTAAGCAGTGCCCTGCTGGTCTTTGGGGATCATGGAATAATGGTGCTGTGCAGAGTCAGCCCAGTTGTTCTGGGAAAGCTTCCTGAGCAGATCCAAGCTGAGGATTTGGCTTGAAAGCCTGGCTGGAGAACGAGGGCACTGAAGGGATCATTGCAGCTGGAAATTCTCACGGTGAACGCAAACCATTAAATTGTTTTGTTCACCCCCATTCTAATTTTAAATGAAGTTTTAGAAATAAGGAAATATCACTTACTTGGCAAAACTGTGAGAGTTGTCCCCGGTCCAGTTTCTGTCGTCACACTGCTAAGACTCATTCCAAGAAATCACTCTTTCCTCCTGGTGTTCAAAAGTGCTGTAAAAACAGGGATGGAAAGCCAGACATTTGTCCTAATAATCCATGGGTGAAAGTCCATGAGAGGATGCAGAGATAAATTTTCTTTCGAAACTGGAAAGGGAAATAAAAAAATGAATAGCTCAATGATTTCAGTTAGCTTGACTGAGTACAGAAGTTTCAAATTCTCCCTTTCTTCCATCTTTTAGAATGCCCATGAACTGTTTTATGTTTCTGGGGTAAAAGGAAATACAGAAAGAATGTTCTGTTTGATCATTACAGTCACCCATCTCCTTTCTTTCCCAAAATATCACACCTTTTCCCCCTCTTCGTGTTTTTCTACAGGTCCCCATGCTGCTTATATCATTGTGGTATCCCAGCCCAAAACACTGTGATACACTTCATAGCAAAAACTCTGTTCCTCTACACAGACTTTTGGATTATACAGGCAGTCACATGACTTCTTCTGTGGCTTAAGACCCAGTGTACCACATGAAGAAACTCTATATAGCTTCCTAGGAAGGATGTAAAATGATATCAGAAATGAGCTCCATGAACCTCAAGAATGGTTGCTCTTGACAAAGCCGTAAGTCAGGCATTGTGTCAGAAGGGCAAAATGATGAACAAAGGGCTCCTGAACAAACTCATAATAGGTAAGTACAAAGCAACCGTAAGTGATTCAGTCCCTGTTCTGATGTCTATAGCTGAGGGATTCCTTGTGGGAAGTGCCCTTTTGGATCTCCAGGTCTTGTTCTTCATGCATCTGATTCTGGCCATTGTTCAATCTGAAGTTAAAAAGGATCCCTTTTCATACCAAAATCCTCCTCTGTGCTCTGAGACAAAGAGAAGAACGTAATGGTGAGCTAAAATGCAAACATCTAAATACAGAAGGTTCCTGCCAAATTGTTCGGCTGGAGCTGGCAATCAAATGTCTAAAATGACCTGTTTGCAGGAGGCAAGATATGAGGTTGAATATTGAATAAATTAGTCTTGGAAAAATAGTAGGGGTTTTCTGCTGTTTGAGTCATTCTGGGCATCAAATTTGGGTGTGTGTGTGCACACACTTGGCTGAGGAAAAATGGATGTGGTAGGGCACTGGGTTTGTCCCTTCAAGAGGAGTGAGGGAGGTAGTTTTTGTGTGGTGTTTCAGTTGTTTTCAATCACTGTGGTCCGTAGCTCCACACTGTGCTAGACAGTTCTACAAAAATATTTGGGGATTTTTTCAGTGCCAGGTGATGTCTCCTCTTTCATGTCTTTGAAGTGGTGGCTTTTGTGTTCCTCTTCATCTGCACTGTTCTACTTCTGAACATCTAATACTGTTCCAGAGGATTCTCTACACTGAAAATAACATTATAATCCTTGGTTTTTTTGAGGATTGAAAAGTAATATTAATCTCATTAAAATATTGCCCTGACTGGTATCTGGCGGGAAGTTACTCAGGGTTAATAATTTTCAATTTATTTTCATTCTATATTTTCATTCTATATTATTCCACCTTAAAGCACATCTGTCCTCAAAGCCTATTTGCGTGCCAAAGAAAGAGTCTGTCTATGTTTAGAAATTGTTCAGAAGATATTTTGGTTCGGCTTTAATGATGCTTTAATTGACTCTGTTTTCTTTAGTGTCCTAAAGATGCTTATTTACTCAGCTGTTTAATTTTTAGTATTTCTTTTTTGAGTTCCATTTTTATAAGGGTCATATGATTTTTGTCCCAATTAGATCTGCATTTCCCCCTTATGTTTCTTTAACCTTATGAACTGATCATTTGACCACTGAGTTCTTCAATTCTTTGGAGTTTTATTTGTATGTGCCTTTCACTGAGTTTGAAGGTGGGGAACATCGGGTTATAGTTGACTGAAGTTGGCTTTTAATTTGATTTTTATCCCACTTTAATCAGTGTGATTAATGGTAGCCTGGAATTGTGGAGCATTTCCCTAATCCTCAGAAGCAGTTCTAAGACACAAAAAGCAAAGAGCATCATTTCATCCCTTTTGCACCGTTGTTGTTCCCAAGGACAGAGGTATGTTTCTCATTTTTAATCACTGGTTTTAACAGCAGTGCTGCTATTTCACATTGGAAACGTGGACATCTTCATCTGCTGTTGCCTTGAGCGTGTCAAATTGTTTTCTCTTCCTTATTGCTTGAGTCCTGCAGGAAAGCTGTGGAATGTGCTGATGTGATGCTCCCAGTCTGTCCAACCCTTGGCATGACAAAGAGAGCAAGTCCTAAACACCTCCTGCAACAGGCCTGGGCACACACAGGTGCCTCTCACATGCCCTACCCCGGCTGGCAAATCTTCCCAGAGCAGTGAGACCTCCCCCTGCTCCTCACTGAGATCCCCCAGGTGGTTAAACAGCCCCTTTCCATTTGGGTGGCCACAGAGACACACCTGTGCTCACAGCCTCCCACAAGCCACACACGCTCACATTTCTATGCTTTAAAGGTTGAGTTCTACCTTTCTCTTTGCTATCAATGTCCTGGTGCAGGCCCTCCCAAAACTTACAGGAGATGTTCCAATACCGTCAGGGACATGTTGGATAGAATGTTTAGGCTGTCTTCCACCATGTGATACTGAAAACTTCTTCTAGAGTTCTGCTTCAGAGGTGTCTTGGTTTGAAAGACAGGTGTCTGCCAAGGAAGGTGAGTACTTCCTAGGATGACAAATATGACCCCCTACCCTCCAAAGTATCATGACTTTGAAATTACGGGGCTTTCAGGCAAAGTTAAAGGAAGAGGAATAACAGTTATTTACTAGTATATATATATATGTGTGTGTGTAACAAGACCAACAAAGAACAAGAACAACAGCAATAACAAACAGAAAAGTCTCCAGAAACCCAGTACCAGCCTTCTCTGGGCTGTCAGGCACCTTCCCCTTCGCTGCAGTTACAGTCACAGCCGGCAGGGGCGCTGTTGGCTCCCGGCTGGGCAGGGCAGGTGCGATGATTCCCCCGCGGCTGCAGGGGGCGCTGTGGCGCGAGATCAGCCGCCTCTCCACTGGGCAATGGCGGCTCAGGCGATAACAAAGAGGGGAGGTGGCTCCTTTTGCAAAACTCACGGGGGAAGCAGCTGGTCTCAGTGCCACTACAGGTGACAAAATGGACTGTAGCAGGAACCTTGGTGCACCAAGCTGGAGCAGCAGAGGCAAGCACACCCGGGGTGGGAAATGGTAGCAAAATCTCCAGAGCTCTGGCAGGAGCCGCAGGGTGTCTGGGCGGGCATGGGGTGTTGAGTTAAAGTGTAGCAAAATGGCCTAAGAAACAGCAGAAAACGGCAGCAATGGGCAGCAACAGCTGAGCTTCCACAAGCAGCTCCCGCAAGCAGCTGGGAGACTCTCCCTCCAGAGATGGGAGAGGGTCAGAGTCCCAGGATTCCCCTGAAGCACCCAAGCAGATGGTGAGGATCCCTCCCAATGAGATAATGTGTAAAAGAGGTCCCAGTTCAATGACTGCTCTTGCAAGCAGAGGCTCACCCATGGTAAGGGGAAGCAGTGAAGGACAGAACTCCACGATGGCAGCGAATTCTCCCCGCAGCAGCAGCCTGGCACCAAGACCACAACCATCTCTTCTCCAGTCCCTGAGAGAGAGCCAGAGAGCCCTGAGCCCAGCCCCTGACCCCCACCCAAGTCTCATGGTATCTCTGCACTTCCCCAGAGAAAGCTCCCCAGCTAAGAGACTGCAGAAAATTGCACCCCTTTCCCACTCCCAGCCAAGTCTTTTGTCTCTTAGGTATAGTTGTTCTTAACTCTTAGGCAACAAATGAGAGAAAAATTCCCTGAGGTAAAAAAATTAAAAGGAAAAATGCTAACCTCCAACAAGACAAAACCACAACACAGGGGGTCCCCCTTTCCTCTACAAATGGGTCCTAGGCTGATGAAGGTACATTTTGGAGGGTGTTTGTGCATGCATGGTTGTTGGAATTCTTCCTTCCGCCCTTGCTGAGAGGTTGACACTGCTTCTTTCCAGAAGAAACTATTGTGGATCTTCCAGCATAATGCTTCTTGCTCCCTGCAAAATCTCCATTTTTATTTTAACAAAAATTTCTCCTTTTTAGGGGGGAAAGCAGGCAGAGGAATATCTCACAATGAGCTTCTCTCCCATCACATCCACCTGGTTTCATCACACATTTAGCAGAGGCTGTGTCCAAGGCTTTTATTGATGGAGAGCTGGTTCTGGGATATATCTGTCAAGAAGGCAACTTTTTTCTTACAGGCTGTGGTGGGAATTATCTTCTTCTCTGGACAAAAACATCCTACTCAACCTTTCTAACAAAACAGAGAAGTCACTGGTGATGGATTCCCTGGAGACACTACAGGTGATCATAAAAGATTAGATATTGAAGCTGGAACAGCAAGTCACAATTTCAGCAATGGAGAGGACAACTAAAAGCAATGATTTCAAAAGTGAGCTGGAATATATGCTTAGGGAAATCCTTGGGCTGCTGACACCTAATAGAAAAGATGAGGTGACAGAAGATATCAAGTGGTATTATCATTGTGTTTGCAGCCTTTGCAAGAGAGATGACATTGGCCTGACAGGCAGTGCTATGTTGAATTAATGAGGTTAATGCAGTGCGGCAATCCTTCCATAGAGCCAAAAGTGGGAACTGGGACAAAGCCTGCGGACAACTGCCTGACCCTCTGGCATCTGTAGCTCCTATACAGGATGCCTCAGGCACAGTGCTGAGGAACACAAACTTTTGCATGCGTTTGCATCTGTCTCCTCATGTCTTCCATGAAAGCTGTTGGGAGCTGGGGACTTTGGAATTTTCTCTCCATTCCTGTTACTAAGGAAGAAATGGCTGGGTGATTAGAGCCATCAACTCTTTTGTAAGAGACAAAGGGGTGTGCTGGGCAGGGCAGGAGTAGGAAGGAATTGGTTGGAATTGGCTCTCATCCTTCGGACACCGAGAGGAGAGGCTGCTCCTTGCTTCTGGCTGCGACCACAGGAAAATCCAACTGTGCTCTGTTTTCTCCTCCTGGCTGGGTGAGCTTTGATTCAACCTCTTTCCCACTGGGAGTGCACGCTTTCCGGGCTGCGTTTTCTCGCAGCAGCTGCCGGGGGAGTCCGGCTGTCCCTGCCGCCCGCCTCGCTCTGCCGCACGAGACCGCGGCATCTGCTGTGACTGCGGAGCCCTTGCTGCCTCGCTAGCTAGCCGGGGAGAGCCAGCCCCTTGCTCCCCTCTGCCGCCCTGCTCGTCAATCTGAGCTGCTTGCTGCCCTGCCTGCCTCTCAGCCTCTTCCGCCATCACCAGCTGCCTGAGGCTGACCTGACCCTGCGCCACAGCGCCACCTGCAGCCGCTCAGCAGTCATCGCACCTGCCCTGCCCGGCCGGGAGCTCAACAGCGCCCCTGCTGGCTGTGACTGTGATTACACCACACGGGAAATCGCTCGGAAGCTCAAAAGTCATCTGCTATTGGTTTCTGGGTCTATTTGTGGTTGTTATTATTGTTATTGCTTGTTTATAGATACTAGTAAAGAACTGTTATTCCTTTTCCCATACCTTTGCCTGAAAGCCCTTCATTTTCAAAATTAAATAATTTGGAGGGAGGGAAAAATCACATTCTCTGTCCTAAGGGAGGTTTCAACCTCCCTTAGCAGACACCTGTCTTTCAAACCGGGACAAAAGCCTACGCTTCTAAATAAAGAAATGAATGGGCAGTGCTCAGAAGAAAAACCCCTGTGTTTATTCACATGGAGCCAAATCTGGGAGAGCAGAGAAGGAGTTTTTCATCATGTTCTGGGAAAAGTCCACCTGGGCAATGCTGTTCCTGTGCACTGCCACTTGTTCCTCAGGTCTAATTAATTGACTATTATTATGTGTTCCTGCAATGTGATTGTGAGACTCTCTAAACATCATGAAGTATCCAAATGCAGTTGAGTTCCACCTTTCCACATTAAAACTTCATCTCCTCCAGTGCTCATTGTGTTTCTTTGTCATGCCTTAACCANCATGGCTTAACCACAGATGGTAACTCAGCACCACACAGCTGCTTGCTCCTTTGCCCTTTCTTTGATGGGGGAGAGAACTGGAAGGATAAAAGTGAGAAAATTCATAGTTTAATAAATAACTCAACAATTTAATAAACAAAGCAAACACTTCATGTGCAAGCAAAGCAAAGCAAAGCAAGGAATTCGTTCACAACTTTCAGTTGTTAGGCAAGTGTTCAGCCTACTCCAGAAAAGAAGAGCTCCATCACACAGTGTGCTTACATGGAAATACAAATGCCATCCCTCAATATGCTCTCCTTCCTTCCTCTTCCCCATCTTTATATGCTGAGCATGATGTCCTATGGCCTGGAATACCCCTTTGGCCAGTTGGGGTCAGCTGAACCAGCTGTGCTCCCTCCTAAATTTTGTGCCCGCGCAGCCACGCACCGGTGGGTGGAATGAGGAGCAGAATAGGCCTTGACTCCATGTAAGCTGTGCTGAGCAGTAACTCAAACATCATTGAATTACCAACACTCTTTCCAGCACAGATTCAAAACACAGTCCTGTTCTATCACCTATGAAGAGAATTAACTCAACTCTCCACCTTTCTGCTGTTCTTTTTTCAGTTTCAGCCCCTTCCCCTGCCTGTCCCTCTCGCCTCCTGGGCTGACCTCATGCCTGGCCACATCTCAGGCTCCATGGGACCCACAGAGGAGCAGAGCGGAATTGCCCTTCCAATGTTTTGTCTTTGCTCCAGGGTATTCTGAGCTGGGAAGTGCTGGCATAGTTTGGGTCTTCAAAACAATGAACCCTGAGGTAAAAACTAATAGTCTCAGGCAGGGCTCATCCTTCTAAGCATCAGAATTGCAATTGTCAAGGAGGAGGATTTAGGAAGGAGGGGCTGGAGGTGCTGCAGAGTGCAGAGCAGACATTCCACAGCTGCCCAAGGTGAAAACCATGGTTTGTCCCTCTCAGCTGGTGGGGATTGGTGGTGGAGCAACTATTGACACTGCAGAAAGAACAGGACCCCACATGGCAGTGAGTTGATATGGCCTGAAAAAATCTGTGATTCCATGCAGAGCACATTTGGAGCAGGCTCCTGACAGGAGCTGTGGTCCCATGGAGTGAGTAGCCCAGGCTAGAAGACATTTTCTGGCAGAACCTTTGTCCCACGGAGGAGCCACAGTGCTGCAGTCTGTTCCTGAAGGGCTGCACCCCATGGAAAAAACCCACTGGGCTGGAGGAGTTTGTGAGGAACTGCAGCCAGAGAGAAGAACTTGCAATGGAGAAGTCCCTGGAGAAATGTAGTCCATGGGTTGGACTGCATACTGAAGAAGGGGAAGAGAATGAGAAGGAAGAAATTGCAGGGAAAATATGTTTTTAACGGAATACAAGCCACATTCCCTGTCCCTGTGCAGGGATCAGGTGGAGGACATGCTTTGTAATTTGTTCTTATTTCTCACTAACCTACATTGATTTGATTGGCACTGACTTCAATTCATTTCCCCAAGACCATGTGTTTGCCCATGGTGGCACTGCTGGGATATCTCCCTGTCCTTATCTCAACCCACATTCCTTCATTGCATATTTTCCCCCTGTCCAGTAGAGGAGGAGCAATAAGACAACAGCTTGCTGAGACCCTGGAGGACAACCCAAGTCAACTCACCACACCTTCTCAACTCCTCCTTCCTGATCAGGTGCTCTGTAGCAACAGCCAGAGCAATGCCATCCCTGCTGATCTGTGTCTCCTCAACAGCCTGGCTCCATCCACCACAGCAGCCTGGAAACTACAGCAACACATCTCCATCATGCCATGGCTCTGCAGTCAAAGAACAGAGGAAAAATGAGGATATGCTGGACAGGGGCCCAGGAAACTTGCACTGAACAAGCACTTGCCCAAACAAACTCTGACGTTGCCAGAAGAGATCCTCCTGCACCACAATTGGGAGCAGCCCTTTTACCACATTTCCCTCCTCTGCCTTCTAGTGCCACCAAGCCAGAGGGATGTTTCCTGCACCTGCAGCTGCCTGACAAGAGCCTCAGGGTGCAGCTGCTAGAAAGAAATGCTGAGTGATATGTCTTCCCCATCATGTGGTTTTTGGTCCACTCTGCTGCAGAGCTGTTCCAGGGTGATTCGGCTTGACAGTAATATATGGCTGCATCCTCTTGCTTTGCCAGCAGGATCTGCAGTGTGAATCTGTTCCTGCGCCTCTCGTCTCTTATCTTAAAGTGATTTTGGAAACCGTCTCCATAGGCATCATTCTTGTAAATCCATTCCTGAATGCCCCTTGGGCCCCGACGGTACCACGACATGGAGTAGTACCTCATCTCATCTCCCTTCATGCTGCAGTAGAAGGTGACTCGTTCTCCCTCTCGCGCGGTCAGTTCCCTGGGGTTCTGCTCCAAGGTGGCTGCACCGGCGAGTGACACTGCTGCAGAAAGCAAGAACAAGCCAGGATCACTCCAAGAGTCAGCAAAGGTCAGGGCAATGCTAACGGGGATTGGGAATGGCACAGGACATGTGGGAGGACAAAATCGTCCTCTTTGAACCCAGCTGACACACAAAGGCAGAGCTGGTAGCAGCTATCAAGGCTCACAAGGAAGGAGACACCACATTCCCCTCCCTCCTTTTCTCTATGAGATAGGAAGTTTTTTTTGATTTTCCCTAAAGAAGCAAGAAGGATTTGCACCATGGAGGGACAAATCCCTTTGTCCTTGCCCAGACAGGATGGTGAGGAAGCCACTCTCCTGTCCCTGAAACTGCTCTACATGAGCACAGGAAAGACAAAAGCTGTCACGGGCAGCTGAGGCTCGGGCCCTGTGCTGCCATCCTCCAGCTGGTCTTTGCCAGAGGGGCCGCAGTGGCCAGCAGCAGAGTGA
>VZRM01004856.1:14973-33462 GCA_013397955.1 Grantiella picta
TCTCAGCCTCTGGAGGTGACTCCTGCCACGTGGGAGAGGAAGGTATTGTCCCAAGTATGACCTGGCAGTGTGTCCAAGCAGGTGGAACCCCATGGCCTGAGACTCTATTGGTCATCAAAATAAAACACTATGTGCAAAATGCCTGTTAGAGATCCCCACAAAATGAAGGCTTGGTTGTCTCTGTCTCCATGCAGGTTATGTTTCAATACTTTTTACAGTTCGCTAAAGGTGAAGTGCTCTGAACGTGGGAGGCTTTGGCATAGTCAGAAATAAACTGTGGCCCTCCCTACAGAAATGGTAGAGTTGACATCTATTTTCAAAGCTGTGCTTTGGAAAGACAGACATTGCCAGGAGCACTGCACTCCCCAGTCCTGAATGGTTTTACAGGGGAAGATCAGCTTCTCCAATACTTCAGTTCAGACATTATCTCCTGACTGAAATAGAATGGAGAGAAAGAGAGAGAAAGAGAATTTGCCCTTGCAGTCAGGTAATTAAGCACACTCCTAATGAGTTTCTGTTATGGATGTGTCCATTTCAGTTATTCACTGCATATATGTGTGGTTTCACACATATTTAAGGAAATTTTCCTGCTGCACTTTGCTTGGTCAAGTTTCATGAGAAACTTAGAGTTTCAAACTCCTTTAGAATTCCTAAGGAATTTTGAAAGCAATGCTGCAACTGCTTCTTGTATTCTACTCTATTTCTTCTGTTACACATCACTTCCAGCTGTAACCCTGCTTTATTTTGGAGCTTCAAATGAAGCTTTACTGAATCTTGCCTCATTTGTTGAACATTTTCACCTTACTGGTACTGGACTCTCTAAAGCCTCTGTATCACTTAGCAAGAGTTTTCAACTGCAACTTCTGGCAAGTTGTGAATAAAAATGAAGAGCAAAGAAGTTTAATTGGAGGCAAGTGCAGACAAAACACTTATGGCGTTTAGGTGGTTCCTTTGGTTGGCTGGTTTTCTGGTTTTTTTTCTCCTGTTTGAGCTATTTGCTGAATTTAATGAAATTGCAAATGTTGTGAGAACAATAAACACTTTGACCAGAAGGTAGCAGGAGAGATCAGAGAAAGAAGTTCAGTTTACATCAAGAGATCTGATTTTATCAGGAATTTTTAGTACTTGGGGAAACAAAAGAGGCAGGTCAGACTATCCCCAGCAGATGCAGGAATATGATTATTACATTGTATTTTTAATGCTGTATAAGAAAGCAGAAGGATTCAGCAGTACAAAAAGCCATTTAATATTGCCCATTCTCCTTTAGTTTGATAATGTTTAAATTAAAGCACAGAAAATAATACATTTATCATTTTTTCAATAGGTTAATGTGACCAGAGAGTGAAACAAAGTCTGTTTACCCTCTCAGCTATAAATTTGAAATGGAAAAGATTAATCTGATGCTTTGGCATGAAAACTCTAAATAAACCCCAGCTCAGGTTGCTGCACTGTGCCCAGGAGCAGCCAAGGGCCTGACGGTGAGGATTTCTGGCCCTAGAACAATGTTGGGCACCGCATGGGAAAAACCCTAAGGTCTTCTGCAAGGCCAAGGCTGAGGCTTTGATATGTGGCAGTTCAGGGGCTGAGCTGCAAAGGGGTCAGGAAATGCAGAGATGTGAGTACTGTCCTGAACTTCTCCTTCTGTCCCATTCCTACTGGCTCTGGGAAAGCCAATCCCCTGAAGGGATGAGACTGGGAGTCGTGCCTGGTGCTGCCAGAGCCTTTCTGGCTGTGCAGCTTCCCCATCCTTTGTGTGTTGGGCACTGAAACCTTTCATATATTGACCTTTGCTTGGGTCATTGCCATACATTTCTGCAGAAGCAAGAAAGGCCTAGACTGGAAGCATAAACACTTCTCTCCCCAGAAAGAAATAAAAACGTGGGGAAAATGCAAAATATTCTTCCTTGTATACAGGGTGTCTTGTTCTTCACAATGCTTTTGCCTGTAACCTCTTGGAAAGAACTTTATTCTTTCAGGATGCTTTGAATGTTCTCTGCCACAGGAGAGAGCTCTCACCGTGTGCAGTTGCTCAGCGGGACATTTGGTAGATACCACATTCTATGTGAGAGACTCACCAAGGGAGAGTAAAATTAAATATCATGTGCTGGAGGTGAAAATGTTCCTAAAATGACTTCAAAAATTTTATTGAAGTTCACATTGTGATCGGTGTCTTGTCATTGAAACTGTGGGAAAAACAAAAAGTCTCCAACATTTCTAGTGTTAGAGAATCAAGATATTGCTTTCTTCTGGCCAGGATGTTGTTCTGGCCAGCATGTGCAACAGAAATCCTTTCATCCACACATTGCGGGTTTTCAGAGCAAATCATTCCACCCACAACTTTTTTACTAGATTTTTCACAGACTTACACAGTCAAACCCCAGAGAAATTCATTGTTTCAATGTTCATTGGTCCCAAGTTATAAAGTTCTTAGTATTTGAATTGCAGGAGGTTATTGATCCCTTTGCCTTTGATGTTAATTAGGTTTCATTATCCATTCTCTTATCTTGCTTTTCCCAGACCAAGTTTCTCTGACCATGGCAGGTGTGATGTTTGATGTTTGTTAATGGTGACTGATGGTCATTATTTTTTTTCTGTATACTCTGGCAGCTCCCAATCTGCTGAGATGTTAAAGTCAGCAGGCCTGGCCTGGTGAAAACCTCTCCTGAAAAGAAACTTCAATTGCCTTCCCCTGAGGGCAAAGGGGAACAAAACCCCTGACTAAAGTTAAAGAACAAATACTAAACTTGGTATCAATTCCAACAGGGTGAGGTGACTGCAGGGCCTGAGGGTCTGACCTGACCAAGCTGAATGCAGCAGAGCTTGCTATGTCCTCTGCAGAGGCTCTCTTGAAGGCAGCAGGGACTCAGGCAGGGTGAGAAAAGCCTCATTTCCCCTTCAGGATGTGGTTAAATTGTTTTTTCCAAAGCAGGGATGGGTTGATGTTGCCTGGTGTAACTGAGTCAGAAATGGTGACCACAGCATCCTGCCTGCTGCTGGTGAGAGAAGATCAGCTGGGGAAGGTGTGTGCTGGGCTCTCTGAGGTAAGAACCAAGTTGCTATGGGAACTATCACTCCATCAAACCACCCGACATTATTTTCTGGTGGCCTCTTCCTCATATTATTGAGTGCAAAACAGCAGCAGGGTTTCTTCCCTGCTGATCTGAGCATTTTCCTCCCTCCTGCCTTAGCAAGGTCTATCCTCTCTGAAGCTCTTGAATGTGCCAGAGAGACAGTTCCCTGCATAAAAGCCTGGAAAAGACAAATTGAGCCAACAGCAAATCTGTGTTATCAAAGCTATGTTTACAATTCTAGATGCATTTAGGACAGTTGGATCAGAAATCTGCATCCCAATTTCAGACGGAAAACCACAGAAAAGCCACAGCATTTTGGCCTAGTCAAGATTTATTTTCATTACTACTGAAGGAACCTAAAATGCATATGTGATACATTTGGCAGAAGAAACACAGGATTAATAAAGAAATGAACATTATCTGGTTGAATTGAATCCCTTCAGATCCTACACAGCTGTTCTCATCTACAACACACTCTTCTTGTTATTAAAACTATCCAAACCCAAAAGCCACAGGCAGCGACACAACATGCCTGTGAAAGTTGCTTTTAAAAGGCCATATATTCATAGTGAGCATTGGAGTTTCAAAGCTATTGAAGCAGGCAGGACATTTCTATGCAAATACGGGAAGAGTGGCGAGATCTACTCAGCAGGAGGATGAGGATAAACCCAATCTCTTCTGTTCACAGAGGAGAGGAAATAGCAAAGGCAGTTAAAACTCTTCATTGTTTATCAGCTGGCCAAGCAGCAGTGAAGAGCATTCCATGTCTTCCGGAGAAGGTGCTGCTCTGTGTCCTGGCTGGGCACTGTCAGCAGCTCTGCCACTGCTCGTTCAATCCCCTTGTGCTGCTGGTTCACATTCTTTCCTGCTCTTCTTCGGGTTCCTCTTGCCTTCATTCCCCATGTCTGCAAGAGCAAAAGGAGGTTTAAACAACATTTAATGAACTTGGGCCTAAGAACCACTTTTTGATAGCTGAGAGCTCCCTTACCTCAGAAAAGAAACAGCTTGATACTCATGAGTGTATTGACAGTGATGACCTTTGCCAGCAGGACTCTCAAACCCAGCACAGCCATAGACAGCATGTTCACTCTCTCCCCTTCAGCATCTGCTCAGTGACCAGAAAAGATGAGAGACATGTGGGTCTAGGTTTTGATGATGTGATCTTGGCAGAAAGTGGAAAAACCACTGGGGATAGTTTGAGGGAAGGGAAGAGCAGCAGGGAAGAGACGATAGAGAACATGGCAACAGCAGGGGAGCCCAGGGTCTGTCTGCACTGCTTTTTGCTTTCTGCAGGTTGTGTGTTACTGCAGGAGCAACCCTGGGACAGCAGCTTGTGTCTGCTGAATTTGTTGTGTTCTGATTCCTCTCCCCTGGAGAAAAGACATTTCCAAGCCTTTATCCCCAAACAGCAATAGAACTTCACAGCCTGTTTGGGTAACTCACCTTGTGCAGAGAGGTCTGTGCTGTTGCACACCCTGTTCCTGGGCCCTGTCACTGGTTCTTCAGTTACTGGTAATGGGTAACTGGTAGCTGTAATTGGTTCTTCCTCTGCTGCAGCATGATAAAGAAAAGGCATTTTAAACTCTATGCACATTTTATACAGGGTAAACAGAATGTTAATTAGACTCTTCCCACAGGAACTTGAGAAAACTACAGACTGGGGCTCAGCTGATCAGTCATTAATTCCAACATTCATTTGAGGAGATAATTTCTCCATGCAGCTGCAGGAAATAAAACAATTCCTGCATTGTTTTGGTTTTACTATTTGAATGGCTTTCATGATGACAAAACCAATTCCAGTAAATATAAAATGTGCTTCTTTAAAAAAAAACAACCCTAAGTGCCCACAGCTTTAACTTTTAGTTGGCTTTTAGAAAGGCTGTTTTAGGTTGAATTGCAGGAGGTTTGCTGCTACAGGGGGAATATTTAGTCATAAGGAAATTCACAATTTGAACAAATAGATTGTGTCTTTCTCCCTGCTCCCTTAAAAATATATCTCCAATTAATTCGGCAGTTGAAGCCATTTCAAAGTACCAAACGTCTTTCTCATTCCTGCTGGGTGCCCAGGCCAATGCTGACAAGCAGGAGAACACCAAGCCCCACAGGACACTGTCTCCAGAAATAAGTGACAGCTGTGCCACCAAACTGTACCTGGCAGTGCTGTTAATGTGCTGTTGTCAAATTTGGCTGTGCAGGTCACCTCTGTGTCTTTTGTCACTCTGACCACTTTAATTGCATTGTACAACCCCTCAGATGTCAAAATGGATGGGCTCTGTTCATATACAACCTCCTTAGAGGGCATCTCCAAGGTGATGCTCTTTGTAAGGAAATTCCTTGCCAAACAAGCTGCTTTCTGAGTGCTGCCACCTTCTTCGGGTTTTTTGGATTTCATCACAATGACTTGAGGGACAGAGCTGTTTGGAATATCTGTAAAAAAATCATGGTTTGGACATATGAGTAATGAAATTACATTTCTTAAATTTGCAGCAGCTGTCTTACTGGGACATGGTAGGTCTCAAAAGAACATAGCAGTCAACAAATCATTGTGGTACCATGGTTTCTTTTTTAAGCGAAATATCTTTGTCTCTAGCTCAGGTCATACATGGAGAGTCAAGGGTGATCTCACAAACCAGTGTCAGGACTTGGAAAAGCAATTTGAATTAGAGTAAAAACATGGAACTGAAAGGATCCTCCAGCCCCCTTCCTTGCAAGAACGGGCTCAGCTTATGGAAAGCTGTCAGACACATCCACAAAGGTTTCTGGGTCTGCTTTGACAGCAGCATCCTGACGGGTCTCTTGGTAAAGAGAGGTGCATTAGGCTTTTCATTGTGCATGATGTCTGCCTTGCAGGTGGCTCAAGAGATCCCTCAGGTCTAACATTTTGCCAATCAAAGTTTGATCAAGGGGCTCTGATTTTACACCCTTTCCCCATCAGCTCAATGGCTCTGCTGAGGAACTGAGGTGAAAGCCAAATCGTTCTCTGCCAGAGTTCATGGGTCAGCTTTGCTGATCAAACAGGCAGAACTACACACTTGTACACACCTACAGCAACCGGACATCCAACAGTAATCAGACATTCATTAACTTGGTTTGACCAGCTCAGTTGAATGCAAACTCTGAACAATTTAGTAAGATTAAACTAGTACAGAAATCTTACATAAGATTTTATTTTATGCTTTTGTCCATTACATTTCTCTGCCATCACTGTTGTCTTTTCAACTCCAACAGAGTAGAAAGTGTTAGGAACTTACTCACTGACCTCCACAGACACTTTATTTACCATTAGAGTGTCCAAGCATGACTTTAAAACCCAACAACTACTACAAAAATCTTATTAAGAAGCCTAAGAGGAGAGATGTACATCCCAAAGAAATTCAGAATGATAGCAGACGAAATTTCACTTGTGGAGCTCAAGTTCTTTGGCAACACTGAGAAGTGGGATCAGAATTTTTTTATATATAAGTTTTGTATGTGCATGAAAAAGATTACATGAATGAATGGCTGCATGAATTTTAGGAGGAAGAAAAAATTTTAAAAAGAGAAAAATGAAAGACTAACAAGTCAGAAAATGGTAACGTATAAAGGATACTTACTTGACTCCACAGTCAGTTGAGTTCCTTTCCCAAAAACAAGAGCAGCAGTAACACACAGTACAAATATGTAAATCAAAAAAAGGGTCGTTTTGCCATTCCTGCTATACACATTTCCTTCCCAGGTGTTGTACCATGGTTTGCCAGAGCCTGTCAGTCCTGTGCATTCTGTGTTCTCTGAGAAGACCTTGAAAGGCTTCTCATGTGGTCCCCTCACCAGGGTTTCCAAACAGCCAGAATACAAACAAGCTGCTTCTCTGCAATAACTCCCTGGGCAAGATCTTCAGCAAGAAATAATGTACACAGTGCACTTGTAGCTCACAGTGGAGAAGATTTGTTTTCTCTGATCCCAGAAGCCTCACCTGAGTCCTACCAGTTTGCATTACCTTACAATACAACCATGAATTCCTACCACTGTTTGCTTCTGGAAAGGATTCGTGTTTTATGTTTTGGCAATTTCTTTGGACAAAAATTTGTACTTCTTCTTTGCTTTAGTCTTATATATTCAAAGGAAGAGCACAAAAAGTGATGTGCCTTAGCATTCTTAATGAATGTTTTATCTGGATTAAACCAACCTGAACAAAATCAAAGCCATCCTGTGTCCTTACCTGAGTCCTCAAGACAATATGCCTGGAGTATCTCACAGTGAAATGAATGGTTGTTATTTTATGTCGTTTTGATTTGGGGGAATTCTCAAAAGATTTGCACCATTTTATGTGCTCTAAACATCTTAAAATGCATATTTGTAGCTCTCAAAGGAATTCAAAACCAAAAGGGGGATGTTGCTCATATTCTAGAAATTTTGGCTTCAACCTATTAAGTATGCCAGCAAACTCGAAGGGGACTTTGATTCTTAAGGCTCAATGTCTTTTACTGTCCAACATAATACCAGAATCTCTCTGTAGCTCTGAGAATATCCTGTCTTTAGCTAGGAAAAAAAAAAAAAACCAAAATCTTTGAACAGCATGGAAAGAGGAGGTCTTTACTCAGAATGATATCTTGGCATTCCTTTGTCCATTTGGCATTGGAAGCGCACTGGGGGTTTTCCCGAATACACATTCATTCCCATGCAACATTTCTTAGAGATATGGATGAATATTAGTCAGCAGACAAGGGAGTCCCACGCCCTTCTGGAAGGAGAGCAGGAGGTTTTAGGGATCCATGCCCCGTCAAATAACATGGGACATTCTTGCAGCACTTTAAATAGTTACAGACCTCTGAAAGCACAGCAACCTTTCCTAAGGGATGCACCTGGATCTTTAGGATAACACAGACCAACACTGCAAACTGCTCTGCCACCCCAACCTTCACATACCCTTAGAAAAGCATGGGGTGACATCCACCTTTATTTTACATCATAGATTTCCAAATAAAGATGGGAATAACTAAGGCTTCTTATAATTCCTACTCCTGACACTGTTCATTTCTGAGCCCACACAACTTGGGAGCCAATTGTCTTTCATTCCAGGAGNGAAAGCCTGGCTGGAGAGCGAGGGCACTCAAGGGATCATTGCAGCTGGAAATTCTTACAGTGAACACAAACCATTAAATTGTTTTGTTCACCCCCATTCGAAATTTAAATGAAGTTTTAAAAAGAAAAAAATGGCACTTACTTGGTAAAACTGTGAGAGTTGTCCCCGGTCCAAATATAAGGTTCTCTGTTCTCACACTGCTAAGACTCATTCCAAGAAATCACTCTTTCCTCCTGGTGTTCAAAAGTGTTATAAAAACAGGAGGTGGAAAGCCAGACATTTGTCCTAATTATCCATGGGTGAAAGTCCATGAGAGGATCCAGAGGTACATTTACTTCCAGAACTGGAAAAGGAAAAATTATTAATTGAATAGTTAAATTATTTCAGTTAGCTTGAGTACAGAATTTCCAAGTTCTCCCTTTCTTCCATCTTTTGGAACACACATGAGCTTTTTTATCTTTCCAGCATAAACAGAAATATGAAAAAGAATGTTTTGTCTCTTTCATTGTTACAGTCACCCATCTCCTTTCTTTCCAAAAACACCTCACCTTTTTTGCCTCTCTGGGTTTTTGTACAAGTTCCCATGCTGCTTATATCATTGTGGTACTCCAGCCCCCGTACACAGTGATATATTTCATAGCAAAAACTGTCTCTGTTCCACTACACAGAATTTTGGATTATACAGGCAGTCACATGACTTCTTCCGTGGTTTAAGACCAACGTACTTGATGAAGAAAGACTACATGGCTTTCAAGGAAGGATCTAAAATAATATCAAAAGGGTTGAGTTTTAAATGAGAACTTGGGGATTACATGACACCTCTGAAAAGTCTGATGAAGTTAAGCTGGATAGAAAGCAGGAAAAGAATCACTTTTCATGTTATTTCAAAGGCAGTCTGAAAACTCTTCTGACTTGCAGGAAGCTGTCTGCTTTTCCCCCTTTGTTTCAGTGCTCAGAAGCAGGAGGAATGTGCATCCTGGGCTTGTAGAATTGGTGTCTGGTGGTCATTTAGTCCCTTAGAAAGTCTTTCTGCTGTTTTAGGTAAGAGCAGAAAGTTGTCAAAATGACTGTTCTTTGTTATGTAGAGGCACTGAAACCTTGGGAGAGATGATCAAAAGAGGTTGTGTTGGTTTTGTTTAGCCCAGTTTTTGCTGGGGGGGGGGCACAAAAATATTTCCTGTGTGTCCTGTATGAAGGTTCTGGAAGTTTTCACCATGTCCAGCAGAGCCAATCTCTGATGGCTCTGAGGATGATGGACATGCTGCTAGCCAAGCCTGGGCCAATTAGAGATGTTCGTTACGCCTCTGTGATAACATATTTAAAAAGAAATCAAAACAATGTGAGCACACACTTCTTTTTAGCTAGAGGAGGAGGAGGAGGTGAAAATATGTGAGGGGAAAACAACATGGAGACACGCAGGTCAGTGGAGAAGGTGGAGAGGAGGTGCTCCTGGCGCCGGAGCCAAGAATCCTCTGCCAGCCATGGTGAGGGCCATGGTGGAGCAGGTTGTCCCCTGTAGCCCATGGGGTCCATGGGGATGCAGAGATCCACCCACAGCCCCTGGGGAGGTGTCCACGCCAGAGCAGGTGGAGGAGGCTGTGATCCAGTGGGAGTCCCAGTGGAGAGAGAGGCCTCCTTCCCAAGATGGAACAGCCTGGCCTCAGAGATCTGCACCCCATGGATGAGGGAGCCATGCCACAGCAGTTTTGGGAGGACTGTCTGCCTGTGGGAGGAGGTACACCTTGTGGCAAGCTGGGGCTGCTGCTCATGAGATTTGGACCCAAGCTGGAGGAGTTCACAGGAAGCTGTCTTCCATGGGAGGGACCCCACGGCAAAGCAGAGGATGACTCCTATTCCTGAGCAGCAGAAAAAGATCTCAGGGATGGACTGACCAAACCCCTGTACCTTGTTCCCCAAAAGGGTCGAGTAGGTTAGGATCATATCCACTGACCTCAGAATGGTAGAAACTAGATATAGGTGGGGTGTATGGCTTAGGAGAACTTGCTTCTGAATCCACAAAATGGCGAATTGTGCCGTCAAGATTGCCGCCATCCATGTGGCTTTCTGTTTCGGTGTGCTTTTGTTTCAGAGGCGCCATTACCATGCTCCATGTAGAGAGATGGCTGCGAGCTTCGAATTCACCATTTCTGGCGGTATCAAAGAGTCTCTGTCCCACTATCAGCCAGGTCTACAATTCAAAAGCCTCGGCAAAAGGGAAGTCTTTTTCAGGTATGGACATCCGGTCCTGCCAAGCATTTAAGTTAGCATCAGAGATGTCCACATTTTTCCGATGCAGAAGCCCTCTTATGGAATCTTCCCTGCCGCTCACCTGAGTACAGCGGTTTTTATTCCCAGAGCTTCCTTTTCTTGTCATTTAAATCCTTAAGTCTAGCAGGGAGATACCACTGGCACAGTCCATTTCCTCCCACCATGTTTATAAATCCGTGTTCAGGCACCGTTTGTAGCATCAGGAAGGAAGGCATATGATCTCCTTAGGTGGTGTTCAGAAAATCTCCTTATGAGCAAAGAAACGAGCTTTTTTCATCCCCTCCAATTGGTGGGCTAGGGGCGGATTGGCTGCACACCTGTCAATCACATGCCTTCCCATCCAATCACTGTATGGTTTGACAGGTGATTGACAGGTGTGCAGAGATGGTGTCCACACATCTCGCTGACCAATCCCTGCCTCTTGCAGGAGGAATTTGGGCAGACATAGCAGCCATGCCCCACACTGTCCCAGGCTGCTCCAAGGACAGTCTAGCCTGGCTCAGGACACTTCTCCTGGACAGGGATGGGGCAGCCATAGCTGCTCTGGGCAATCTGTGCCAGGGCACCATCAGCCTCACAGCCAAAAATTCCTTCCCAATATCCCATCTAACCCTGCTCTCTGGCAGTGGGAAGCCATTCCCCTATGTCCTGTCACTCCAGACCCTTCGCCAAAGTCCTTCTCCAGCTCTCTTGGAGCCCCTCAGACACTGGAAGGGGCTCTGAGGTCTCCCAGGAGCCTTCTCCTCTCCAGGCTGAACACCCCCAGCTCTCTCAGCCTTTAACTTCTGTCTCTGCAGGCTGGATGTAGAGCTGTGGGATCGTGGAGGTGTGGTGGGAGAGCTTCCAGGAGTGTTGTAGTGACTGAAGCCTGGCTTCAGGGAAGATAGACTGGGAAGGCAAGGAGTGGGGATTTCCCTTTTGCTGAGAGAAGAGCTGGGATTTGTGCTTTGGGATGTGCATTGAGCCAGCTGACAGCACATGGGTCAGGATTAGAGGCCACAGCAGCAGCAGGGACTCTGTGGTGGGTGGCTACTACACATCACATGGGGAAGAAATAGGCAAGGCCTTCTTGGGACAAATGGGACATTCCTTGGCTCCAGTCCTCATGGGGTGCTTGAAGCATGTCAAGTGTCTGTTGGCAGGACAGCACAGCTGAGCACACCCAATCAAGGACTCTTCTGGAGTGTACTGATGCAAACTTACTGACCAAGTGGCTGCTGAGCTGAACCTCTACTTGCCAGTGAGGAAGAACTGCTGGTGGATGTGAGGTGGTCGGGGCAGCCTTGGCTGCAGTGACCATGCACTGTTTGAGCTCAGGATCCAGGGAGAAGAGAGCAATGCAAAAAACAGAACTGGAGCCCTGGGCTTCAGGAAAGCAGAATCTGGGCTCTTCAAGGATCTGTTTGGAGGAATCCCATGGGTTATGGTCCTGCACAGAGGAGGGGTCTAGGGGAGCTGCTAATTTTCAGAGATTAGCTCCATGAACCTCAAGAATGGTTGCTCTTGACAAAGCCGTAAGTCAGGCATTGTGTCAGAAGGGCAAAATGATGAACAAAGGGCTCCGGAACAAACTCATAACGGGTAAGCACAAAGCAACCATAAGTGATTCAGTCCCTGTTCTAATGTCTATAGCTGTGAGATTCCTTGTGGGATGTGCCCTTTCTGATCTCCAGGTCTTGTTCTTCATGCATCTGCTTCTGGCCATTGTGGGATCTGATGTTAAAAAGGATCCTTGCTGTTCCCAAAATTCTCTTCTGTGCTCTGAGACAAAGAGAAGAACGTAATGGTGAGCTAAAATGCAAACATCTAAATACAGAAGGTTCCTGCCAAATTGTTCGGCTGGAGCTGGCAATCAAATGTCTAAAATGACCTGTTTGCAAAAGCTAAGATCTGAGGTTGAATGTTGAAGAAATTAGTCTTGGAAAAATAGGAGCGTTTTTCTGCTGTTTGAGTCTGCTGGGAATCAAATTTGGGTGTGTGTGCACACACTTGTCTGAGGAAAAACAGATGAGGTAGGGCACCATATTTCCCCCTTCAAGAGAAGGGAGGGAGGCAGTTTGTGTGTGGCGCTTCAGTTGTTTTCAATCACTGTGGTCCGTAGCTCCACACTGTGCTAGACAGTTCTACAAAAATATTTGGGGATTTTTTCAGTGCCAGGTGATGTCTCCTCTTTCATGTCTTTGAAGTGGTGGCTTTTGTTTTCCTCTTCCTCTACATTGTTCTACTTCTGAAAATCTAACACTGCTCCAGAGGATGTTCTACACAAAAAATAACACCTGGCGATGGATTCCTTAGAGACACTACAGGTGATCATGGAAAATTAGATATTGAAGGTGAAGCAGTTAGTCACTGTCCATCCACTATGGAGAGGACAGCTAAAAGCAGTGATTTCCAGTGAGCTGGAATATCTGATTGGGAAAGTCCCTCGGCTGCTGACACCTATAACAAAAGACAAGGTGACAGAAGAAATCGAGTGGCATTGTCATTGTGTTTGTCATTTTTGTAGAAGACAGATGGCATTGGCCTGACAGGCAGTGCTGTGTTGAATTAATGAGATTAATGCACTGCAGCAATCCTTCCATAGAGCCAAAGCTGGGAACTGGGACAAAGCCTGCGGACAACTGCCTGACCCTCTGGCATCTGTAGCTCCTATACAGGATGCCTCAGGCACAGTGCTCAGGAACACAAACCCATGGATGCGTTTACATTGGTCTCCTCATGTCTTCCATGAAAGCCTACACTTCTAAATAAAGAAATGAATGGGCAGTGCTCAGAAGAAAAACCCCTGTGTTTATTCACATGGAGCCAAAGCTGGGAGTGCAGAGAAGGAATTTTTCATCGTGTTCTGGAAAAGTCCCCCTTGGCAGTGCTGTTCCTGTGCAGTGCCACTCGTTCCTCAGATCCAATTGACTATTATTATGTGTTCCTGCAATGTGATTGTGAGACTCTCTAAACATCATGAAGTATCCAAATGCAGTTGAGATCCACCTTTCCATATTAAAACTTCATCTCCTCTAGTGCTCATTGTGTTTCTTTGTCATGGTTTAACCACAGATGGTAACTCAGCACCACACAGCTGCTTGCTCCTTTGATGGGGGAGAGAACTGGAAGGGTAAAAATGAGAAAATTCATAGTTTAATAAATAACTCAACAATTTAATGAACAAAGCAAACACCTCATGTGCAAGCAAACCAAAGCAAGGAATTCATTCACTACTTCCAATTGTTAGGCAAGTGTCCAGCCTACTCCAGAAAAGCAGAGCTCCATCACACAGAGTACTGACATGGAAATACAAATGCCGTCACTCAACATGCCCTCTTTCCTGTCTCTTCCCCATCTTTATATGCTGAGCATGATATCCTATGGCCTGGAATACCCCTTTGGCCAGTTGGGGTCAGCTGAACCAGCTGTGTCCTCTCCCAAATTTTGTGCACTCTCAGCTACTCACTGGTGGGTGGAATGAGGAGCAGAAGAGGCCTTGACTCCATGTAAGCTGTGCTGAGCGATAGCTCAAACATCCCACTCTTTCCAGCACAAATTCAAAACATAGTCCAATTCTTGCTACTATGAAGAAAATTAACTCTACTCAAACGAAAACCATCACATTATTTAAAAAAAAAAACAAACCCACCCTCTTTGCCTGGTTCTTTCTGCCTGTGGGAGACACTGGGAAAGGAAGGAAGGAGTTAACAACACGTTCATGGTTTGCGGTGTGCTTGTGGGAGACTGCTGTTGTCGTTGCTGCCGTGCCTCTGTGTCTGTTTCTTCAAAAGACAGCCCAGACTAACTTGAGAAGTCTGGGAAGAGCTTTGTCTTGCAGCAGCCACAAAGACCTGGGTGGGGAAAGCGCCTCTTTCTAGTTCTGTCCTGGCCCTGCCTGCATTTCAAGCACGGTGCCCTTTTCAAGTTCTCTCATGCTACAGAAATAGGTGGCTGTGTCTGCAGCTGCTGGAGACAGCAGTCGCAGCCACACCTGGTTCCTGGAGGGGTCTGCAGAGCTGGTGACTCGGGTCTGGAAGGCTGAAGCGATGTGCTGGCGTCCTGTGAAAGGATACTGCATCGCTATGTGCTGCAGCCCTTTGCCAGGAGTCTGCTGGATCCAGTCCCACGCATAGCTGCTATCGGTGATGGCTACACCAGAGATGTGACAGGTGAGTGAGACAGACTCCGAGATCTTCCCTACCGAGGGGCCTGAGGCCTCTGTCTTCACCTGAGAAAGGCCACCTGCAGCACCAGGAGACAAGGATAAAAAACAGCAACAGCTTAAGCAATCACTTAATCTACTCCAGCATGTCCCTGTATTTCTGCTTGTGATGTCCAGGATCCAGCAGCTGCAAACTCACCTGCTCAAAAACCCTTGCTAAAGGGTTAGAATCTCACATCTGGGAGAGACATACACAGCCTTCCCCATTCTCCCACATCACTCCCAAATGACCATCTAGAATTCCCCATTTCCTCTACTCACCCCTCAGGCAGCAAAACCCGTGGGCTGGACTGAGTGAACATGAACTGAGTCCAAAACCATAGCAGTGCTATTCACACACCTCACCATTTGGACTGGGTGCCCGTAATACCGGAAACCAATGGGAACAGGAAAATTGCTTCAAAGGTGAAGTAGTTAGGGGAAATGAGAAGTGAATTAGTATGACACATGGGAAGAAGACAAGCATAAAGGTTAGAGCTCCTTTGGGGAGAGCAAAAGGTAGGATGTCCCTGTTAGAAACATTTGAAAACTATGCTGTGTCTACACAACTCTTTAGGAGCGACCCTGAACATCAGGGTGACACAGGCCCCTTCCAGATCTGAGGTGGAGAGCTGGGATGCTGACGGATGCTTTGTGTTGAACCTCAGCCGGATTTTGCCCCTCCGTGCGAACAGCACAGAAGTAGCAGGCACAATCCCCAACATGCAGGAGGTGCAGGCTGAGAGTTGCCACAGTGTAGGAATTGTCCCTGGAGGCTGTGGCTCGACCTTCCACTGCTGGCCCAAATTGAATCTTTGATGAATAATGGCTTATCCAGGACACCCATTCGAATCTGCCTCTGGATGCCTGACGGTACCAGCGAACATTATGATTCTCGAAGGTGAAGCCGGAGCCGTGGCAGGAGAGGAGCACGGATTCCCCAGGCGCTCGCAGCCCTCTGCCAGCCTCCTGCAATCTCAGCTGTGCCCAGAGCCCTGCGGAGGGAGAGCACAGGAACCGGGCAGGGCGCGACCATGGACCGAGGGCGTTGTCCAGGTGTCCAGGTGCCCCCGGCCCGGCACAGTGACAAAACACGACCTCCTTCTCCCTCCTGAAATCTGCATGTGCCCCTGGCTCTGTCCCTGTTCCTCTCCCTGCTCCCCCNCTGCCAAAGGGACCCCAGGCGCTCGTGGGCAGCTCGCCCAGCAATTGGCCCTGGAAGCACGGAAGGTCGCTGGGATCCTGGGCAGCCTTAGGCAAAATGCTTTCAGCAGCTCAGGGAGGTGATGTCTCCTCTCTCCTCAGCACTGCTGAGGCCACACTTGAGTACTGGGGGCACAGCTTGACTCCCCTACAAGAAGGAGTTTTACCTCCTGGAGAGAGGCAGTGAAGGGCCAGGAAGATGATTATGGGACTGGAGGACCTCTTGCATGAGGAAAGGCTGAGAGAGCTGGGACTGTTCACCCTGGAGGAGAGAAAGGCTGGTGTTGGGGATGGGGAGATGTTCTCTCAGCAATGGATAGAAAAAGAATTTTAGACTCACAGAATGGATTGGATTGGAAGTGAAATTTAAATGTCATCTAGTCCAACCCTCCCGCTATGATCAGGGACACTAGCAAGTAGCTCAAGCTGCACTTAATCTGATCTTAAATGTAGCTGTGGTTGGAGCAGATACAACTTCTTGGGGCAACTTTTTTTCATCACTGTCATTATAAGAAATTCGAGATTATTTTTGTACCATACAGTGCTTAGGACAAACACCAGAGATTAATGTGGCCTTGTGTTAACTCCCTATACCTGTGACTAATAAGTCTTGTGTCAGCTAATGCTTCCTTAGTTACTTAAATCAGAGATTAATATGTGTTTGACAATATCTCAGTTTTGAGGACAAGTATTGTGTGTCAGAAAAAAATTATGAGAGAAGTACATAATGAACTGACTACCTATTTGAGATGCTCTCATTGCGAAAAGATTCATCAGAAGATCTAAAACCATATCCAAAAAAGTCCATGGAAATAATTAGTATATATGCATGTATTCAGGAAGTGGGATGAATATGTATTCATGCTCCAGGGGCCAAAGATTCCCCTGATGTCCATGGTGAAGACAATGGTGATGCAGGATGTCCCTCTGCAGACCACAGTAAATGATGCAGGAGCAGATACTGATCCCACAGTCACTGCAGGACCCCACACAGGAGTGAGTGAATATGGCCTGAAAAAATCTGTGACTCCATGGANGGAAGTGGGATGAATATGTATTCATGCTCCAGGGGCCAAAGATTCCCCTGATGTCCATGGTGAAGACAATGGTGATGCAGGATGTCCCTCTGCAGACCACAGTAAATGATGCAGGAGCAGATACTGATCCCACAGTCACTGCAGGACCCCCCACAGGAGTGAGTGGATATGGCCTGAAAAGATCTGTGACCCCATGGAGAGCTCACATTGGAGCAGGCTCCTGACAGGAGCTGTGGTCCCATGGAGTGAGTAGCCCAGGCCAGAGGAGGTTTTCTGGCAGAACCTGTGTCCCACAGAGGAGCCACAGTGCTGCAGTCTGTTCCTGAAGGGCTGCACCCCATGGAAAAGACTCACTGGGCTGGAGGAGTGTGTGAGGAACTGCAGCCAGAGGGAAGAACTTGCAATGGAGAAATTCCTGGAGAAATGTTTTCCATGGGTTGGACTGCACACTGAAGCAGAGGAAGAGAGTGAGAAGGAAGAAATGGCAGGGAAAACATGTTTGGAGAAGATTGCATGCCATATTCCCCATCCGTGTTGGCAGGGGTCAGGTGGAGAAGACTTTTCATGAGTTGTTCTTATTTCTCATGAACTTAGACCAATTTGCTTACCAATGACTTAAATTCATTTCCCCAAGACTGTGTTTTTGCCCATGGGGGAACTGCTGGGACATCTGCCTGTCTTTATCTCAACCCACAAGCCTTCATTGCATATTTTTTGCCTTTTCCAGTAGAGGAGGAGCACTGAGACAGCAGCTGGCTGAGACCCTGGAGGACAGCCAAAGTCAACTCCTGCTTGCTGATCAGGTGCTCTGTAGCAGCCATCCTGAGCAATGGCATCCCTGCTGATCTGTGTCTCCTAAACAGCCTGGCTCCATCCACCACAGCACCATGGAAACTACAGGCACACATCTCCATCATCCCATGGCTCTGCAGCCAAGGCACAGAGGAAAAGTGAGGATATGCTGGACAGGGGCCCAGGCAATGTGCACTGAACATGCACTTGCACTAACAGCCACTGACATTTTGAAAACAGATCCTCCTGCACCACAAGTGATAGTAGCTCTTCTAGCACATTTCCCTCCACTGCCTTTTAATGTCACCAAGCCAGAGGGATGTTTCCTGCACCTGCCAGTGCCTGACAAGAGCCTCGGGGTGCAGCTGCTAGAAAGAAATGCTGAGAGATCTGTCTTCCCCATCTGGTGGTTTTTGGTCCACTCTGCTGCAGAGCTGCTCCAGGGTGATTCTGCTCCACAGTAATACATTGCTGCATCCCCTTGCTTTGCTGCCACAATTTGCAGTGTGAATTGGTTCTTGGAGCTCTCCAAGGAGCCCTCAAAGTGATCTTTGAAACCTTCTCCATAGATACCACCTCTCCTGTAAATAAATTTGAGAGAGCCCCCTGGGCCCTGACGGTACCAGTACATGTAGTACTTGTTCATATCAGCTCCCCTCATGCTGCACTGGAAGGTGACTTGATCTCCTTCTCGCACGATCATTTCCCTGGGGTTCTGCTCCAAGATGACCTGGCCAGTGATTGCTGCAGAGAGAAAGAACAAGCCAGGATCACTCCAAGATTCAGCAAATGTCAGGGCAATGCTGGTGGGACGTTGGAATGGCACTAAAAGAGTGGGGGGACAAAATCATCCTCTTTGAACCCAGCTGACAC